>JAVRKA010000167.1:0-480431 GCA_034508555.1 Venustoraphidia nigricollis
CCTGGATTGAAGTAATCTGTGTGAGGCTCTAAAGCCGTAGTTATGTATAATTCGACACTGTTTGACTTCGTGTCCATATCCGAAATAAATAACGGATATAAATAAAATAATACATATTTTAATGTAAAATTGCATACCAGAAGATTTTTGAATATAATTTTTATACTCAGTACTATAGACAGCAAGTGTATGTTGTGTGCACTCATCGAAGTTGGCCGTATCGTGAACCGCTAGACGCTTGTCACATGACCGTATACCGTGGGATTCACAGACGATCACGTGATTATACTAAACTGGAATATTGCACAATATTTGTTACGAAATTTTTACACTAATTTAATGGAAAATCACATAAAATACATTAAAACTACATAAGTGTATGTAATTTTACTTTACTTTATGTATAAATACCAAATTTGTTTAATTTCACAGCGAAAGTCCAAGTTTTTATACAGTTCTTGTAAAAATAAATAATAATGAACAATTACCTAGAAAATTGAGCGAAAGTTGTTTGGGCCGTGTGCCAAATGTACACTGCGAGCACTGTAAGGTGTGACGTGAATTTAGTATACTGCGAAGCCGTTCCTTTATAGTTAGTTATACTGGTTACTGTTTAAAACGGAACGCAGTACAGTATACTGTCATCGACGTTTTTTGATGTTAAAAGTTTAGTTGCAAAAGCCATGTCTGCAAGATAACGAGAAAATATTTTATAAAAATAATTAGGTTATGGATTTAATTTTGATGCAATTGAATATTTACCCATAGATGCACGATTATAAATTTCTTCAGTTACTTTCATTTCATACATAATATTAATTGTTTCACACTGCAATAAACACAATTTCTTTAAATTTTCCGTTTGTTTTTAACAGCCGGTATTTTTAAATGACAATATTCAAGTGGAAGCTGTTAAATTTCTGAACGCTGTTGATCACGTGATCAAAGCACAGAGCACTTTACCTCGAAAACACCAGTGTTCACGGTAGAAAAATGGCGACGATTTATGACGTCATATATTTCCCTAGGATACTGCGACTGTATACCTGTCAGTCTATAACGGAACGAATTTCTCCCCAGTAAGAGCACTGAAAAGTGCCAATATACACATTGGCACACGGCCCAAGATAGGCTAGATAAGTATGCGTTGTTGCCAGATCGTTTCTGTTCGAGTCCTTGAATGTATACTTTTCTATAAATTGTTGAACTTTCAATTCAATTTATTCCTTAGAAAAAAAATGTATACATATATAATATAACCGTTATTTATAAATAATTAGACGGTCAAAATGTTTTCTTATTTTTTTTTAAACTCATAACAAATGCGTTGAAAGACTGTCGATTTTTTTAAAGTTTCTGACTGTTAGTTCTTTTTTTATAAAAAAGAAACTGGTTCAGAACTACAGAGATCGTATACAATCAATGTTAATTATCCAATTTTTAATTGAATTTATCTCGGATTATATACGGCCGATCGATTTCAAATTTTCAGGGCAATTGTATTATCATGTTCTTAATAAGTATATAATAATTAAGCATTTTCTGACGGTGTGTCTTAACCACCTTAAACTATTTTATATTATTATCTGTTGTATTTCTTACAACTAATATTTAATCATATTTTAATTGTATATACGTATTATATCTCTATGTCGGAATAGACAAATTGGGAATAAATACTTACATAATTATTATTATTACTAAGGTTTTTTTATTTTTTAACGGGAAATTGGACAATTCAAATATAGTTAAACTGAATAAAAAATTGCGACGTTTCGTTAAATCTTTTTAACTTCTTCAGGCACAACTGAAATAATTAAAAATACAAATTAGTTAATGAAATAAATATTTTTTTTAAATAGAATTGAAATAATACCTTTAACTAGTTAATCATAACAGTAATAAAATTTAGATATCTATAATAATACATATATTTACTTCAACAAATATTAAATAGTAAATATTTAAACGAAATTTAAAGGTATTATATCAATTCTATTTACAAAAAATTATTTATTTCATTAACTAATTTGTATTTTTAATCATTTCAGTTGTGCCTGAAGAAGTTAAAAAGATTTAACGAAACGTCGCAATTTTTTGGTTTAGTTTAACTATATTTGAATTGTTCAATTTCGCGTTAAAAAATAAAAAAAAACTTATTAATTATAATGGACGTGAACAATATTGAGGATTATTGTTACTATTACAATAAACTGGCCATTGTTAAACAGGTTTTTTTTAAGGTTTTGCCTGCCTTTGATTTGGTTTCCTTAAGGCTGTCGGAACGCTCTGAATTTTGTTTGTGCTGAGAGGGGCGAGGTAGGCAAAAGACATATTGTGGGTGTGACCTTCTTTAGCTCTGTCTCGTTCAAATCATCCGCACGTTTCAATTTTTGGCTAGTGCCAACTACGAGGCTAAAATTTTTTTTTGCAAGGGTGTCGCTGTCAATTGATTACTCTAATTTTGGGAAATATTTTGAAGATTTAAAAAAGTTTTCCGAAAAAAGAAGAGTCACTTTAGGTTTGTGATGGAACAGTTTTGTGAAATAAGTATGAATAAGGTCATAGTGTGACATTGAAAACTTGTGTTTTTTTAGCACAATTAATGCCAACTTTTTTCTAGTAAATCGTACATAAATTGCAAATGTAGTCCATTAGAGACCTAGATTTGTCCTTTATCTTCTTTATAGAGAAAGAATTTTTACAGTATGTTGACGAAGAAGTCTACAATCAGTTGACAGCCGAAGCTCTATTTTTGGCTTAAATTCAAAGCGTTCTGACAGCCTTAATATAAACTCAATTGAATATACATTTCTGGATAATACATATTTGTAAGACATTTAATATGCAGCAGATGATTCCCTTTCCAACACGCATAACTTTAAAATTTGCATCCCTCATCGATTTCTTTTTTGTCTCCGATCAACCCTTGGTTGTAAATTGTAGCGTTGACCATTTATATTCTATCACCGACCACAAACCTATATTTTGCACTTTGAATTTTTCTAAAGCTGAGTTGCAAGTATAATACTTTTAGGGATTTTAAGAACACCAATTGGAGTGACTTCACTAATGATGCCCATTTAGCAAATTGAAATTAAATTATAAAAAAATCCAGTATCAATAAAATTCAGTGTCTAAATTCAATTTTTACAGATTTGTTAAATAAGCATTCATCTGCGAACATAAGCATGAGCCCTGGATTACCCCGGCCATCAAAATCATGATGAAACTTCGTGAAAAGGCCTTACTTGTACACAAAAGAACGAAACGTAGCAGCAAATGACTATTCTGTAAGTCTCTTCGTAATTACATCACGGCTGCTATCCGACGAGAAAAACAAACATGCATCTCTTATTGCAACATTAACAGTAAATATAGTTCGCAATTATCGCATAACATGAAACATTTAGCGATAAATCAAAATGGTTTTCACGGTACAATTAGAATAATGTGGCGACTTTAAAGTAAGCGTTAATAAAGCAGTTCGTATTTATAAACACCCACTGCCACATATTGAAGATATTTTTATGAAATTAGAAGGCGGTTTGCACAATTTCAACTCATCTTGCCTCCGCTCCTGGAATTTATCAGAAAATCATGGAAACATTGTTGTCCTGGACAGAAGATGTATGCTTTTTCGATGATATTTTAATGACAGCTGAAAAACGACAACTCCATTTAGAAAGGTTGGAGAGCGTATTTAATATTTTTAAAAATAACTGGTTGACTATTGAGAAAAGAAAATGTAATATTTGGGTCATACTTTTAAATCAAATTTAATTAAGCCTCGAATTATTAATAATCAGTCAAATTAAGTTAAAAATTATAGGGAAAAGATAAATTGCGAATTTCAAACCGACGATTCAGTCATTGTATAAGATCATAGAAAAATAAATAATGTTGAATGTTGTCCTGCAATTATAACAAATAAACTCGGTTCTCAAATCTATAAAATTAAAACGAAAACTGCTAATTTAGAATGAGCTAGCCACGTTGATCAGATTTGATATTTCACTTATAAAACATTTCTGAAAATTGTAAAAATAATATTAATGTTATCATCCATAATTTTTTAAGTTTAAAATTAGCAGGAAATTGGAGAATATTAAAATTTATATATATTTATGGTTAGCGGGTACTTGGACATAAATAAATAAAAATTCTAAGTTTAATAAGTATGTAGTGTACCAGTTTGTAAAATGATTTTTCGACCCTATGTGCATTTTTCCAAATAAATGTATTTAGTAGTGTAAATTTTGACGAACAAGTTAAGAAACACGATCTGCCTGGTACATTCATATGCAGCGTTTGGCCGACGAAGGGGCAGCTGTTGCACCTATCGCGTGTACGAGAGAGCAAGTGTTCCACGGCGTGCTTTTTCAGATCTATAGTTTACTGTTTAACCATGTATAGGCGAATACGACGTAATTTAATAAGTGTATGGTTATAGTTATTTCATTTACTTATAAAAGTAAATCGTTGATAATTAAATTATAATTTATATCTGTAATAAAAAAAAACAGTGCGAAAGGAGATTAGAAATTTAAAAAATCTATAAGCAAGAATAATTCATAATAGCTGCATACAACCCAAAGAATTGGAGCGTGTGCTACCGTTCTAGGAAGTAAAAATTCGAAACTGCAAACAGTGTTTCTGTAGAAGTTAGTATTATTGTAAATATAATTAATTTAAAAATTAGAAAATGTATGCAATTAATTTTTGAAAAGTGCAAAAACTGTGATGCTGATTTGTAAAAGAAACATGTGTATTTAAACAATTATAATAGACTTTTATGATTAAGATCTAACTGTACTTCTTTAGAAGTCAATATTGTAAATAAAATTTAAAAGTGAAAAAATAAAATGAACAATTCGTCTCAATACTGTAAAAATTGTGGTGCCAGTTCATTAAAGAAACTTGTGAAATTAAACAATGATAAAAATTGCGCGAGGACTAAAAGAACAAACAATAATATTCTATCCAAATAACAATTGATAGAGGTTTAAAAGAAACACGATTAAGTGAAATTAAATGTATGTATTGTTGATCAATGTATTAAAATCATAGTTTTTGACGGCATGATACATTTTTTCCTCTTTAACTGGAAATCTGTTTCCCAGCTCAGAGTAAAACTGTAGTTATTTTTCCATTCATTATATAAACTTACTGCCGATTTTTTAATATAATGTGTCCTATATTTCTGACGTGAAAGAAAAGTAAAAATTACGTATTCGCGAACTGTTGGCATGGATATGACATTTGGATTGTTTGAGAACCTATGTCTATTAGCAAAGTTGATTACAAACAGACTCTTTTTATTAGATTCATTTCCATATAAAAATAAACAGTTGATATTTAAATTATGATTTAATCTGCAATTAAAAAACAGTGCGAAAGGATATTAGAAATTTAAAAAATCTATAAGCAAGAATAATTCATAACAGTTGCATACATATCAGCCAATGCATTGAAACGTGTGCTGCCGTTCTAACAAGTAAAAATTAAAAATTGCTTGACAACGCTTCTGTAGGAGTTAGTATTATAAATATAATTTTAAAATTAAAAAATATGAATAAATCATTTGTAATCTGTAGAAATGGTGATGCTGATTTGTAAAAAAAACATGTGTACTTAAACAATTATAACTGAGATCTTTGTGTTTAAGATCTAACCGTACTTCTTTACAAGTTATTATTGTTAATATAAAATTGAAAAACATAACATGAATAATTCATCTGAAAACTGTAAAAATTGTGGTGTCAGTTCGTTAAAGAAACTTGTGTAATTAAACAATGAAAAAGAGACTATAATGTCTAAAATCGGAAAGCTCAATGAACGTAGGAATTTATTGTATAAATTGTTGAATATAATATTTTCCAAACAAACGATTTATATTGTACACTATTAAGTATAATTCTAAATATTGTAGTGTTTAAGTGCTTCTTCAGGGCTGTAGTTTAATCATGATAATATGAATTTTATTCTGCCTATGTATAGGTGAATACGTCGTAGTTTAATAAGTATGTAACTACAGTTATTTCATTTACTCACAAAAAGTAAATCGTTGATATTTAAATTATGATTTATATCTGCAAAAAAAAACAGTGCGAAAGGACATAAAAAATTTAAAAAATCTATAAGCAAAAATAATTTATAATATCTGCATACTTCCCAAAGAATTGCGGCGTGTGCTACCGTTCTAGCAAGTAAAAATTCGAATATGCTTGACAACGCTTATGTAGAAGTTAGTATTATAAATAAAATTCCAAAATAAAAAAATATGAATAATTCATTTGAAAACTGTAAAAACTGTGATGCTGATTTGTAAAAGAAACGTGTATTTACACAATTATAACTGAGATTTTTGTGTTTAAGATCTAACCGTACTTCTTTACAAGTTAATATCGTTAATATAAAAGTGAAGAAAATAACATGAACAATTCATCTGAAAACTGTAAAAATTGTGGTGTCAGTTCGTTAAAGAAACTTGTGTAATTAAACAATGACAAAAATTTGCACGGGGACTAAAAGAACGAACAATAACATTCTATCCAATTAACAATTGATAGGGGCTTAAAAGAAACACGATTAAGTGAAAATAAATGTATATATTGTTGATCAATGTATTAAAATCAAAGTTTTGACGGCATGATACATTTTTTCTTCTTTAACTGGAAATCTGTTTCCAAGTTCAGAATAAATTTGGAGATATTTTTGTTTTCGTTATCTAAACTTACTGCTGAATTTTTAATATAATGTGTCCTATTTTTCTGGCGTGAAAGAAAAATAAAAATTACCTATTCCCGAACTGTTGGCATGGATATGACATTTGGATTGTTTGAGAACCTGTGTCTATTAGCAAAGTTGATTTCAAATAGACTTTTTTATTAGATCAAAACCTCGAATAATTGTTAAATTTGTGTTAAACTTGCACTGTCTAATAAATAATAATATGCATTATTAAACGTTATAAAAATTAAATTAGACGCCTACTTTTATAAAACAGAACCAACAAAAATAACAATTTTGGTTTGATAGACGAAGAATATGTAATAATATGAGTAATATGACAAATTTAAACATAATTCTTGTAACCATATATAATATAGTAAACAAATATTAGAAAAAAATAACCAGAAATAAAATTAATTGTGATAGTGTTAAAACTAATAAAATATACCAATTATAAAGATTTAATGTTCTCAGTTCCTGCCAAGGCAATTATTTCTGCGTTTCTACCGTAATAACGTTGAAATAGAGAATAGAGTAGAACATAAATTATTTTTTTAATTTTATTTCGTGCAGTCTTAATAAATCCTAAATTACAGAGTCAGTACTACCTACCAACATTTTAAATTTTTGTTACCCCGAAATTATGAATAGTTTCGAGCCTATCTGAATTTTTTGAAATAAATGTACTTGAATAGTGTGAATTTGACAAACAAGCAATAGACACGATTTTCTTGGCAACATTTGGCGTATAATTTGACCAACAAAGAGGCAGTCATCGCACCCATCGTGTGTGAGAGTGAGTTGGCGTTTGTCACTAGACTCGCGATTTTGAAAGTGCACCGATAACGAGATAAATGTGTGACCGTTAATTTTGATGTGACAATAAAATCGATTGTTGAAGACTGCTTGGGACAACTATTGTTGATTTGATTGTTGTTTTGGAGTTATTTTGTGACGATAATCAATTGTTGGTCGCTTGAATGGCGATAATTTTTTTGGATATTGAATTTTATTCTTGTTGTCTAGGACCTAGGTTATTGCTATTCTTGCCTATTTTAGTTGTCGTTAGCAGAATGGTGTTCTGATCGCCAAATAAGAATTAATAAGGAACGTTCGATCTGTGCGTGGAATCATGAGATTATAATTATCTCTATTCATTTCTTACTTGTGTTTTTTTGATTCCTTACCAATGGTTAAATTTTGCCTTATTTTCTCGACAAATGCCACATCCGAACATCTGCGATCGGAAATTGTAGAATTCTGGAAAGAAAACAATAATTGTTTTAGTGTGTTCAGTGGCGTCCCATTTATATATTTTGCCTGTGTTGAAATTGTTTGTTATTATTTTGTTAATAATTTTATATTCGTTATTATTTATTGCCGTTATTTATTGCTATTTTATTTTATTATTGACGTACTACCTTAGCAATCGTTTAAACTTTAAACGATTGCGGAGTTTCTCAATGATATTTTTTCATAAGGACCTTGTGCAATTGTGTCTCTTTGTCATATTATGTCTAGTATTTTATTTTCCCTTGCTGAATACAATTTATAATTTCTTACATTCTGGGATACAGAGATTGCTGCAGTAATTATGTACCTCGTTAGACTTAGAGGCTGATCTCTGATCAGAGCATTAAGTGGTTCTGGCGTCCATTTTTAATCATGTTTGATCATGTTTCTGACTTTTTTTGTCAACTATTGTAGTAATTCTTTTGTTATTTTGGGGTGATAAATGAAATTTTTTTACTTCTACTTAAATTGTGTTTGTTATTTTGTTTTAATTGTCGTGTGGTAGGTGGTATTTATGTCTGCTATGTTTATTTTTTTTTTTTTTTGAAGCCAAATTCTATATCGGCTCACAATATTTCAAACCACGACACAGCGCCGCTAAGTTAGTTAGCCGGAGATCTTGTGTGTTTGAATTTGAACATTTTTTCTAATTATTTAAAGGTGATTATGACTTTATGCTACATCTCTCATGTCTTCTTACAGTGCCAGACTAGAGTCAAGCTCAACAGGGTCTTCTTTCCCCGCTAATTTTCCCAAGCCCGTTCCCTTTATTTATTTTTATTTATTTTAAATCATATATTGTGCTAAGAAATACATAAAAAATAAATAAACCAACGAAATTAATATTAACAAATATTTAACATGAACGAATATTTAAGTAATTATTTGAAGTTCGCGCGAGTTCTGTTAAAAAACTTCTTACTTTTCCGGCTACCTGCTATTACCTCTATGTTTTTTAGCAGGCCGATGTTCCATTGATGTGCTCTCTAGAAAGTGGATGTTCTTCGACCTTGAAAATGAGTGTCAGGACAATATTATATGTAATAATGTGGTGGCGAACTGTTATCAGGATTCCTAAAAAGTATTGAATGATTGGGTAAGTACTTGTTATAAGCTAGAAACTAATTCATATCTGCGCGTTTGACAGTAGCTCTTCAGACAGATCACCGTACTACGGACGACAAGATTTTTTATTGACAGATATCTTAAATTCTTACAAATTTTAGTTTCTATATTTTAAATTTACATAAGTTAAGTGCAAATAGTGATTCTTTGAGCTGCCTGTGCTATTTTTTTTGGCCTTTTATTTGCGCTTTTTTTAACCTAAAATTGTGGTCAAACTAATGCAATGTATTACAAGAATTACAATTTATATTTATAATAATTTATAAAAATGACAATATTACATATCTAGTGGTAAATGCAATTTACGAACTCGCCTGAAATATTATAGTCCTGCAAGTTAATCATCGCATTAGACTTAGTGCCTATAGGAACATTGTTTAGGAACACACAAACCTTTGCTACTTTAGTATAATATATATTTGCAATTGATAATTGAAGAATAAAAAAACTGGATTAAAAATACGCAAAAAGTTATAATTTAGAACATTAATATGAGATTATTAAATACATATGTATAGCTTTTTGTAAGAAAATGGGCAAGGTAATAAACTGTTTGAGGACCATTAAGTAATGTACTCCTAATTGTTAGTGAAATTATAAAGTGAAAATCCAAAAAGTAAAACTAGTGGTTTATGCTGAAATATATTTGCAAGACTTCAGGGAACGTTTTCCAGGTATTTGTTTGTTTTGCTCTGTTTGATTTTTCTTTAATTTTCATCTAGAAACTTTGATATCAATTTGTCGGGATGTATGTGACGACTCCATTTTGTGAATATTATGTATTATTTATCGATTATCGATTTTTACAGTCAATTTGTGTTTTACAGTCTTTGAAACGGTGCAAATCGTTATTTTTAGCATTTTGTCATAATATTGCACAGTTTTCTTTTTTAATTAGAAGTTTTTCAGTAGCACATGTATTGTACATTATAATGGTGGCGCTTTCCCGGAAGTCAATAAGTATTAAAAATTAAATGCCGTAAATATTTTGTCACTTTCTAACAAATTTGACATTACATAAGGTAAAGTGAGACAGAAATTTTACAGTTCATTGACCTTACAGAATTTTAGTACCATACGCACATTGTACATTGTAAATGCAATTTCATCAGGAAATACATGGGTGGACCCATTGCATTTTGATGATTTGAATACATTAATTATAAAATCTCACATATTTTATATTTATAATAAAACACTGTTTATAATAACTACAGACAAGAGCCTTGCTATTTTAAATATTTTGTATAAAAGGAGTAGTTACGTAGCCAAGGGCCCCGGTGCAAAAATGAAATTGGAGCCCTATCCAAATTGGTTGTTTTGTCGGCACAGCACCGACCACACGGAGCCCTATTTTCAACATTAAATGAAAAGTATAATAGAGATGAAGTTCCGGAAGTCGACATTTTTTTCGGAAATTTCCTCCTTTCTAGGAATCTTTTTTTTTATTCCATTAACATTAATATTTTTCGAGTTATTTGTAAAAAAATAGACCCTCTTTTTTGGGATTTTTTAATTGTTAATGATGATTACGAATCCAATAAGCTATGACACGTATTTTAACACGCAGTAGTAAAAATTAACAAGTTTTTGAACTTGTGAACCAGACTACAGAGACCAAAGAGTCAACGGTCAAAAATTCTTTTTCGATTAGGATATTTAAACAACGTTTTTGGACGTCGCTCAGGAGATCGTGGAGTCTCCTAAACTTGGGGGCCCCGAGGCACTGCCCCACCTAGCCCTCCGATAGCTCCGCCACTGTTTTGTATTTCTTATCATGCAATGTTTTTTCTATCTTTTTTTATTTCAGATATGTTCATGGAGGTTGACGGGGTTCGAGCCTGACAAGTTGACCAACTAAGAAAACAGACCAAATATCCTATTCTCGTGAAATTCTAAACCCACGGATATGATATGCAGTCTAATTAAATTACAAAACAGAAAAAATGCAGAAAACAGACAGTACTTTTTGGAGACCCCTTGCCACCTGGCGCCTAGAGTGACCGCTCCTTTCGTTCTACCCCAGAGCCGACGCTGTCTCAGGACAGCGACAGGGCCTGCCAAAATTGAAAGGATCACCACCCATCAAATCCAATGATTCAGTTAATAGAAACAATTGTTTAAAAAGAATTGTGACAACTTTTAACCCGTTGTGTCGAAATAAATCAATAAAACAACACTTTAAGTCAATAAAATCATCAGTTCCTGTTCAGATGGGATCCAGAGGAATTATTGGTGGGACCTTGTTCATAATTCGTCAAGTTGACTCATCAGTCGTCAAGTTGGCTCATTCGTCAAGTTGCCTCGTCATTCGTCAAGTTGGTTCATCATTTCATCAAGTTGCAACATTCTTCAAGTTGGCTCATCATTCGTCAAGTTGGATCATCATTCGTCAATGATATTCTTCACTTATTTTGCTTATCTTTAAGCACGCGTTAGTAAGTTGTTTTTTAACATAAGTATATGTCATAGCGATAATTCATTGGTTTTTATTCCCAAATTTTTTGAGAAAATTAAATCATGTTCACAATTGATTCATCAACAGAAAATTGTTTAAAAAATGCTAAATGCATG
Source organism: Venustoraphidia nigricollis (assembly GCA_034508555.1). Lineage (NCBI taxonomy): Eukaryota > Metazoa > Arthropoda > Insecta > Raphidioptera > Raphidiidae > Venustoraphidia > Venustoraphidia nigricollis. Next base: position 11,728 of record JAVRKA010000167.1, read on the forward strand.
TTTTATCAGTCAATAATTATTTATTGATAAAACATGCATTTAGCATTTTTTAAACAATTTTCTGTTGATGCATCCATTTTTTTTTCAATTTTTTAACATTCACAATTGAAAGCGATTGAATACGTGCAAATTGATAACACGCTGAAAATTTTATGGTAATGATTCTCATCTTTTATGTTCTATTTTATAGTTTAATACAGATTGAAGATGTCTTAATATAATTTGCTTCATATTAATGGAATATTTCAACTTGTCTTCGGTTTAATAATAACTTGTAGATACATTTTAATTTAGATTTCTAATCGTTAAAAATAAAACGTTAATAATTAAAGGATTACAAATTAGATACTAAAAATGTTTTGTCTCTTTGTTACAGATGGTGACGACAGTTAAATTTCAACTGTCCTAACATTGTTTCCTTTTGATATTTTGCCGCCCCTAAAATCGTGCCGCCCTAGGCCCGAGCCTCGCGAATCTAGGCGAAAATCCATCACTGGGTGACGAAACGACTTCAGACAATTGGTGAGTGAGAAGTTTTTATTTATCCTGTTGCAATGAGCTCGAGCCAACAACAGTCCTCCACTTTCGCTGAAGTACACTCTAAAAGTTGGCTTGGTTAGGGGTTTTGGACATCCAGAATATTATTAGAAGCTCACGTAACAGAAGAAGTGATCACTGACTGAAGTTTTATATTTGCAAAAAAAAAATCAATATTACAAAAGACTGAAAATGAATATTACAAAGACTGAAAACTACAGAACAATAAAACTGAAATTTCAGTTATCACTTTTTTTTTGATATTTGAATCGGGATCGCGTCGTTATTTTAATTAAAGTTTCCCCAATTTTTGTTCATTTAAGTTAGCATATTTTATAAATGTAAAACACTACGTTTTTTTGTAATTGTAAACGTTGTGAGGTGTATTTAATTATTATGTCATTGCTATTTATGTCTTTACGTTTCTTGTTTTGTGTCTATTTAAAAGCGTAAATATTTTTGAAAACTTTAATAAAAATTGTTCCATAATTTTACCAAAACAATAAATTTTCATATTTATTATGAATAAAACCATTATGTACTCCATAATTTAATTTTTGACCTTTGATGTTTATTACCGAGTATATAATAAGTTTGACGAAAGGTTGTACAATAATTTAACACCGAGTTATCATTTGTTCAAATACTTGCGATTTTTCTTAATTTAATAAAAAAAAACTTAGTCCAAATTAATAAATACTTACATTTTAAATGAGACACAAAATAAGTGAGTTCACTACACATGAATAACTACTTACTTGCGCCAAATTACCATATCAAAAAAAGAATATTTTACTTTAAACGGAACAACATTGGTGCAAGTAGTCACAAAACGAAATAATAATAAATTGCTAATCGTTAGCTTTAGGTCTATTGCAGCAGTTTAACTTTAACATATAGACGTCGATGTACATATGTTATAGGAAGGGCCTTTTGATCGTTTGCACTGCTGTGTTTAGGGTTTCTTTTCACAGAGGTTCCATTTGGGGACGCTAGATGTTAGGGCAGCTGTAGGGCAATGATCGGCCAACTTATTGTCCTTACGCGTGCAGGTCGGACAGGACTTCGCGATCAGGGGACCACCTGCTGTGATGTCCGCACTCAAATCTTAGGTCTTGGCTCGGTCGAGACTGCCTTAGCTTCGGAGCGAAAGTCAATAGCTGTACCTTCTACCGGGAAAATCGTGATAATTGTGTTTTCCGTAATGAAAATCGCACTTGTGTTTTCTGTTGTGAAAATCGAAGGGCTGTGTTTTTGGTTGTGAAAATCGGTTGTGTTTTCCATAATTGAAGGTCGCTGTGCTTTATTTGTGTTAAGGTGTAGCCTCCATCGCGCTAGGAGCGTTAGGTGGTCGAATTTCTCCAGTGGATTTCTGCATATCGCGAATTTAGGGACACACATTACACTCGTATATTATTTGTTATTGAATTCCTGTAGTGTACGGTGTGCTGTCTGCTTTCGCATATGATGTTGCAGAAGCGTCCAGTACGTCGTGCGAATTTGGCGTTCTTTATCTAGTTGCGCATTCCGCGGTCTCTAGGTACCGAACAGGACATCCGCGTTGGACCGCACCTAGGGTATTATGCCTCGGGGCGGCGGGTTTCGTAATGCTACTTGTAACCTTACGAAAAAAGCTGCTCCACAACTTTTGTTCGAACTGCGGGCTTACGTCCAGTCGCAACAGCTGTAAGTCGAGTGTCCGTCTTCTGAAAGGGCAGGCACGTAACTCCGCGATTGTACCGGTGTTGTTACCATAGTGTGTTAACTATGGTGACAGCACCGATACCGTCGCGAAGTTCCGCATCTGTTCTTTTAGAACACGGACTGAAGTGTTATCAATAAATGCACAGCCGGTGAGACAAGAGCGTGGGCGAACGCCCGATGTGAAGGACGATCGTTGTTTTAGGGAAAGGGGGCGAGGGTCCGTGTAGGATTTTGTGGATTTAGGCTTTTCACAGACAAATAGTCTAACTGTTTCTCATTTCACTTCGCTCTGGTGAATATTTGTTTATTTTTATTTATGATGTTGATTTTCAATTTTTTCCTATCTAAAATTCTCTCAAGCAGGTTTTTCTTTCACTGAAAGCTCTCCTTTTAAATAGTTTTATAAATTAAAAAAAAAAGAATAACTTTCCAGGAGCCATTAGTTCTTTCAATACTCATTATCAAATATTTTTTGATCGAAATTTTTTGAATAGAAAATATGTTTAATGTATTTTTTTTTTTAATATCAGTAATTACTTATACAGTCAGTTTTTTTTTTATTTTTTTTAATTGATATTGTTTTGTTCGTACGTAATCCATGCCCAAAGTTTGTGTTGATCCCGATTATTCTGTGCTCTGTATTTTTTGGTGATGGCAATTTCTCTCTCAGGTTACAGTTGCCTAATTGTAACTTCTGGGGGCGCAGGAATGCATGTTAGCTTGTAAGCTGAAAATTATTGACTTCGCGGTTTATAAGTTTTGTGTTTTCCAAGTTAATTTTTAATAACTAGGAAGTGTCAATTTTGTAAGTATTTTTTTCACATTCATAAAACATATTTCTAATGATATTTGCTTTGTCTTGAAAATAGTTTCTTTTTTAGAAAACGACACTACGACCGACATGAAAGTACAATTTAAACTATTTTAAATATTTTCGAAAATTAAGGCGATGTTATTATTTTTGAGATTATGGTTTTTATAAATATGCGTTGGCCTGACCCCATCCAAAATACTATATATATATATATATATATATATATATGTAAAGAAACATATTTACGTTTCTTCAATTTTAAATATACCGCGCTTGACTTTATAGATTTTAGTTCCTTATTACTACGCTACAAGTGATGGTGGGGTCGGCGGTTTGAAGTTGAGAGATCGATGTCATCTGTCAACTCACCGTGAACTTGCACATTCTGTTTTATTGTAAAATTATAAAAGATTGTACAAAAGGAATTGAGAATATAAGAAATAGACTTTAAATGTCGTTTCTTTGTTTTCAGGTAAGAGTAATTAATAAGTGTAATTAAAAGCTAAAAAGTGTAGCATTGTTTGTGTACAAATTGTTTGTGTAAAATAAAAAATCTTTGTTTTCAGAGCAACGCAATTGTTTATTTAAAATCCACAATTCCTGCATAAAATTGAAGATATTGTCTTATAAAACGACATTTAAAGTCTATTTCTTATATTCTCAATTCCTTTTGTACAATCTTTTATAATTTTACAATAAAACAGAATGTGCAAGTTCACGGTGAGTTGACAGATGACATCGATCTCTCAACTTCAAACCGCCGACCCCACCATCACTTGTAGCGTAGTAATAAGGAACTAAAATCTATAAAGTCAAGCGCGGTATATTTAAAATATATATATATATATATATATATATATATATATATATATATATAATATTCCGTCATATTCCCTAAACCAGTGGAGTCGAAATAATTCAAATCGGTTAGCCCTTCGAGATCTTAAGGTTGAATAATACTAATAAGACTTTGTATAGCTGTCTCTTTTTATCTGTTCTTTTTAATGCATATCTTTTACCAGCTTCGCCAAGGTGTTCTTGGTACATTCTGTCAATATTTTCCCGATTTTCTGTTGATTGAGTTTTAGCTAACAAAAATTTATCACACTCATCGCAGGTATCATTATATGGCAACTTAAACGAGTAATTAAATTCTGTGTTAAAAATGCTCGAATATAACCAACTTTTTGCAATATTTTCTTCAGGTACATTTTTTTCATGGCAGTCTGCCCTATAGAGTTCATACATTCGATTTATATTCAATTCATTTCCCAAGTATTTTCTGTCCGAGCGCTCTCTTGTGTAGTGAGATTCTAGTACAGGAAACTTCTTAATATGATCTCGAACTCCTTGTTTTACGAATTCAGAAATTTTGTTTACTGAGATGTGTTTACCTCTTTGATCATCTTCTACTATTCCACCATCCGATTTCTTTCGAAGAGCTGTTGTTACAAACGTTTCTGAAATGCATAAAGTTGAAAGAAAAAACATTTGGCAAACATTTATTCGAATATTGTTGACATCAAAAAAGTAGTTTCTGGTGAAAGGCCTTTTACCAGTCCGCTTTCCATTTGTTGCACGTATACGCATAATTGGCACACACTCTACCATAGAGGCAACAAACTGTCGTTTTAAGTCTGTACTTTTATCAGGATTCCAAAACATTGAATGTATAGCCTGTCTTCTGCTCTTCAGATATTTTTGTCGGACATTGTAAATGGCAGGTAATCTCTACATGGCAGACCGACTTGTTTTGCTTTCACAATGCCGCAATTAGTTTTTCTCTCTAGACCTCCTGTAACCTTCCTTTTGTGGACATTTTTTTGCCACATTTTAGGATTTGACCTTCTCTTCTTTCCCCTTGATTTTAGAGCTTCAGTTTGTTCTGGTTCGTCTTCGGAATGGGATTCTTCTGATTCAAGTGGCTGATACGTTTTGTCAGCCACCGAATCATCGGAATCAAAGTCGGCAAATGTAGTAATATTTTGCTGAAGTGATGGTTCTACAAGAAGGAAAGATTATTGATAATGTAATAAATCCAAAATTATTTAAACGTAGAATATACCTGTATTAAAGTTTGTCGTATTCAGTCCTCCGGGGTCATCATAAGCTGTTACTAAGGGTTCCATAGTGCCCGCGGTGTTATTTAGAATCTGGTCATTTTCCATGATGTTAGGAAACCCGTTTTCGTGGGGAATATATTGCAGGCCACCCTGGCTTACATCGGATTGGCTGTCATTTTGAACATGGGTTTCGTCAGCTGAAAATAAATAATAAATTAAAATTGTGTACAAAAATTATGTAACTTCAATCCATTGTTGGTTTTATTTAAAACAGTTTGTGGCAAGTAAAAGTTTTAACAAAAAATATGACCCAACTATGCGTGAGTGAACTAAAAGATCAAAAAAACCATACCGACCAAGCAATTTCCGAAGGACTTTTTTATGTGTAAATATTATCAACAATCGTAACCTAACCCATTTCAGAACTTTTTTTAGCAAAGTATTAATACAAAGAATTTAAAGGCGACCTTTTAACATATTTCGACATACGTCCGGAATTTTGATTGGTAAAATGGCTTGAAACTAATTCTATTGGTATACTTAAATAGTTTGGGACAAACAGTGTTTCCAAAAGTCAGTAATCTTAATCTTCCAGTAACAGTATTAAAGTCCTTCCCACATTGATAGTTTTAGTATTAAACAGTATTAAATCCAAGCAAAAAATGACAAAGAATGGTTTTTACTTACCTTTTTTGAGGTTAGGAATTGGGACATCACTATTTTCTCCACTTTCCTCGAAAATAGCATTTTGTATAGGTAATAATTCAAATCGGGAATGCGTTTGCGAAGTTTTTAAAGCGATTTCCAAAATTTTTCTTGCCCTATTTGCCATTTTTTTGGCGAAATACAAAACACAAGTGCACTTCTAAACAACAATATCAACGCACTGAAAACTGTATTATGTCCACACATGAAGGGTTTCCTAAATATATTAACTCCATAATACTCTTTTGCTCGGAAAAGGTTGCGGATATCATACTGTTTAACTTTGTCTAACTTCAAAACTATAATATATAGGACTTAATGCTATTTTCCATGTGAAAAAGCAGGTTTTGTTTAGTAGTAAAAAAGCTTAATACCGATTTGGGAAAAAATGGAGTTAATACAGTTTGGCTCTCAGGTACAGATATATAAACATTTTTAAAAATGGTGCCAAAGTGTTTAAGGAGGTTATATGAAACGGCGAGAAATTTTGATCCTTAAACCCAGATATGCCTGACGTACTACATATGGGACACTCCAAACATGAAAAAACCCGGGTCGCAGTGCCAAAACCCTGCCGACAATATAGTGTATTTGCTGATACAGGCAGTGTGGCTTTATTATGCGAACTTAAGTTGGTTTTTGGGCAAAATAAAAAATTTTACTCCTTAATACAGCCCTTAATATAACATTTTTTTTCTTAATTGCAATATTATTATCAATGGAACCTCTATACCAAATTATAAGCAACTTTCTGTAAATAATTCACTATCTGCAAACTAGTGTTTTCATAAAATTTGTAAGTCCGGTCCTGTCGGGCCGATTTTATTAAAATTTTAGGGACACTTTTTAATTACTACCAGAGGGTTAAATTTCAATTTTGAAACGATTCGGAGAATTTTTTCGGTATTTTGGGCCCCAAAAACATTTTTCAACCCCTAAAAACTACCCTTAAAATGGCCCGATTGGGCCCATTTTAAATAAGCTTCGTGCGGTGATGGATTCCAGCATGTGTGCCAAATTTCGTTAAAATAAATTAACTTCTTCGAAAGTTATAGCCCGCACACATATATACCTATATATATAAATATATATATATATATATACATATATATAAACATTTTTAAAAATGGTGCCAAAGTGTTTAGGAGGTTATGAAACGTCGAGAAATTTTGGTCCGACACCTAGGTCCCGCCATCCGACCGACGCCAATAGTGTATGTTGCCATATGGCAAATACACTAATAAACCTGCAGTGATATACGGTCGCAGGGAAACATGCACTATCTGGACGCATTCCCTGTTAGTCAGGCTTCATGAACGTATGTGTTTTGTGAGTGTTTATGTGCAATAAGTTTGACATATTTGCGTTTACTTCGGGCCAATTTTGAAAAATGTCGGAATACGGTATCAACTTCGCAAGGTACGTATTTTTTTTATTCAGAAAGTAATTGAAAACATTATTTTAGCATTGGATCGTACTTTTAAATCATTGTCCTTTTGATAGCAATAATCAAATTTAGTGTTACAATTATCATTATTGTATTTTTTTTTACATAAAACATTGTGTACTATATTTAGGACGTCAGGAAAATATACGTCTATCACATGTATTTTTTTCAGAGGTTTTTCTTTGAACGAAGCACTTGCTATGCTCGAAGATGACGAAGACTATGCGGAAAAAGTAAATGAAATCGTTATATTTCCACCGGAAAATGCTTGTGCTGAGTTGACCGACGAAGATTCAGGCGACGAAAATTTTGTGTCTATCAATAATTTGCCGGGTTCTCAGTTACAAGCTCCAGCTGAAATAACATATCATGATAGTGATGATAACTATTCATCTGATGATAATATTGCTTTGTCAGAACTCCAGAAACAATTGCCCAGCACTTCAACACAATCTTCCAAAAAAAAAACACAAAAGAAGAAGAAAATTTACAGCTGGATAAAAGAAGATTTACCACCAATCGCCTTCACCGAATTAGAAAACCACGAGGAATTTCAAAATTTAGAATGTCCTTTAGCATTATTTTCTAAATTTTTTGATCACGAGCTGCTTGAACCAATTCTTAGTGAAAGTAATAGATATATTTCACAGAAAAACAGACAACGAAGTATCGAATTATTTGAACTAAAAGCTTTTATCGGAGTGTTGATTATTAGTGGTTACATACAGGTACCCCGGAGAAGAATTTACTGGGAACGGGAGAAGGATGGTCACAACGTTTTGGTTTCAGAGGCGATTTCAAGGGATAAATTTGAATATATCTTTTCAAACTTCCATCTCGCTGATAACGAAAAGTTAGACAAAGCAGATAAATTTGCGAAGGTTAGACCCTTGTTCAAACATTTGAACAAGAAATTTTTAGAATACGCGCCTATTGAACAAAATCATTCGGTGGATGAAGCTATGGTGCCTTATTTTGGGCGCCATAGCGCCAAGCAATTCATTCACGGCAAGCCTATTAGATATGGGTACAAACTGTGGGTAGGTACGACAAGATTGGGCTATGTCAATTGGTTTGAACCATATCAAGGCTCATCTACAAATATAAGTATAACTTACGTCGAATATGGAGTTGGCGCAGGAGTAGTTCTTGAATATGCAGATGCGTTGAGACGCAAGTGGCCAGAGGACAAGTTTCACCTGTTCTTCGACAATTTTTTCGCGTCTATTGAACTTATAGAACAGTTAACTCTGAAAAACTTCTACGCCACTGGCACCATACGAGAAAACCGCATACCCCAAAATCCTTTGGTAGATTCAAAAGTGCTTAAGAAAGAAAAAAGAGGAACATACGATTTTCAGAAAATTCAGGACCAGAATACAATCGCTGTAAAGTGGAACGACAACAACATTGTCTCGCTCTGCTCAAATTTTGCAGGCATAACACCAGTTCATTCCGTGAAGCGTTATTCACACAAAGAAAAAAAGAATATCCAGGTAATTTCATCATCACAATATGATCACATAGAAACATAGGTAAATAAACCAACATATTTCTTTGTTTTCAGGTAGAACAACCACATCTGGTGAATTTGTATAACTCAAACATGGGAGGAGTGGACAGATGTGACCAAAATGTCAGCCTTTACCGAATTTCGATCCGAGGGAAAAAGTGGTACTCTTCGCTGATTACTCACTGCATCGATCTATCAATTCACAACGCCTGGCAATTACATTGAATCTATGGAGGCGACCTAGACCAACTGAATTTCAGACGACAAATTGCAATAGCTTTGCTAACTCAAAATAAGAAAAAAATTTCTTCCTCGACAGGACGTCCATCAGCATCTGAAGGAACAAATATACGATATGATCGCCTTGATCATTTGGTTGTGCCCCAAGAAAAACAAACACGGTGTGGGCTCTGTCACCAGAAGACAACAACCAGATGTGTCAAGTGTGATGTAGGAGTTCATGTAAAATGCTTTATTAATTTTCATACAAAATAATTTTTTTTATCATTATACCATATATGACTAACGTCCTATATATAGGACGGCCGCCATTTTATATTTTTTCTTAATAAAATTTGACAAAACCTTGAAAAATTGTTTTATTATCAATATATTCTTAAGAATATGAAAAAAAAACGAATTTTGCGCTTTTCAAAACATTTTAGGCATATCTGGGTTAAATGCGCGTTACGTGTCTACTCTTGTCTATACTCTTGTCTATGCTCACAGCTGTGTCAGTTTTGACCAATTTTTTAATCTTTTTAATCTTTGTCGAAGAGTCACGGCTGTGTCAAGTTCTGACCAATTTTTTAATTAACAAAATTCAAATAATAATTAAATTAAAATTAAATTAAAATAATAAATAAATAATAAATAAATCTAAAATGTCTTCATCATCTGGTGGGTATGTATTTTAAAGACACGTGTTTAATTTTTTTATTATAGGAGACCATAAAATAACTGGAAGTTAGCTTTCCTGTTGTAATTGTTTTTTCTAATTTTTAGATTGCTCCTAGAAGACACTTCTAGGAGCAATCTTAAATTTTTTAAATCGAATCAATTTGGCAACTGGCCAAAAACAAGAGTCGGGCCATTAACAAACAAAAAATCGAATCGAGTTGTAAATGTTGTTGTTATTTGAGTTGATCGTAAATCTTTCCAAAGCGAGAGTATAACATTTGATATTCATTTCTAGGTTTACTGTTGTCACCAAAGACGACAAACTAGTTGCAAAATATATCGAGAAACACGACTATTTATTCAGCAGAATGATGGACGATTCGGCATGGATTGAAATTGCTCGCGCTCTGGTAATTTTGCTACTATATTTATTTAATAATTTTAAAGAACTTGACACGGTACTTCTGCTCGGTTTTATTTTAAATCTCTATAATGTATAACTCGCAATAAATGTTCAGCTCGTTTTTAGTTTTTAAGATTTATATTTTTAATTTTTCAGATGAGGCCTGATTGGAAACAATTAAAATACAGATTTTTAATAAAAAACGGACAAGTGCGAGTCAGACTTGCATCGCTGATGTCCTCAGCTGTTTAGCGTCTATAATCTACTTGCGCACTGAGGGTTCTGCATCATAAACCTTATTATTTGTTTGAGATTATAAAAGAAAGTCTCGGCAGATGTCTGTCTGTCTGGATGTTTGTTTATTTATTTACCAATCAACAGAGCTGTGCCCCAATTACAGATTGTTGTACATAAATAATATAAAAATAGGACGAAAGAGAACAATAGCGGCTAATCTTGAAAAGTACTGAACGAATTTGAATGCGCTTTTTACCATTCGAGAGTTTATTGTTTTCGGGGAAGACGGTCTATATTGGCTGTCTGGCCCGGCTTCGGTCAAGTCCAAATATGATTTCAAATTTATGTAAAAAACTGTGTGAAACATGGTATTATACCCAATAATAATACGTCGCTGGCATTTAATAATTATTAGATTCGAGCGAACTAGTAAATTTGCTACCTGGACGAAGCCGGACGGGACATCTACAAATAGAATTTTGGGGGATAGTTAAAGTCAACGAGGAATCAAACAAATGGGTTAAAATGAAAACACATTATTTTTTCAAATACTAATAAAAAAAAACCCGGGTCGCAGAGCCAAAACCCTGCCGACAATACACTGTAAAAAATGGGTGTAAAATTACATTGAAAGTTAATGTAAAATTCCCTCAATTTTCTCGGTAATTTTACATTATTATTTATTTTTACAAGGAGATGTGTATAAAAACTTGAACTTTCTGCGTAAAATTAAACAAATTTGGTGTTTATACATAAAGTAAAGTAAACTTATATAGACTTATGTAGTTTGAATGTAATTTATTGTGCAATATTCCAATGAAGTTTGCAAAAATTACATAGTACAATGTGTAATTACATAACAAAATGTAAAACTTAAGTGATGTAAAATTACCGGTCATTTATGATAGTAACCATTTTATCTATAAAACAAAAAGGCTGCTTTAGGTTTTTCTATCTCAGAAGAACAAAAAAAAAAATTGTAATTATTTCATTAACTAATTTGTATTTTTAATCATTTCAGTTTTGCCAGTTTTGCGTTTTTTAGTGTGCGTTTTTTAGTATGCGTTTTTCAGAATCGTTGCCTCACCTGGGAATAATTTTCAAAATCGTTTCCTCACCTGAAAATATTTTTCAGAATGGTTGCCTTACCTGGAAATATTTTTCAGAAAGAGTGTTTGTATTTTTAGTGTGCGTTTTTTAGTGTGCGTTTTTTTTAGTGTGCGTTTTTTAGTGTGCGTTTTTTTTAGTGTGCGTTTTCTTTAGTGTGCGTTTTTTAGTGTGGGTTTTTTTGTGCGTTTTTTAGTGTGCGTTTTGTAGTGTGCGTTTTTTAGTGTGCGTTTTTTAGTGTGCGTTTTTTTTAGTGTGCGTTTTTTAGTGTGGGTTTTTTAGTGTGGGTTTTTTTTGTGCGTTTTGTAGTGTGCGTTTTGTAGTGTGCGTTTTTTAGTGTGCGTTTTTTAGTGTGCGTTTTTTTTAGTGTGCGTTTTTTAGTGTGGGTTTTTTTTGTGCGTTTTTTGGTGTACTTTTTTTAGTGTGCGTTTTTTAGTGTGCGTTTTTAGTGTGCGTTTTTTAGTGTGCGTTTTTTAGTGTGCGTTTTTTAATGTGCGTTTTTTAGTGTGCGTTTTTTAGTGTGCGTTTTTTAGTGTACGTTTTTTAGTGTGCGTTTTTTAGTGTGCGTTTTTTAGTGTGCGTGTTTTAGTGTGCGTTTTTTAGTGTGCGTTTTTTAGTGTGCGTTTTTTAGTGTGCGTTTTTTAGTGTGCGTTTTTTAGTGTGCGTTTTTTAGTGTGCGTTTTTAGTGTGGGTTTTTTAGTGTGCGTTTTTTTAGTGTGCGTTTTTTAGTGTGCGTTTTTTAGTGTGGGTTTTTTTGTGCGTTTTGTAGTGTGCGTTTTGTAGTGTGCGTTTTGTAGTGTGCGTTTTTTAGTGTGCGTTTTTTAGTGTGCGTTTTTAGTGTGCGTTTTTTAGTGTGCGTTTCTTAGTGTGCGTTTTTTAGTGTGCGTTTTTTAGTGTGCGTTTTTTAGTGTGCGTTTTTTAGTGTGCGTTTTTTAGTGTGCGTTTTTTTGTGTGCGTTTTTTAGTGTGCGTTTTTTAGTGTGCGTTTTTAAGTGTGCGTTTTTTAGTGTGCGTTTTTTAGTGTGCGTTTTTTAGTGTGCGTTTTTTAGTGTGCGTTTTTAAGTGTGCGTTTTTTAGTGTGCGTTTTTTAGTGTGCGTTTTTTTGTGTGCGTTTTTTAGTGTGCGTTTTTTTAGTGTGCGTTTTTAGTGTGCGTTTTTTAGTGTGCGTTTTTTAGTGTGCGTTTTTTAGTGTGCGTTTTTTAGTGTGCGTTTTTTAGTGTGCGTTTTTTAGAGTGCGTTTTTTAGTGTGCGTTTTTTAGTGTGCGTTTTTTAGTGTGCGTTTTTTAGTGTGCGTTTTTTAGTGTGCGTTTTTAGTGTGCGTTTTTTAGTGTGCGTTTTTAGTGTGCGTTTTTTAGTGTGCGTTTTTTAGTGTGCGTTTTTTAGTGTGCGTTTTTTAGTGTGCGTTTTTTTAGTGTGCGTTTTTTAGTGTGCGTTTTTTAGTGTGCGTTTTTTAGTGTGCGTTTTTTAGTGTGCGTTTTTTAGTGTGCGTTTTTTAGTGTGCGTTTTTTAGTGTGCGTTTTTTAGTGTGCGTTTTTTAGTGTGCGTTTTTTAGTGTGCGTTTTTTTAGTGTGCGTTTTTTAGTGTGCGTTTTTTAGTGTGCGTTTTTTAGTGTGCGTTTTTTTAGTGTGCGTTTTTTAGTGTGCGTTTTTTAGTGTGCGTTTTTTAGTGTGCGTTTTTTAGTGTGCGTTTTTTAGTGTGCGTTTTTTAGTGTGCGTTTTTTAGTGTGCGTTTTTAAGTGTGCGTTTTTTAGTGTGCGTTTTTTAGTGTGCGTTTTTTAGTGTGCGTTTTTTAGTGTGCGTTTTTTAGTGTGCGTTTTTTTAGTGTGCGTTTATTAGTGTGCGTTTATTAGTGTGCGTTTTTTAGTGTGCGTTTTTTAGTGTGCGTTTTTAGTGTGCGTTTTTTAGTGTGCGTTTTTTAGTGTGCGTTTTTTAGTGTGCGTTTTTTAGTGTGCGTACAAAAAAAAATTGACTTTTCACTTTTTTATATTAATTAATTTAAATAAAAGAACTTTAATTTGTCAAAAATTGCTCACAGTGAGCGTTTATTAGAAAATTTTAAAAAAATAACAAAAAACATATCAATCAATAATAAAAATAAAAAAATATTTGTTAATGAGTGTAGGAAAGGAGTTTTGGTGTCTAAACTTGAAAGAATCCAAAGTTTAGACACGGATAACGGGAAACTACAGCCCCCAGAAATAAATCCGTAGAGAAACTGTCGTTAGGAGTTGGTAAAATTGGATTAAGTTACTGTCAACAAGACGAGTAACTGGGTGTAAAAAAAAGGAATACAAACCAAAAAAAAACACTTCACAAAAATAAATCACAAAAAATTGAAATACAAAAATATTAAACGCAAAAAAAATCACTTTACATGATTTAAAAAAAATTGAAAAAATTATTAAGAAATAAATTTATAACAAAAATATGATCACGAAAAACGGCGTTTGACTCTAATTAACTAAACAAAACTAAAAGACAGACTAAAAAAATTGCCACTGACACGACCTTTTATACAAAAAAGACAAAGACAGAAAATAATAAAAAATTACCTAACAAAAAAGAAATAATTATGTAATGTATAAAATCGTGTCAATTTTTAAATTAAAATAAATTCTAAATTTATACATGAAAAGAAATAAAAAATTATCAATAAATACTGTAGCGTACCGCTACAACCGTGATAAAATTTTTGGCTATGGCGAAATAATAAAACTGCAATAACTTACCTAATTATGTAAGAATTTGACAGGTATCACTTTAACGCACGTCTATTATTACAATACAACTGTCTACACAGTCTTAGTGCCATCTAAGAAAGACAGATACAACTTATCGCAAAAGTCCATCTCTCCTCGTGGTTCAACTCTCCTAGAACTACCCTACATTATATATTATTGATATGTTTGAATTTAGTACAGCTGTAGAGTGTATGATAAAACTTCTTTATTGGAATACAGCTAAATTTTTTTATTTTTTCCCTCAAAAATAATATATTATTTTTTGGAAAAATTGTCAAAATATACATTTGATATAATAGGTAAAATCCTGACGTTTCGCTATTTTATAGCATTTTCATAAGGTATATACTAAAAAAATTACATTGTATTTAGCATTATGAGTAAACGAACAGTTAAAATTTTATAATCTTAAAATACTTACATTAATGTGATTGAAAAAATTTTTTTTTTTGTAATGAACATTATATATTATTATGTTGTTTCGTTTTTCGTAGGTTCGTATATTTCGTTTAATAAGTTAAAATTGTTTCGTTTTTCGTTTTTTTGTAAAATTCGTTTATAATAGTTCGTTGTGTAAGACATTTTGTTATTTTTATGTTTGTTTTTTCTTTAGTTGAAATTTCCATTTTTAGACATTAATATAGAAAAAAAAATTTTTTTGCAAGTGTGATGGCGTGTCTTGTTATATTATGTTTGCTAGTGATTGGTTTAAAAAGTAACTAAATTTTTATTTTTGTTTTATTAGGTTGAAATAAGTTTTGTTAAGGTTTGTTACGTCTGTTCTGTAATTTATAGAGTTATTGTTTTGTTTAATATGTATCATTTCATGAATTAATCTTTTATTTAAATTTTGTTCAATTTTTAATATTTTAACATTATTAAAGTCGAAATTGTGTAGTTGGTCTACCGCATGGTCACTCAATGCGGTGTTTGGTTGGTTAGGATAAAGCTTTTTTTTATTAATTGAATTTTTATGTTGGTTTATTCTGTTTTTAAGGTATTGTTTTGTTTGTCCGATATATATTGAATTACAATTCATGCAATTTATTGAATATACTAAGTTAGATAGGTCTTGAGCCTTTGTTTTATCTTTAATGTTGGAGTATATAGTTTTATTTAGTGTGTTATTATTTTTAAATATTGTTGTTATGTTATATTTTTTTAATAATTTAGTTAACAGTTGATCTAGAATGGGAAAATAGGGGAAGGTTATATAATTAATGTCATTTTCTAAATTTCCATTTTGTTTATTGTTTATTTGTATTTGTGTTATAGTGTTATTTCTTGTTTTTATTGTATGTAATCTTTTTTTTATATTTTTATTTATGAAATGTAATGTATAATTATTATTTATTAATATTTTTTTTATGATTTGTAAGTTATCATGTTGATAAATTTTATGTGATAATAAAATAGCTCTATCAACTAAATTATTAATTACGCTTATTTTATATTTAGTTGGTGTTTGGGAATAGAAATTTAAATATCTGTCAGTTTTAATATTTTTTCTGTACCAGTTGGTTATAATGCCGTGATGTTTATTAATTGTTATAGTTAAGTCTAAATAATTTATTGAATGGAATTCATTCGATTTTTCCATTGTATATTTAAGTTTTGGGTGATACTTGTTAAATTGGTTGAATATATTATTAACGTTTTTTTTTTTCACATAAAATAAGTATATCGTCAACATATCTAATATAGAAGTTTATTTGTGGATTATTAGACACTATTTTTTTTTCCATATCAAATAGAACAAGTTCTGCTATTGTGGATGAAATAGGTGAACCCATAGGTACTCCATATTTTTGTATGTATGTTATGTTATTATATGAAAAATAAGTTGTTTCAAGGATAAATTTGCAAACTTCTATGAATTCATTTTTAGGTATTTTAGTGAATTTTTTAATTTCATTCCAGTTGTTGTGTATTGAGTCTATGGCAAGATCAATAGGTATATTTGTATATAAAGAAATTATATCGAAAGAATAAAAACTTTGTTTTTTATTAGGTTTTTCTGTTGTGTCTATTAATTTTTTGCAATTCCATGTGTCTTTAGTGCTGTAAGTATTTTTTTTAATGACATTTGATAATATGTTTGATATAAATTTTGATAATTTGTAAGTAGGACTAGTGTATGAAGCAACGATAGGTCTTAGAGGGTAGTTTTTTTTGTGTAGTTTTGGTAACCCGTATATTTTAGGTATTATACTATTACTTGTTGTTATATTGTTGTAGATTTCTTGTGTTATAAAATTTTTGTTTAATAAATTTTTTGTAATGATAGTGTTTTTTTTTTGGTAAGCTATTGTAGGGTCTTTATTTATTGTTTCATATGTTGTATTATCTGTTAATAATTCAGTCATTTTGTCATTGTATTGTTGTTTAGTCATTATTACTGTTTTTTGTGTTTTGTCAGCTTTGGTTATTATTAAATTGGGATTGTTTTTTAAAAAAAGGTTTGTTTCTTTTATTTTTAGTTGTATTTTTTTGTTTATTATTGTATTATGATTTGTTATATTAATTTTATTTTTTTTTAAATTTTTATTAAAATTATTTATTGTTTGACAGAATTCATGTCTTAGGTTTTCTTGTTTATGAGTAGGTATTTTGTTTATCGATGCCTCTAGATTTGTAATAAATTCATTGATAGGTATATGTGTATTGCAGTTTATGTGATTGAATTTAGGGCCTAACTGTAAAATTTTTTTAATATTTTCAGGAATAGTTTGATTAGTTAAATTTTCAATCCATTCTTTGTTATATGGGATGTCAGTTTTTTGTATGAGTTTATTTTTATTTAATAATAATTGATTTATTTTTTTCTTGTGTTGGGAGTGTAATTTGTTTTTTGATTTTTTATTTTCTTTTGTTTTGTAAATTAAAAAATTATGTATGATATTTTGTGAGATGTGTTGTATTTTGTTTAAATTAGTTTTAAGTTGTTGTTTTAAAAAATTATTATGTGTATGCGCATTGCTAATTATTATTGATAAAGTTTCAAAGGCATGTTTTATATATAATTGTTCTATTTTATCTTTTTGTAAATTGGGGTATAAGTTAATTTTTTTATAATTAGGTTTTAAAAATTTTGGTATTATTCTTTCTTTTTTGCAATAATTTAAAAATTGTAACTGTTCATTTACCTTAATTATTTTGTTATTATATTTGTTGATATCCACGAATATGTACTTGTTGTTATATTGTTGTAGATTTCTTGTGTTATAAAATTTTTGTTTAATAAATTTTTTGTAATGATAGTGTTTTTTTTTTGGTAAGCTATTGTAGGGTCTTTATTTATACCTACGAAAAACGAAACAACATAATAATATATAATGTTCATTACCAAAAAAAAAAAAATTTCAATCACATTAATGTAAGTATTTTAAGATTATAAAATTTTAACTGTTCGTTTACTCATAATGCTAAATACAATGTAATTTTTTTAGTATATACCTTATGAAAATGCTATAAAATAGCGAAACGTCAGGATTTTACCTATTATATCAAATGTATATTTTGACAATTTTTCCAAAAAATAATATATTATTTTTGAGGGAAAAAATAAAAAAATTTAGCTGTATTCCAATAAAGAAGTTTTATTATATATTATCTTCGTATTTTTATCTTTTTTAATTTATTGAGAAATATAGAAATTTTATTTTATTCTTCAAGTGGCTTATATGGTTGTTTTCTTCACATTCGTACTTTGCTTAATATTTCATTATTTATTATTTCAATTTGATTTTCTGCGCTAATCTGCATTCATTCATATATCATATTCAATATTCTTTATATAACAACATTCATTATCTTTTATCTTTTCTCATATAATATTATTTATTTCATTATAATCAATTTATTTATCATTCCCTATTTGCGGGTTTATTTTATACACTTTTAATACTTCAATTTCACATTTACTGTAAAGGAAGATTTGATTTGAGGATCAATAAATAAATAAGCTTTACCAAAGTTTCGCTAATGGTCAACGTTTCGAAAATTATATTTTCATCATCAGGGCCTATGAACATGTATACAGGGTGAGTTTTAAGTTGATGCTTTTTTTTACAGCGTGTAAAAATCAAATAGACGAGCAAATATTTCAAATAGTTTTTTTATCAAAACTCAAAAATAAGAGAGAAACAGCCTTTCGAAGTTTAAATAAATTTTATTAAATTTTCTTTAATTTTGAGGTCGGTCCTGGGGTTATATTATGTTACTATGGAAATAAGTTGTTATTATCAAGTATTCACAGAAATTGTTCGAAGTTGTCCCCGTTTTGTTGGACACAAAGATGCGTGCGCCGTAGCCATGCTTCTGTACATGCTTGTAGTAGCGATAAGGGCCTTCCGCGAATTATTTGGGAAGCATTTTCGATTCATGCTATCATTTCGTCGCGTATATTAACCGGGCTTTTGAAGACTAAAATTTTCATCCATCCCCACAAGGAAAAATCCAAAGGATTTAGGTCCGGCGATCTTGGTAGCCACGCGACAGGTACTCCACGACCGATCCACTGGTTACGAAACTGTTCATCTAAAAAATCTCGAACTTCACGCCTAAAATGAGCCGGCGCCCCATCGTGCAATAACCACATGTTGCCTCGTACATTTCAAGGTACATCTTCTAGCAAACCAGGGAGAATATCTTGCAAAAAATGCAAGTAGTTGGCGCCGTTTAAACGCTCTGGTAAAATAAATGGCCCAATTAACATGCCATTCACAATGCCTGCCCACACATTAGCGGAAAATCGAACTTGAAAATTAGTTCTTCGTACAGCTTTAGGATTCTCTACAGCCCAAACATGTGTGTTGCGGAAATTATTAATTCCATTGCGGGTAAACATGGCTTCATCCATCACCAAAGTCGATCTTAGAAAGTTGTTGTTGTTGGCATTTTGCTCTAAAAGCCAGTTGCATAAATCGACTCTGCGTGGAAAATCCTCTGGCTTCAAAGCTTGAACCCGTTGAACGTGGTAAGGATGAAGCTTTGACCTTTGAACAACATTCATAATTGTACGAGGGTTCGGATGAATCCGGTTAAGGAAATGATCTGCGTACAATCGCGATGCACCCGCGGCATTTTGATGACACTCTCCGTAAATTAATAACATGTCCACTAGTTCATTACCGTTATAAACATGAGCTATTCTCAAAAATAATTGAGGCACACACAATTCTCTCAAAAACAGAACAATACACATGTCAGTTTCAAATAAGCACCAACAAACTTGATAATAACAACTTATTTCCATAGTAACATAATATAACCCCAGGACCGACCTCAAAATTAAAGAAAATTTAATAAAATTTATTTAAACTTCGAAAGGCTGTTTCTCTCTTATTTTTGAATTTTGATAAAAAAACTATTTGAAATAAGTGCTCGTCTATTTGATTTTTACACGCTGTAAAAAAAAGCATCAACTTAAAACTCACCTGTATATGGACTAACGGAAAAGTGCTCTTGTCGAAATTTAAAAATAATCCAATTATTTGTCTTTCACTGCATATAGAATAAACTAATAATAAAAATAATACGTTGAACGTCTGTTTCTCGACATTATGTCATAGCAGACGCCATTCGCACCATTACTATTTTCCATTTACCACTCCCTGTTATTTTCTACATTTCTTAAAACTTCAACTTAAGTGTCTAATAGCAATGTGCGAATAGAGGAATTATGGGAAATTAGGGTAAGGTAGGTAATTTTTAAACTAGAAGTTTGATAGGTAATAGCCATGACCTCGATGTTTATCTGAAATTATTTGAAGGAAACATTCCGAAAATAAAAATATATAACATAAAATAAAAAATATATATGCAGCGACCGTATCTACCTGAACGCATTGAGTCCAGGTAGAAGTGACACTTGGCCAATTATATTAAAAACAACAATTTAAATTACATTAGGTATTAATAATAATTCTCATTACTTATTAATCGTAAGGGAATAATAATTAAAAAATTAATAACATGACAAAATTATTTTCTGGCAGTCAGCCATTTTGGGTCGATTTCACCGTTATCTTTCATGCGCATGGGTACAATAGATTTCGGTACTTGGTAATCCAGTAGACTTAGTTAATATATCCTGAAATAATAAATCTGCTTAAGGTTTTGTGTTTGCATTTAAAAAAATGTAAAACTATTAAATCCAATCACGACCAGAACTATCATAGTAGGTACTGGTCATGTCAAGTTGAATTTGAGTTATCTTCTTTTAATATAATCCGTGTTTATTCTTACAAATTATAAAGAAATAGTAATTAAAAAACTAATAATATTAATAATATAAATATATTTTGTCAATAATAATAAATTAAACTGTACAATAATAAATACAAAGTCAAAAATAACAAATATTTACAAATAATACAACTAACACTAATAAAATTTACGCGGCCTCATCCTTCTGAACTTGTAAATGTTCTCCAGCATTTGCTTTTCCTGCGACGTCATTCCAAACAATCGCGGCCGCTTCGCTGGTGGTTTCTGTGGCGTTTCAACAGCCGTCACGTACAAACTGTCGTCCGATGATTCCTCTCGGCAAGAGTGGAACTCCTCGTCACCACTGTCATCTTCGTCCTTTTTGGCGGTCTGTTTCGTTTCCACGTCCTCGATGTCGTCCCGCTTCCTCTTCATCGGTGTAGAAGTGACCACCGCTCGATGCATATGAGAAATGAAGTTCTCGTGCAGATGTTCCACTCGTAGATCCCGTGGTCCTCCTTCGAAAACCAGCCGACGACGAACCTTGAGCAGTCTTCTTGGATCCATTCTTGGTGCTATTTTTCTGCTCACTGTAGATTCGATGTTAACAGCTCGAAATACGAAGATGATATGCCTCTCATGAGTCAAAGCAGGTCTTTTATACTGATCGACGACAGTTGACCCTTTTGAAAATCAACCGACCATGTAATTCGGAGACAGGTAGAATGACAAATAAGCCATAGACTTATTAGAAATTATTCAAAATGCCACTATCGGAACAGAATCATTTGAAAAATGATTGACTAAATTTTTTTGCACCTTTATTTGATTGTAAATTACAGATGCTCGACAAGTAGGGTCATTAGTGTCTGTTTGAATATTTTCGATGATAAAACGTACAGTTTTCCGAAGTTTATTTTTGTCGATTAAAGTGCACTCTGAAAATTTACAAACTTTGCATTAAATATATATGGACTAAAGGAAAAGTGCTCTTGTCGAAATTTAAAAATAATCCAATGATTTGTCTTTCACTGCATATAGAATAAACTAATAATAAAAATAATACGTTTAACGTCTGTTTCTCGACATTATGTCATAACAGACGCCATTCGCACCATTACTATTTTCCATTTACCACTCCCCGTTATTTTCTACATTTTTTTTTTTAAATTAAATATTTAATGGTGTTTCGACATCTTTTTCATTAACACCCATAAGTAGGTGATACATGTACTAAATAAGAGGAAATAATACATATTAAGCAGTAATTAATATACATTAGGGATATTTATATCAATATAATATTATATCTAGGTATTATATATATAACTATTTTTTGAGGTAGAGCAGTCAGCGGACGTCTTGATAGATGTTTCCCTCCAATAAAGTCGTGCTCCTAGTCGGTAAGTATTCTTTTGTATATTTAATCATTAAATTCATATTTGATTATATAAGTTTGTATTTTTCAAGTATCGTAAGGTGTTTTGTAGGACGGATTCATCATTTTTAAGCGCTTCAGGTAAGTTATTCATCATTTTATGGTTTGTTCTTTGTAGGTTGTATTTTTGGCACTCTGTAATTAGATGTTCAACAGTGATTGGTTTATTGCAAGTGTAGCACTGTTCTTGTGCCTTTTTGTCAAGAAGGTATTTGTGAGTTAATTTGGTGTGTCCAATTCGCAGTCTTGTAATAACCGTTGCTTCGCGACGATTTCCTAAAGTAGCCCATGGAGTGATTGTAGGTTTTATTTGTCTGAGCTTGTTGTTCTCCGTTGTTGCCCATTCTGCTTGCCACTTAGCTTTTATTTCGTCTTTTATTTTTATTTTTGTGGCTTGGTATAGGACTATGTTGTGTTTTGATACGCCTTCTGTAGTTGCTGCTAGTTTTGCCGCCTCGTCTACCTTTTCATTTCCCATTATGCCGACATGGGATGGTATCCAGATGAATATTACTTTCTTCAATTTTTCATAGATTCTATACAGAGTATCTTGTATTTTAGTTAACAGGGGGTGTATTGGATACAATTTTTGTATGCTTTTTACTGCACTAAGTGAATCGGTATTTATTGAGAAGTGTTTTTCTACGTGCGTTTCTACGAATTTTAGCACTTGTAATATACCATAAACTTCCGCTGTATAGATACTACAAGTTTGCGGTAGCTGAAACATTGCAGTTATATCGTCTTTCTCACAGTAATACGCTGATCCTACTTTACTCTCATTATCAAATTTGGAAGCGTCGGTGTATATGCGTATGTTATTCGGGTATTGATTAGATAGTTCATTAAACGTGTTTTTAAAAGCAGTTGGGGGTGTATTTTCTTTATGGAATTCGGAAAGTTCGAGATTGATTATTGGTTGTGGGATTGTCCATGGTGGAATGGATCCATAGGCAATAGAAAGCTTGTCTTCCATGTGAGTAATGTTGTATTTATTTATCAGGGTGTTTATGGTATTTGATGTAGATATAGGAAATATTGATTTATACGCAGAGTGGGATGTTTTAGCTGACACTTTGTTAATATAGTTCAGAAGCAGTTGTTCTCTTCTTAGTTGTGAAGGAGGTTCACCACATTCCGCCAATATGGAAATTACAGGGCTCGTTCGGAATGCACCAATAGCTAATCGAATGGCACTGTTATGTAGTGTATCTAGAGCTCGGAGGTGGGATTTTGCTGCATTTCCGTATATAATGCATCCATAGTCAATCTTTGAGCGTATTAAAGATTTATACAGCATCAGTAGAGTTTTCCTTTCAGCACCCCAATCTGGATTTGCGAGAGTTTTTAATAGGTTCATTTTTTAAGCAGTTATTTTTAAGCTGTCTTATATGCTCTTTCCAAATTAGTTTTCTGTCGAATGTTAGTCCAAGATATTTAATATAGTTCACTTGTTCTATTATGGTATTGTTTATTACTATTTCTATTTTTTTCTGTGTTTAGATTTTGCTAAATTGTATGATTTTTGTTTTGGATGAGAAGAATTTAAAACCTGTGGTATTTGTCCATTTTTCTATCTTATTTACGGCCTTCTGCAAGAGATTCTTAGCTATTGCATTGTTGCTACCAGTGTGGTATATAATGAGGTCGTCAGCATACACGCAGGATTTAATAGGCTTTGGAATATACTTTGTGATGTCATTAATTGCGATATTGAATAAAGTGGTGCTTAAAGTAGAACCTTGTGGTATTCCATTGTATTGTGGCATACTTTCGGAGTATGTTGCGCCTATTCTGGTTTGAAATGTCCTTTGCTGAAGAAAATTTTGTATAAAGTATACTATATTACCTTTTAATTTGTATTCTGTAAGATTGTTTAAGATATTTTGTTTCCAGGTCGTATCAAAAGCCTTTTCCAAGTCGAATGATATTGCTGTTAAAGCCAGTTTTTTCTGGAAGGCTTTTTGGATTTCAGCATTGAAAATTACGAGCTGGTCGGTTGTAGATCGGTTGGGTCTGAAACCACATTGGATATTGCTTATAATGTTGCTTGTTTCAAGATACCAAACTAATAGAAATTAGTTTCACGGGTAATTGGAATAAAAAATCAATTTAAACACTTATTGATTGCAACGTTTCGTCTTTATTAAATCAAGACTTTTTCAAGCTCTGGAAAAAAATTTTTTTTACAAAGATTAACAATCATATAATAAAATTATAAAACCTTATGGATTAAATAATTTACTAAAAAGAAACAATAATGTGACTAACCTCAGCATGTTTAAATTATAATAAAACTATGATATAAAAGGCAATTTTGCATTACAAAGATCAATAAAATTGAAAATTGTAGAAAATAATATCTTCTTTTTTTTATTATTTTATTTATATTATTTTCACAGTCAACTACAATTATAGTATGACAGTTGCTCAGTTTAACTAATTTTCATTAGAGGTCAGTATAATTATTAAATTTTTTTGAATTTAAATTAAATATACAACACAGAAAATTGAAAATTGTTTTTGGCACTAATCAAGTGATAAAAAAAATTAGGAAATTTAAATTAATAATTTCAAAACTTTAATTTCTTTATATATATAAAATACGAAAATCTTCCAATTACTCAAATTAATCATTTCAAATTTAGAATGTCATTGTACACTAAACTTAAGTTTTTTGTATCTGATCTTAAATTAACTGTCTTATTTAATTTAATGAAAGCCATTTCACTTAAATTTTGCTGGAAGTAGTTAGTTTCTTTGTCTATAATTGATACCTCATCAAACAAAAAATTATGTTCCATGTCAAAATGATGACTAGCAAGTGCTGTCTTATTTTCTTTTAAGATATTAATATTTTTACAGTCTTAACGATGTTGTCTGATCCTGTCTTTTAACTTCTGTCTTGTCTGACCTATGTAAGACTTCTCGCAAGTGCATGGTATTTTATAGATCACATTAGACTGGTCCAAAACTGGAATCTTGTCTTTTAGCCTTGTATAAACTGAATTAACAGTTTTAAGATTATAAAAGGCTAGTTTGTCATATTTTTCTCTTACAAGACTATCAATTTTAAACGCGATTTCTTTGATAAATGGAAATCTGTAATACTTAATTAACTGATTGTGATCTTTTTTGTTATCACTCATAGGGCAGTAATTATTAAATACTCGGTCTATCAGTCTCTTCGGATAGTTGTTTTTGATTAAAAGATCAACAATGATCTTTTTATTCTTTTCATGAAAATCTTAATGACTTAAATTTAGTGCTCTTTTAATTAAACCTTTAACCATCCCAATTTTCTGACTTATTGGGTGGTTAGAGTCATAGTTCAATAATTTGCCAGAATTAATCGGTTTACGATACCAATCAGTCTTCAAACTTCCATCAGGTAGTCTAAGTATTGTCACATCTAAAAAGTTAATAGTCTCATTGTTCTCTAGTTCCATTGTAAATTTTAATCTGGGGTTAAAATTATTAAAGACAGCTAATAAATTCGCGGTTTCACTCTTTGGAATGCTAAGTACACTGTCATCTACGTATAATTTTACCAAAGGTACTGGATAGTTAAGTAATTTTAAAACATTCTTAAACACATAGTCCATAATAATATCAGCTAACCCAGGGCTTGCAGGGTTACCCATGCTGTAACGCTACAACGTTACAGATATCAAGTAATTAATATTTAACGTTGTAAAATAATAATGATTCATTATCATTTTGTACCACTCTGTAAAGAATAATTAAAAGTCAAAATTAAAATTAAGTATCATTCCGTATACTCAAAAAACACTGTAATGAACGCTTGAATGAAAGCAAGTTATGAACAAGTTAGATCCACGTAACTTGATTGGTGGAGATCATTTAGAGGATATTGTAATTTTGACCAAATATCTTTTTGATAAAATATTAAAAGAGGATTCTGTTCTAAGCCTTCAGCCAGCACAGTCATTAGTTTTTTACAGCCTTCAGCTTTTACAGATAATAATATTTAAAAATCATTAATAAGATAATATAATTTCACTCTGCATTGTCGAAAAGAAACGAGGAGGTTTGATAACAATTGCATCATGAGGTAATATAAATTTTGATAACTCAAATATTGTCCTTCACTAATAACAGAAAATTGCATTTAATTATGGAAAATGAGATATTTTAAAATCAAAATTAGCATGTCAGAATCATTAAAATACGTTAGAATATTGTAGCGTGGTTTTCTCCCTACAATAATCTTTTAACAATTAAAAAATGATATTAATTAGGAAGAAAGAGTTTATTTTGTTTAAAAGGGTATATTTTAACATTCAAAAAACTGATAATTTTCGGATATGAAATTATTTCAAAAGTAGTATAATTTTCTAGCAATCAAAAAATAAAATTAAAATTTATAAATATTTAAAATTTGATGAAAGATATAAGTTATGATGAATAAAGGTCAGAAAAATCTAAATCTTAATATTCTTAGTAAAAGTAACATGGTATGTTGAAAGTTAAAATTGAACGAATTTGAAGATATTATTAAATATAAAAATATGATATGGGGGGAAAATTAAATGACCGCATTCGGCATTAAAAGAGGGGAAAATTGAATAATGAAATTGAAGTTTATGATATTGAAGTATGAAATTGAAGTTTATGAAGTTGAAGTATGAAATTGAAGTTTATGAAATCGAAGTATGAAATTGAAGTTTATGAAATTATATTGATATTGATTATGAAGTAATATTTTAAAATTGATATATATTGGAAAAAATGCGAAATTGAAACCAGAAAACATAATAAGAATATTAAGATTTGGTTTAAAAGAAATTTAAACAAATATGAATTTATATTGAAACAAAGAATTTTGAAATAAAGAAAGTTTAAGAAAAGTGTGGTTAGTAGAAATATTTTGAAAAAGTATAATTATAATAAATTAAAGCTAGAAAAACGCATTATTTATAAAGGATACGAAATTATCATTCTGATTTGAATTATAAAATTATTTGAAACATTTTTCGTTAGAAAAAATTAAAATTATTATTTTGGATGAATTATAACGAAAGAACATTTGAAGATATATTTTTATAAGATAATAAAATACCGATTGACCATTAAAATTTATTATTAAAACAATTTATTTTGTATTTTGTAATTGTTTACTGAAATTTATTATTTTTTTTAATAAACTATTTTGTTGTGTTTGAAGCATGTTGTTTTGGTAAAGGATAAAATTAAAATTAACCTGAGTAAAAGTTCCCTATATTGCCGCAAATCAAAATAAAGTAAATTACATTCCCCTTTACATTATCACTGGCATTCATTTCACGAAGTAAATCTATCAAACGAGCTAGTGATAACTGTCGAGGAAGAGTGCGCTTTTCGGGTCACTAAAACACGGTTTAGCGACCCTAAGGAAAGCGTTACAATGCTTGTTCCATCACACTGTTGATACATTTTGCCATCAAACTGAAAATAGCTTGAATCAAAACAGAACTCAATTAATTTTAATACTAATTCTTTGTCCTTCAAACTGATCAGTTGTGACCAACTTTCCCATTCTTCGTTTACAACTTGTAGTAACAGTATTTTGGGGATATTAGTGAAAAGAGATACTACATCTAGAGACACTAAAACATGGTCAGGTGGTAAGACTACATTCTTGACACATTCAACAATTTCAAAAGAATTTTTGACACTAAATTTAAAACTCTTAGTAATCGGTGACAGAATATTGTGGAGTAGTTTGGCAAGATTATAACATGGGGAACCAATGCAACTGACGACAGGTCGAAGATTACAACCAACTTTGTGAGTTTTCCTCAAACCGTATAATCTTGGTGGAACTGCATTTCGAATCTTATATTTCTTTAACAAATTGTCATCAATCACTCCATTGGAATTCAACAACGTAACAAAGTCATTAGCAATTCGTTGAAATTTGATTGTTGGATCTTTGTTTATTAACTTATACGTCATTGTATCTTGTAACATATTATACATTACTTCCATGTACTCTCTTCTCTCCATAATTACTGTAGAGTTTCCTTTATCAGATTTAGATACAATGATGTCACTGTGTTCTTTGAAAAATCTACGCGTTGTCAAGACATCTTTACTGAACTGGTCAAGTCTTTTAGGTTCTGACTTATTATAGTAATTACTGATCACATTCACAATACGTGAACGAAGGACGTTTTTTCATGTTCAATCAAATCTTCTTCTTCAGCTCGAGTTGGTAGGTTGTTAACTAAAAACTCTGTATCTTTAATCAGTATTGTAGGATGAACATCTTTCTTCTTTACAGGTAAACCAAACTTTGGATCTACACATAGAACTCTTCTTACATCTTCAGGCAAAACTACATTAGTGTAATTAAAAATATAATCTTGGTCACGTGTGTTAACCTCAATACTGGACATGTCAGACATCAAAACCTCAATTTTTTTGATGTTTATATTCTTAACTTTCTTGAAATGTTTTTCATATAATTTATTCGTCGTGAACGCCCATCTGTTCAAGTCAGCTTCTTCCATGCTATTTTTTAGTTCACTCTCCAAATATCTTCACTGTTCTATCATGTTATTGACTTTCCAAATGGTTACTTTTATCTCAAGCTTTAAAATTGACTTTTTTAATTTAACTGTTAAACTATTAACCTCCTTTTCGAACGGATGGTCATCTACAAATAAAGTATATAGGCAGTTTAAATTGTTAACAATATGTTTTGGAAAAATACATTTAGATTTACATTGCAACAAAACAATTTTTCTATTCTTCAGTGACGCCAATTTTTTAAAATTATTAATCCATTGTTTCATAGTTTTGCATGTATGTTGTCCATAAACACTCTCCAAGTTGGTGAAAAAACCCCCAGGTTGAAAATTCATCTTTAAAGTTCAATTCCAAAATATGATTGTTAATTTTTGTAAAAAAAAAATTTTTCCAGAGCTTGAAAAAGTCTTGATTTAATAAAGACGAAACGTTGCAATCAATAAGTGTTTAAATTGATTTTTTATTCCAATTACCCCTGAAACTAATTTCTATTATTACATATTTTGGAATTGAACTTTAAAGACGAATAAATTTTATATTAATTACCAAGGACAAAAAAAGCAAAAAGTCAATTTGAGGTTAATTTTTTGTATTACTTTTTTAAAATTTGATTTCGATAAATTATTTGCACGTATATTAAGAATTAGTTTTTAATTACGCCAAAGAAGTATAACTTCAAACGCGCGTACACGCACCCTCTCTTTATAGTCACATTATTAGATCGCGCAAAGTACCTAAATTTTTAAATAATCTTTGTCAATACAATCTATAACTAAAAATCAATTTAAATAAAAATTACAAATAGCAGGAAACAAAATAAAAATCCATGAATCTAATCAATTCATTTATTCATAATAAAAAAATACAATACAAATTCAATAATACAAAAAATAAAATATAAAAAATACAATATATATACAAAAAACTTACAAATATATACAAAATCTTACAAAACTATTTTAAGTTAAGACGTCTAAACCTTCGAAGCAGAGGCGGCAAGGCTTCGTTCATCGAAAGTGTCTCGCTCTTCATTGTCTCCAATGTGTCTTTCGATTTCCCTTCTTTTGCTTTAACCAAACCGGGTAAAGCTGTCTCCTCTTTCTTGCCAACTGAATTCTTCGACAGCCTGAACACAGGCTTGGCAATGCGTCGCTCATTTTTCTTCAGTGATGCCATTATTGACTCCACCATCAATTCGCAGTCTTTGGGATCTTCTCGATTTTCTGGCACAAAATGGCTCTCCTGGGCTCTGGCAAATTCTGCAGACATTCTTGCCTTCTTCGCTGGAAGTCCTGCCGTTTCCTCGAATGGCAACGACCTCTTCTTTGATGGCGACATCTTCTTCGAACTGCGGACTAGACGTGGCATCTTCAAATATTCTTCTTGGTGTCGACTTGATGAATGCTCTGTGATTGTGATGCTTCTCTATTCTGTTCTTCTCCGCTCGTTGGTAGAACGTGTAATGATTTTCTCAAGTAAATTTGGACTATATATACCCTGAGAAGTGCAATCAACCGTATAAAAAATTTGGTACCTGTTCATTCAACTGTAGGATAGTTTTTGACCTGGTAAAAAAAAGGATTTTCACAGGTCATAAATGCGGTTACAGTTGAATAAACATAAATTTATGGTTGACTGTATTTATCAAAATATATATAAGTCCGAACTGACTTTTGTAAATCGAGCGCAGAAGAATCCAAGAGCATAAAATGGAATCGCCAATGAAAATGAGGTCGACACGAGGAATGGCTCCACGCAGAGGACTATTGGCAAGAAGAGTGTGTCGAAGACTATTTTCGTCGGAAAACTTAAAGAAGAGAAAACGGAACGACGAGGATTCTGAACGCGAAAATCTTCAACCGGAGAAGAAACAGCGAGTGTCATCACATTATGATATTATTTAGGGCTCTTAGTATCAATTTGTATTTGAATAAGAAATTATATTATGTATTTTATACTATATATTGAAAAAAACCCGGGTCGCAGTGCCAAAACCCTGCCGACAATATAGTGTATTTGCTTGTGTAGGGCCGTGTGGTTTTATACTTTTATTATGTGAAATTAAGTTTGTTTTTGGGCAAAATAAAAAATTTAACCCCTTAATACACCCCCTAAAATAACATATTTTTCTTAATTGTAATATTATTATCAATCTAACGTCTACACCGAATTAAATACACCCTTCAATAAATAAGTCACTATCTGCAAACTAGTGTTTTCATAAAATTTGTAAATCCGGTCCTGTCGGGCCGATTTTATTAAAATTGTGGGGACACTTTTTAATCACTACCAGAGGGTTAAATTTCAATTTTGAAACGATTCGGAGAATTTTTTCGGTATTTTGGGGCCCAAAAACAGTTTTCAACCCCTAAAAACTACCCTTAAAATAGCCCGATTAGGCCCATTTTAAATAGGCTTCTTGCGGTGATGGGTTTCAACACGTGGCCCAAATTTCGTTGAAATCAACTAACTCTTTCGAAAGTTATCGCGCGTACACATATATATATATATATATATATAATATATATATATATAAATATATATATATATATATATATATATATATATATATATATATATATATATACATATATATAAACATTTTTAAAAATGGTGCCAACGTGTTTAGGAGGTTATGAAACGTCGAGAAATTTTGGTCCGACCCCTAGGTCCCGCCATCCGACCGACGCCAATAGTGTATGTTGCCTTATGGCAAATACACTAAAAAACATTACCTGTATACATTTTTTTGTAAATAATTATCTTTGAATATTATAAGTTTAAAAAATTTGTTCTACCTATACATAGACAGTGCGATCCCGTTCTTTGGTTAATGTTGATCTTGTAGGATAGGGTACCCTGTAGTTTAGAAATAATCTTCACAGATGCTTCCAAATCAAACACAGGTACGGGCTGCGCCTTTTTAGACTCACAAAATAATTTGAGCAAGATATTCAAACTACCACAGTCATTCACAATCTTTTCTGCTAAAGCCTTCGCTATTTGTATAAGTGTTTAGAATACCTATGAGTTGGGAAATATAAATGATCCCAGAGTCGTTATTTGCTCAAACTCACGCAGTGTACTCCAGGCATTGGAAAATCCTGAAAAGTGCCAAAATTATTTAACATACTCCATATTACATATTATGTCACAAATTAAGCTTACAGAAATACATTCGATATGGGTTAAGACACATGCTTATGTCATAAATAATAACGCAGTCGATTTAATAGCAAAAAAAGCCACAGTAGGAGAAAATTATTTAGATGCTAAAATTGCACTAGGAGATGGTAATATAATTATTAAAGAAGCGTTTTAAAAAGTGGCAAGAAGAATGGAAATGTACTACGTGAAAAAAGAGTTATTTTACAGTAATGTACAAAATAATTTAAGGGAAAAACCTTGGTTTTATCGCACTTTTGACAGCAGGCCCTACATTACTACTATATGCAGATTACGTTTCCGAATTACTTATATAAAATAAACAAAATTGACTCACCTTTGTGTGGCTGTGAGAATGCCAGTGTAGCTGATTCAGTTCATGTTTTGTTAACCTGCCATAAATATCAAAATTAGAGATTACCGTTGATAGAAAGCATAATTAATGAAAAAATACCTTTACCTGTATGGCTTCCCATACTTATGTCTTTTAAATATGAACTTTCGTCAATAAATTGTCGTTCCGTTTATTTTCATTCCAGAAAACATTCTATTTTTCCGACCATTGACAATTGTTTTATTAAATATTATTTAAAATTAGATAGTATTTTATTATTTCGCGTAACGATCATTAAATCGTCGACATAGAAACGAATATAGATATTTTATTTATATCTTTGTTATTTAAGGTAGTTGTCGTGGTACAATATTTTAAAAAATTATAGATTATACGCGCCACAAAAGTATACTAGCTTGTAGCTAAGTGATCCATAATTTGTACGCAAGACTGTACCCGTGGAAACTTAACCCATACAGTATTCATATGCATGTATACTTTTCTATAAATTGTTGAACTTTAAACCGTTATTTAGATATAATTAGACGGTCAAAAAAAAATATTATTTTTTCTAAAACTCATAACAAATGCATTGAAAGCCCGTTACTTTTTGGAAAGTTTCTGACAGTTAGTTCTTTTTTTAAAATAAGAAACTGGTTCAGAACTACAGAGATCGTATACAATCAATGTTAATTATCCAACTTTTAATTGAATTTGTCTCGGATTATATACGGTTGATCGACTTCAAATTTACAGGGTAATTGTAATATCATGTCCTTAATAAGTATACAAAAATTAAGAATGTTCTGACGGTGTGCCTTAACCACGACAACTACCTTAAGTTATATAAACATGATCTGCTGGACAAGATTTTAAAATTTAGTATTGATCATACCGGCAGCGAGCAGACTTCTTAAGTCCATATAGAGCTTCATTTATTATTTATATTATATTATTTATATATTTTCTCCTTTAGTGCGCCATTAAAAAAAAACTATTTTACGTCCATTTGATGGATTATTAAATTAAATTGGTTTGCAAAAGGCCAAAAGTATATGAAAGGTGGCAATTCGCGCACTGTGCGCATATATTTCGTTATAATCAGTAAGATATTCTTGCTTGAAACATTTGGCCACTAATAGTGCCTTATGTTTTCAGATTAATCTATGATATTTCATTTGTGGACTTTGGTACAAATGTTTATGTTTTATTTATTAAAATGGATTTAAGTTCTTCGTTTATTTCCTCCCACTGAATTTTAACATCCGTGGCTTTAATTTCATTAAAATAAATGGGAGTATTACACATTAATAGTTGTGCATTGTTTAAATTATAATTATACATATCGTTCTTATTATAATTGATCTTTGGACAATTTTTAAGTGTTTCGCTTTTTCTTTGTACTGAACTATTGTTTTCATTTTGTATTTTTGATATTTTCTTTGTGCCATTATCTGAGTTAATATTTGTTTTTATTGATTTGATGTTATTAGGTCATTTATATCTGATTTTGTTTCATCTGATTTTCAGCCTTTATCACATTTGTGATTAATCTGATTTTATTATGTCAGTTATTTCTGATTTTGTTTTTATCACATTTTTCTGCCTTTACCACATGCGTGATTAATCTGATAAATAAATAATTATTAGGTCAGCTTATTTCTGATTTGGTTTTATCAGATTTTTCTGCTTTTATTATATTTGTGATTAATCTGATTTTATTATCAGGTCGTAAAATTACAGGCAATAATAAAAATTATGTAAAAAATTAATACAAAATGTAAAGCATACGATAAAATCCATATTAATATTTTCATCAAAGGTTCATCATTAATTATTAAAACTTCCTAGTCTTTTTAATTTTTCCTTCAATACATTTCTAATATTATGGTAATTGTACCTCTATTATGACATCCATAGATTGTTGAAGGTTAGAAAAAAACTATGCCTATGGTTCGATGTTTTCTAAGGTTAATGATAAACAAATATAAATAAGCTGTGTTCTTGTATCTGAAAGTTAGACTCTTCCGGCCTTGTCGTAGAAATAACTAAGAAGGAATATTTTTGTGAACATCAGAGTGTTATTTAAAAACTATATGCATAATGGCAGTGATATCAATAAATACTAGTGTCTTAAGTGCATTATGTCGATTGTGCTTAAGAAGTGACGTTACGCTGCTGAACATATTTAATTTTCCAACTAATGAAGTAGCTGATGTAATTATGACGTGTGTTCCAATTCAGGTGAGTTTACATAAGTAATATAACTTAATTGAGAATAATAGCTTTTGTCTGGTATAATTGTTAAGAACATTCATTGTTGTAGCACTATATTAGAAAAATTTATTATTCCAACACGTCACCGTCGGGATTTACAATGAATGTTTCTTAACAATAATAGCAGACAATTGCTATTATTCTCAATTAATTCAGCAAGTACGTAGCTATAAGCGTATGAAAAATATCTACTAATATAATTTAATAATATTTGAAATTTTTTTTAGATGAAAACATTTTTAATGTGTAGATTGTTGCTTAAAATTTAAATCCAACCGCTCCTGCTTGGAAGAAAATGTCTCTTTTTGTCAGTTAAAATTGGACGACGTATTAATTACTTGGTTAGAAAAACAGTGATATTTTTTTCCAGGCTGGAGCAGTTGGCTTTAAATTTTAAGCAACAATTTACAGAAGCACTATTCAGGATTACATAATAAAAATAAAATTGAAAAAAAGTAAAGATTTGTAGTACCGGGAATTAAAACATGTTGATTTCCACGATTATTTTTTTGCCTATAATTTTAAAAATATATAACTTAGATTTTTTTAATATTTTTCTAATAACTAGTATGACTTGCCCTATCACCCATTTATGTTGCATCAGTGATATATAAATAATTAATATATAGTTTTTCGATTTTCAGATAACAAAACGTGATGTTATTCCGAATTTCATCTGCGAGTTATGTTATAATAAACTGGTAAAAGTTCACCAGTTCCAGTTACAAATAATGCAGTCTGACAAAACATGGCAACGCTATCTTCAACAACTCAATTTTCCTACCAAACAAACCAAATTTCAAGTTTCTGAGGATTCTTTACGTCATAACATTGATGCTAATCTGAGTTTCAAGAGTGAATCCTTTGAAGAAATGTCACCTATGAAATTGGATTCAGAGAGCGAAATTAATAATAATGAAGAATCCTTGACATTTAAAGTTAACGGCGAAACAATTGATGACGTAGTTTATTCATGTATGGATGCTGGCTGCGTAGGCAACTGTGAATGTGCTGACACTACCACAGAACTCATAGATATGGACATTGACGAAGAAGAAACAGTATCTCCAAGCGAAATTATTAAATCGGAAATACAAAATGAATCGATGGATAATAATTCATTTGTTCCAACAGAATCTGTGAATGACAGTGCCAACCCTTCGCCTCCGGCCCAAATTGGCGACAGTAAAATCAGCTGCAAAGATACGCTGAGGAGTCTCGAGAATCTTCGTGCTGAGCAAAACAAATTTAATTTTTCGGCCTGTCAAGTTGAATGTAAAAAACTAATCGACGAGGACTACCGGTGTATAGTTTGTAAAAAATACTTCGCATCATCGTTGGCTTTGAAAAAACATAATCTTCTGCATTCTCGTGAGAAACCATACCAGTGTGACGTTTGTGAAAAGTGCTTTGGTCAACGATGGCATCTAAAGGACCACATGAGAATTCATACTGGCGAAAGACCATTTAGATGTGACTTTTGTGAAAAGTGCTTTGGTAAACGATCACATTTAAATGACCACATTAAAATACATACTGGTGAGAAACCATTTAGATGTGACGTTTGTGAAAAGTGCTTTGGTCGACGATCTAATCTTAAGGACCACATGCGAGTTCATACTGGTGAAAAACCATTTAGATGTGACGTTTGTGAAAAGTGCTTTGGTCAGCGATCGCAATTAAATGACCACAATAAAATACATACTGGAGAGAAACCAAACCGGTGTGAGGTGTGTAAAAAATGCTTCATTAAAGCATCGGATTTAAAAAGGCACAATTACGTCTGTAAAAAGTGTTTTTCATCAACCTCAAATTTAAAGAGACATAATCGAATACATATAATCACAGGGAAATGAATTATTTCACATTATATTTTTTTTAGTTATGTAATTATTATTTCATCTTCAAAGTTCAATTCCAGATATATTTTGTAATAGAAAACAGGATCACGGGTAATTGGAATAATATATTTAAATTAATTTAAACACTCGTTGATTGGCAACGTTTCGTCTTTATTCTTAAGACTTTATCAAGCTCTAAAAAATACTTATCAACAATTAACAACATTCATATAATAAAATATTATGGATTTAATATTTTTATTATATGAATATTGTTAATTGTTGATAAAATTGATCAAATTTAACTACTTCTATTATTCCAAATACCTGTGATCCTGTTTTCTATTATAATTATTAATATTTAAGGCAAAATGTATTCTATTTAATTTGTAAAATAATATTGACAATAAATATATATTTTTTGAATAGTTGTCTCTTTATCAATAATAATAATAAAAAATAAATGATAAAATTATGTAAATACGATAATTTATCAAACAAGAAATCAGAAATTATCAGTTTGTATTCGACTTATTATTTCAGTTTTAAAATTGCTACTTTTTGACCTGTCTAAAAACGTTGTCCGCCATGATGGTTTAATGTGTGACGTCACGCCTGTAGTATTTGCCATAGAACATTAAGCAAGCGTCATGTAAAACAACTGAACGTGACCGATTTGTGGATATTTGGACCGATTTTGTGTTGTTTTTTCAACTTAAGGTACTTGTCGTGGTACAATATTGTCAAAAAGTTATAGATTATACGCGCCACAAAAGTATACTAGCTTGTAGCTCAGTGATCCATAATTTGTACGCAAGAATGTACCCGTGGAAACGTAACCCATAAGGTATTCATATGCATGTATACTTTTATTTAAATTCTTGAACTTTAAACCGTTATTTATAAATAATTAGATGGTCAAAAATTTTTCTTAAACTCATAACAAATGCAATGAAAGACTGTCAGTTTTTTTTTTGGAAATTTTCTGACAGTTAGCTCTTTTTTTATAAATAAGAAACTGGTTCAGAACTAGAGAGATCGTATACAATCAATGTTAATTATCCAATTTTTAATTGAATTTATCTCGGATTCTATACAGTCGATCGACTTCAAATTTTCAAGGTAATTGTATTATCATGTCCTTAATAAGTATAGAAAAATTAAGAATTTTCTAACGGTGGGCCTTAACCACGACAACTACCATAATAATAAATAATCGTGGTAGCTGAATTCATTGCAACTAATCCAGATTTCTGTTCTGCCGAATTTAGGAATATTAAGGTAGTTGTCGTGGTTAAGGCATACCGTCAGAAAATTCTTAATTTTTATATACTTATTAAGGATATGATAATACAATTACCCTGAAAATTTGAAATCGATCGGCCGTATATAATCCGAGATAAATTCAATTAAAAATTGGATAATGAACATTGATTGTATATACGATCTCTATAGTTCTGAATCAGTTTCTTATTTATAAAAAAAGAACTAACAGTCAGAAACTTTCCAAAAATTGACAGTCTTTCAATGCATTTGTTATGAGTTTAAAAAAAATAAGGAAAAAATTTTGACCGTCTAATTATTTATAAATAACTAACATTGTTTTTATATCATTGGTTTTGATTTTCGTATTCTATTCGAATGACCAAATGTGCGTGGTAAATTGACTTATTTGTCGAACTTACTACAGTTGATAGGTGCTATATATATTTGCTGTATTTTTATAGCCCTCTATAAGTGAGAAAGGCCACTCCTGTACCTCCATAAGCTGGAAACTCGGGTTATTGAAAAACTGATCGCGGTCCCTTGAACTCTTGCTTAGGTTCGACTGTATTAGAAAAAAGTATTACTCAAACAATGTCACCATCAGGACTCAAACCCGAATCTTTCCACTATCGCGGCAGAAAGCTACCAAATACTTAACAGTCAATCTTTATCATTTTTAAAGTACCTATATTTTTGTTTTTCCACACCATGCGACAGCAAATTTTTATCTCAGGTAACACTAGACATGAACATCAGTTTGTGTAATTTGAATGTTAAAAACTATTACCCTTGCTTATCGTTCTTTGATGCGGGCAGATGACATTTTTTTCCGTTGGTACTATAGACATAGTTACACTGCTTAAACGGGGCATTTTGATCTTCGATGAAGTGTCGGTAGCAATAGTCGTAACCATCAATACGAAGCTGGGTGCATGGGTGACCGCCGTAAGCGCACAGTTTTCTTGATTCCATAATTTCTTGGCTCAGCAACTGCAGCCAGTTTGGCTTCTGCTGAAATGTGCTGCTTGGACGGCACTCTTCAGTGGGGTCCGTGAATTCAGCCGCACTTTTGTTAGCCGCAAGGACCAAAATGGGTGGGCTGGTTTGTGCTTCGTTTGTGCCTTTTCCTGCTTCAAGAATTTTCGTTCCTGCTATTGGCGTTTCCGAGAAAATCCAAAATTTCATATCTGCGGCCAGGTTCACGCCAGCCGCAACTTTTTGGATTTTGTAATTTTTTGACTTGCGAAAAGTAATTATCTGCGGCCAGGTTCACGCCAGCCGCAACATTTTGGAATTTGTAAAATTTTTACTGCGGTTCGTTTGTGCTTCGTTTGTGCCTTTTCCTGCTTCAAAAATTTTCGTTCCTGCTTTTTCCGTTTTTGAGAAAATCGAAAATCAAAATTCGGGAAGCGTGAACTCAGCCGCACTTTTGTTAGCCGCAAGGATCAAAATGGGTGGGCTGGTTTGTGCTTCGTTTGTGCCTTTTCCTGCTTCAAGAATTTTCGTTCCTGCTTTTTGCGTTTCCGAGAAAAACGCATAAAAAGAAAATTCAATTTTTACGTAATTTAAAATGTGCGTCTGGAGTAACAAATAGATTACTTTTTTTTCATGTTATCATGCACTAAAAATATTCCCCAGTCCATAATTTGTCCGGAAAATTGAACCCTTCTTAGAGAAATACGACATAATTTATAAAATCAATGCTTTTACATATTCCCGAGGTGCGGCTCGAAAAACTGTTTGGAACTGCAGAAGTATTATGGTGCGGATGGTTAGTGCTTACTATCAAAAGATTCCTGCTTCCATAATATGTTCGGAAAATATATTCCTTTTTAGAAAACATC
Organism: Venustoraphidia nigricollis; assembly: GCA_034508555.1. Classification (NCBI taxonomy): domain Eukaryota; kingdom Metazoa; phylum Arthropoda; class Insecta; order Raphidioptera; family Raphidiidae; genus Venustoraphidia; species Venustoraphidia nigricollis. The sequence goes on from JAVRKA010000167.1 coordinate 50,806, forward strand.
GACATTTTTTTAAAAATCTATGATTTTACACATTCTCGAGGTGCGGCTCGTAAAACTGTTTGGAACTGCTGAAGTATTATGGTACGGTTGGTTAGTGCCTACTATCAGAAGATTCCTGCTTCCATAATATGTTCGGAAAATATATTCCTTCTTAGACAAAATCGACATTTTTTTAAAAATCTATGATTTTACACTTTCCCGACGTGCGGCTCGGAAAACTGTTTGGAACTGCTATAGTATTGTGGTCCGGCTGGTTAGTGCCCACTATTAGAAGATTCCTGCTTCCATAATATGTTCGGAAAATGTATTCCTTCCTAGTGAAAATCGACATTTTTTTAAAAAATCTATGATTTTACAGGTTTCCCACGTGCGGCTCGGAAAACTGTTTGGAACTGCTGTAGTATTATGGTACGGCTGGTTAGTGCCTACTATCAAAAGATTCCTGCTTCCATAATATGTTCGGAAAATATATTCCTTCTTAGACAAAATCGACATTTTTTTAAAAATCTATGATTTTACACATTCTCGAGGTGCGGCTCGTAAAACTGTTAGGAACTGCTGAAGTATTATGGTGCGGTTGGTTAGTGCCTACTATCAAAAGATTCCTGCTTCCATAATATGTTCGGAAAATATATTCCTTCTTAGAGAAAATCGACATTTTTTAAAAAATCTATGATTGTAGCTTTTATTAGCAAAATAGACATATCAAATATAGGCGCAGGATTTACCTTGGCTTTCCGGAAATGATCGTACTTCTTTTCACCTATAGGGATGAGGTTACAGGAGAAAATATAATAGGACAGGTGAATTCGTCGTAAAATAATCTTGATTGCACTTTAATCGCACTGATGATTAATGGGCGCACTGCCGTATTAAAACTAATTCCACGGATCGCGACACTCGACTCAAATATAAAAGAAACTCAAAATAACTCTCTCACGTGTGTCTTGATTCCGCGTGTGAATCAGTCACTCTCTTGATGCGAACTAACACGAATAAATAAGAAACTCTATAAAATACAAAAATTCATTCTCGATTGCACTGCCATCTGATGGCAGCATACATACACCCATAGTAAAGTAGCAGGGGTCAACTATTGGCGCTAACATTCCCCCCCACCTTAAAACACTGTTTTAAAGCAAATTTAACACAAGAAAACAACTCAAAGAAATCTGTGAACAAAACTTAATACACCTCTGTGGACATAAACATAACACAATAAACCAAATTGTGATTAAATGAGCCCTATTGCGATGGCAAAGGACATAGCTTCATCACTGGCCTTTTGTAAGTACCATTTGTGGTTTTGACCGTAGCGACTCTAATTACTCCATCTTGTCCGGGGAAAACCTCCTGCACAACGCCTGTAGGCCACTGAAGAGGAGGTAAATTCTCGTTTTTAATTAAAACAATCGTACCGGGAACAACGGGACAAGCTGGCGTGTTCCACTTTTGGCGGGATTGCAATTCACTTAAATACTCTTGATGCCACCTTTTCCAATATGATTGCACTAATTTATCTAATAACTCTTTTCGCCTTAATCTATTGATAGGGGTTTCTGTCTCATCGTACGCGGGCAAACCTTGTAACGGGGTCAACGTTAAAAAATGGGCTGGCGTTAAAGGTAACCCCTCGGATGCATCGGAGGATTGCCAAACCAACGGACGCGAATTAAGCAGCGCTTCGATCTGCGTAAGCACCGTGGAAAACTCTTCATAGGACAAAATCTGCTCTCCAATCACTCGCGTTAAATGAATTTTTACCGATTTCACCATTGCCTCCCAGGCACCCCCAAAATGACTGGCGGCCGGCGGATTAAATTTCCACGTAATACGCCTATCACACAATTCCTTATTAACAGCCGCTTTATAAGGCTCAGATTGCACAAACTCATATAAAGTATTCAGGTAGTTGCGAGCTCCGATGAAATTGGTACCTGAATCAGAATAGACCACTGAACAGGGTCCACGTCTCGCCAAAAAACGTTTAAATGCTTCTAAAAACTTATCAGTTGATAAATCGGATGCCAATTCCAAGTGTACCGCTCGGGTTACTAAACACGTGAATAGACAAATATAAGCCTTTTGAGAACGAACTCCACGATGTCGACTCAAGGTTATGTAAAAGGGGCCGGCATAATCTACACCGGTATGTAGAAATGCTTTGGCTTGAGAAACTCTAAAATTTGGCAAATCAGCCATCATAGGCTCTGGGGATCTCGGTTTAACTTTGAAGCAAATATTACACATTTTTATTCGGTGACGAATAACACCACGGACCGCTAATACCCAATATCGTTGGCGTAAAAGGGACGTCACTAAATGAGGTCCGGCATGTAGGTTAAATTGATGATAAAAATCTATTAATAAATGGACAAATTGATCTCTCTTTGGCAATAATACCGGATGTTGTTGCTCATAAGAAATAGCTGCATTGGATAAACGACCTCCCACGCGAATAACACCCTTGTCAAGAAATGGTTTAAGGGGTCGTAGCTTAGGAGAACTTAACTCTCCTTTTTCTAATAATCTAAATTCTTCAGCGAAATGATAGCGCTGTACAAATCGTATTAAGCGATTCTCCGCTTCGTTCAAATCATGCGCCTTCACGGCATCCCCCTTGGGTAATAATTTCGCGAATCGTAAAACGAAAACCATGGAATACAGTAATTTTAACCACGTCCCGCATCGATTAATTAACAGATAAAGAGGATGCTCTATGTCTCGAACGACCGGAAATGCCACGACTTTAGCTTCACATTTCATTTCGTGAGAATTCGTTTTCACAAATGGTTTGACAGGCCACTCTGACCTATCGAATAAACACCACGGTGGTCCACTCAACCACAAATCATTTTGTAAAAATTCTGTAGGCGACAATCCACGTGACGCACTATCGGCAGGATTATCCCCACTCGAAATATGATACCAACATGACACGTCAACTAGGGCTCGAACCTTTGACACACGGTTGGCCACAAACGTTTTCCACCTATGTGGCGCGTCACTAATCCAGTTCAAGGCTACCATTGAATCCGAAAATGCAAACACGTGACCAATTTTCGCACGAGACTCGTACTGAGCCATTACGCAATTCAGAAGCCTCGCCAATAAGACCATAGCGCATAATTCTAATCGGGGAATCGTCAGAAGTTGTTTTACCGGAGCCACTTTGCTCTTCGCGCACAAAATACGGACGAATACCTTTCCTGTCGACTGGACAGTTCGCGAATAGATTACGGCCGAATACGCCTTAGAGGAAGCATCGCAAAAACCCAATAACTCCAACGAATTACTCTTCTCGAACCCAATATGTCGAGGAATTTTCAAACGCGCGAGTTCACTTAACTCCCGTTGGAATTTATTCCAGATACGGTTTAAGTAGGTCGGAATAGGTTCATCCCACCCTAGTTTAAGGACCCATAATTCCTGAATTAATAGTTTCACGTGTAGCGATACGGGACACAATATACCAATAGGATCCCATATGCGAGCTACCGTTCTCAAAATACTCCGCTTTGTATATTCTGATTTCTCGGGAGAAATCGAAAAACTCAAAAGATCTTGGTTGGCTTCCCACTGAAGACCAAGTACCTTTAAAAACTCTGTATTAAACTCTAAAATTTGATTTAAACGAACCTTTTCTGGGAGTTCGTGATATAACTCCGGCAGATTGGTAGCCCATTTCACTAATTCCATGCCTCCTGCTTGGAATAACTCAATTAACTCACGATAAAGACTATGCGCAGACACCGCGTCTGGCACAGAACAAATGATGTCGTCGATATAGACATCACTCAACACGACCTTTGAAGCTAAAGGAAAACGGTCAGCCTCATCTGTTGCTAATTGGCGTAACGTGCGCAGTGCTAAATACGGAGAGCTTTTAACACCGAACGCCACTGTAGTTAATTTATAAATCTGAATAGGATCCTCGCACGAAAATCTCCACAAGAGGCACTGATATTTCTGATGCTCGGGACACAGTTTAATCTGCCTATACATCTGCCTGACGTCGGAGGTCATTGCAAAGGGAAATAAGCGAAAGTTAAGTAAAATCTTAAAAATATCAGTTTGTAATTTCGGACCCGTATATAAGACCTGATTCAACGAAACACCTTTATTTGTTGTGGCTGACGCATCAAACACTACTCGTAACGGAGTGGAACTCGAACTAATCTTTAGTATCCCGTGATGGGGAATAAAATAACCATGTGACCGGAGATCACTGTTAAGAGCTAAAGTCATATGATTTTGATCTATGTAATCCCTCAAAACCTCACCGTATTCCCTTTGAAATGTAGGCGAAGACACGAATTTTTTCTCTAAATTTTTGAATCGTCGTAAAGCTGTTGAATATGAATCACCGAGCTCGGGGGAAGGCTCTATGAATGGCAATGACACTTCATATCGCCCAGTTGTATCGCGTTTAACTGATGATAAAAATATTTTTTCACACTCTGAATCGTCGGGATTCATAATTAAACGCGTGGGAATTTCCTCTAATTCCCAAAACTGTTGCAAGAGTTGATCTACGCTTTGTGACTGGTCAACACAACAATAAGATTGTACTACTGTATTGACTATCTGAGATTTAGCTTGGCCCATAATAATGAAACCTAAACTTGAATCAACTGCCACAGGTAGCTCCGGACCTGTAACCTTAGCCGCATTTAAAATATATGGCACCAGCTCCGCACCTATCATTCCATCAATCTCTCCAGGTCGATAGAATCCCTCGTCGGCTAAACGTAAATTTTGAAATTGTTTACACACCTCACCATCAATTATACAACTCGGTAGTTGTTCGGTAATTTTATCTACGATTAATGCGTCCATTGAATATCTAATCTGCTCGTTATACTTGGATGAAAAGGTTAAATGAGTTTGTCCTTTCACGGATTTTCCCGAAACACCTATACCTGACACAATCACTGATGCATGTTTAGTTGGTAACTTTAATCTCTGGCAACATTTTTGGGTAATAAAATTACACTGACTCGCGCTATCTATTAGAAACCTCAATATAATTTTTTCCCCAAAACTCGACACGACTTTGACTTGCGCTGTCGCTAACAACACTGTATATTTTGCGGTCGAAACCTCCGCCGCGGAAGTTGAACACAAGCTCACCGCAGTATTTTTCAGTTGATTATACTGACTCGCATGGTGACTCGAATTACCCGAGTTGTTTTGAGTTGAAGACTCACTTCTACCATTGGTCACAAACGCTCTATCGAAGTGTAAAATTGTATGATGACGTTTTGAACACTTACGACACCTCGAATTAGAAGGACAATTATTGGCTGTGTGACCCGAACGCAAGCAATTGAAACACAAATTGAAGCCACTAACCGACTGGACTCGTTCCTTGGGAGTAACGGCTAACAATTTTGGACATTGGTACACTCTATGATCACCTTGGCAATTTGGACACGTTTGATTTTGGGAATCACTACTCTCTTTATTTTCTGGTTGATCCGCACTCGTGGTAAACGAATGCATCACTGCTCTCGATTGACTCGCTCTTCCGGCCCCACTTGCATTACAAGTACGGCCGAGAATTTTGGCTTGATCTTTAATAAAACTAGCCAATTGCTCATAAGTTGGGATTACCTCCCTGTTCAATGACTGTTCAAATAGCCTATGCGTATTTGTATCTAATTTTTGTAATGCAACGGTCATTAAAATGAAATCGGACAAATTCCCTACGTTAACTTTTTTCAACGCGGACACAGCACTATCAAATTTCTCAATGAACAAATTTAAATTCTGGGCACTCTCCACTGTTAACTCTTTAAATTTCAAAATTTGATTTAAATACATGAAGGCAATCTGCCTCTGATCCTCATATTTATCGATTAACGAATTCCACATAACTAAATAGTTTTCTGCCGTTGGGGGTATACCACTGCACAAAACCAACGCGCTACCGGACAGGTTTCCTAACAAATAATGAAGCTTAGAAATGTTATCAAGTTTCCCATTCTCATGAATTAGTGATTTAAAGGTGGCATAAAATAACGACCATTTAAGTGGATTGCCATCAAATTCGGGAATTGAAATTTGGGGTAGTTTCGGTGAAACTATCTCACTTGACACCGCAGGCTCATTTGTGTGCTTTAATTTCTCTTCATTAATAGAATCCGCTATCGATTTAATGTGACAAAACAGCTCATCGGCTGCATTAATTTCCTGACAATTTACATTGTAATTTTCATCCAATTCTAACTGGATTAAATTTATTTCCTCAACTAAACCTTTAAATTGTTCACAAGTTTCTGTAACGGTTGAATACCTAATAAGAAAATCTTTCAAAACCTTCTTATCAGCAATCTTCTTACTTTTATCATATAATTGTTGTAATCTCTGAAATAACGTCTCCTTTTTTGCAATTAAAACCTTTAATCTTAATGATAAACGTGCATCTGCCATTGTAAACAATCAATTAATTTCACAAAATAGAATTTTTAAAGTAAATCTAACCTCTGGTGACAGCTGGATGACGTTAGACATGTAAACAAACAACCTAACCTCACGAAATATGAACAGTGTTTTAAAGTTGAAAACTCTATGGTTTGACAATTGCCGCGAACGTCAAATCAACAAAAGTTACTAGATTGTCTGTCTCTCTCCCCACACACGAATTATTTTTACGACGCAATTCGTTTGAATGCAAGTTCCCACGAGAATAAAATTACTACGCGCAAAGCCAAAAAAAATATCCCACAGGTTACAATCACGGCTCCGAAGGACCAAATGTAGCTTTTATTAGCAAAATAGACATATCAAATATAGGCGCAGGATTTACCTTGGCTTTCCGGAAATGATCGTACTTCTTTTCACCTATAGGGATGAGGTTACAGGAGAAAATATAATAGGACAGGTGAATTCGTCGTAAAATAATCTTCATTGCACTTTAATCGCACTGATGATTAATGGGCGCACTGCCGTATTAAAACTAATTCCACGGATCGCGACACTCGACTCAAATATAAAAGAAACTCAAAATAACTCTCTCACGTGTGTCTTGATTCCGCGTGTGAATCAGTCACTCTCTTGATGCGAACTAACACGAATAAATAAGAAACTCTATAAAATACAAAAATTCATTCTCGATTGCACTGCCATCTGATGGCAGCATACATACACCCATAGTAAAGTAGCAGGGGTCAACTATTGGCGCTAACAATGATTTTACACATTCTCGAGGTGCGGCTCGTAAAACTGTTTGGAACTGCTGAAGTATTATGGTGCGGTTTGTTAGTGTCTACTATCAAAAGATTCCTGCTTCCATAATATGTTCGGAAAATATATTCCTTCTTAGAGAAAATCGACATTTTTTTATAAAATCTATGATTTTACACGTTCCCCACGTGCGGCTCGGAAAACTGTTTGGAACTGCTGTAGTATTATGGTACGGCTGGTTAGTGCCTACTATCAGAAGATTCCTGCTTCCATAATATGTTCGGAAAATATATTCCTTCTTAGAGAAAATCGACATTTTTAAAAAAATCTATGATTTTACACATTCTCGAGGTGCGGCTCGTAAAACTGTTTGGAACTGCTGAAGTATTATGGTGCGGTTGGTTAGTGCCTACTATCAAAAGATTCCTGCTTCCATAATATGTTCGGAAAATATATTCCTTCTTAGAGAAAATCGACATTTTTTAAAAAATCTATGATTTTACACATTCTCGAGGTGCGGTTCGTAAAACTGTTTGGAACTGCTGAAGTATTATGGTGCGGTTTGTTAGTGTCTACTATCAAAAGATTCCTGCTTCCATAATATGTTCGGAAAATATATTCCTTCTTAGAGAAAATCGACATTTTTTTATAAAATCTATGATTTTACACGTTCCCCACGTGCGGCTCGGAAAACTGTTTGGAACTGCTGTAGTATTATGGTACGGCTGGTTAGTGCCTACTATCAGAAGATTCCTGCTTCCATAATATGTTCGGAAAATATATTCCTTCTTAGAGAAAATCGACATTTTTAAAAAAATCTATGATTTTACATATTCTCGAGGTGCGGCTCGTAAAACTGTTTGGAACTGCTGAAGTATTATGGTATGGATGGTTAGTGCTTACTATCAAAAGATTCCTGCTTCCATAATATGTTCGGAAAATGTATTCCTTCTTAGTGAAAATCGACATTTTTTTAAAAAATCTATGATTTTACACGTTTCCCACGTGCGGCTCGGAAAACTGTTTGAAACTGCTGTAGTATTATGGTACGGCTGGTTAGTGCCTACTATCAGAGGATTTCTGCTTCCATAATATGTTTGGAAAATATATTCCTTCTTAGAGAAAATCGACATTTTTTAAAAAATCTATGATTTTACACATTCACGAGGTGCGGCTCGTAAAACTGTTTGGAACTGCTGAAGTATTATGGTGCGGTTGGTTAGTGCCTACTATCAAAAGATTCCTGCTTCCATAATATGTTCGGAAAATATATTCCTTCTTAGAGAAAATCGACAATTTTTTAAAAAATCTATGATTTTACACGTTCCTCACGTGCGGCTCGGAAAACTGTTTGGAACTGCTGTAGTATTATGGTACGGCTGGTTAGTGCCTACTATCAGAAGATTCCTGCTTCCATAATATGTTCGGAAAATATATTCCTTCTTAGAGAAAACCGACATTTTTTAAAAAATCTATGATTTTACACATTCTCGAGGTGCGGCCCGTAAAACTGTTTGGAACTGCTGAAGTATTATGGTGCGGTTGGTTAGTGTCTGCTATCAAAAGATTCCTGCTTTCATAATATGTTCGGAAAATATATTCCTTCTTAGCGAAAATCGACATTTTTTAAAAAATCTATGATTTTACATATTCTCGAGGTGCGACTCGTAAAACTGTTTGGAACTGCTGCAGTATTATCATGCGGTTGGTTAGTGCCCACTATCAGAAGATTCCTGCTTCCATAATATGTTCGGAAAATATATTCCTTCTTAGAGAAAATCGACATGTTTTAAAAAATCTATGATTTTACACATTTTCGAGGTGTGGCTTGTAAAACTGTTTGGAACTGCTGAAGTATTATGGTGCGGTTGGTTAGTGCCTACTATCAAAAGATTCCTGCTTCCATAATATGTTCGGAAAATATATTCCTTCTTAGAGAAAATCGACATGTTTTAAAAAATCTATGATTTTACACATTCTCGAGATGCGGCTCGTAAAACTGTTTGGAACTGCTGAAGTATTATGGTATGGATGGTTAGTGCTTACTATCAAAAGATTCCTGCTTCCATAATATGTTCGGAAAATATATTCCTTTCTAGAGAGAATCGACATTTTTTTTAAAATCTGTGTTTTTACACAAAATATATCTTAAAAAATTGATTATATTGCCTAATTTCGACTTTTTGTATCGACGTACATAAAACGTTTTAATAATTAAATTGGCACCAACTTCAAGACTTTGTAGTTTTGCGCTTTTTAGTGACCTGTTTAATGGAGTTTTATTTTTTAATTTAGTCTTTATTTAGTCTATTGTTGTCGTGGCATTTTGAACATTCTGTATGGGCGCAAAATTGGTCCTTTCGAGGGAAAATCGACCACTTTTGTAAAATAAATGTTTTAGGTATTCTCATAATGCAGTTCGATAAAGTAAATAACAATAAAAAAATATCTCCTTTAGAAAGAAATTTTGATTTGTATGGTAGCTGCTGATCGTAATTTGTACCCCTTCCTAAAAAATCATTGATATCTTCTGTACTATACACTGAATAATCGTAATAATAATAATATTTGTGTTGACTATATATTTTCTGTATAGCCATATTATTCAAATTACTGACATCATAGTATAAAAAATGCACCAGTCAGTGAAATGAATAGGCTTGTAATTTGTGGGTGTAAATATCGGAGATATCGACTGTTCTCCAATAATAATAATAATAATATGATTTCAGTGCAGTACAGAATGTCAGCACCTGTAGTCACTTAACTGTCAAAACGACTTTTGGCTAATCGGACTCATGATTGATGTAAATGCTTCATCGATTAAATAATGCGAGTTATGTTAGAAAGACTTGTAAAGTTGATGTAGGTATATAGTACATACTGTATATAATATTATAAACATCTGTATTCCATAACACCCTTATACATTGACCTTGACAATGGCCTCTCACTTAAGTTATGCTGTTTGGACAAATTCTTTCACACTTCATAATATGTGACTTTGTTTTATTATGTTAACCCATTCGTCCCCGCTGTTTTATTTTAAGGACACTATATTTTTTTCACAACTTAATTTTTTTTTTGTATTGTTTCTAATAAAATTGGTATTTTGTAAACGAATGTTTGACCCATAGTAGTATTTAAATGAACGTTAATCATTGTCCTATGAATTGTGTAATGGTTTATGTTATGTAAGCTGCGTATACTGATATTGTAAAGATTGTAAGTTGATGCAGTTGCATTCTGTGTTGAGACAGGATGAAGTTCATTGTATTGGGCCACTATATGATGAAGAGGAATAAATAGAGGCGTTGCCAAGGACAAGGTTGTAAAAAAAAACCTCTGACTTTTTGTGAAAAATGCGGAAAAACACTTTGGAGTGATTGTTTTATACCTTAATATATGAAATAAGCTTACAAAACTTTATTTTAAAAATGTTTGTGATGATAGTTTTAAAATAAAGTTGGATTTTCTTACAACTGTGATCTTTTTTAATTTCTAACCCTATATCTACTTTGTCATAGTGATTGGACATGTTGGTTCAGCAACCAGAAATATTTTTTTTAGCATTTAAAAAAGGCTATGCTTTCGATTCTTGGAAAGTAATAGGTTAACCTCGAAAAAAATAACATAAGGTATAGTGTAGGTTCCTACAAAAATTTAAAACTGTTTGTAGACGTCACGCCGTCTCACCAAATCCCTGATTACATATTAATGATTTAATTTGAACAGATTAGCAAACCTTTTATTAAAAATAAGGAAAGTTTACGGAATAGAACGCAAACTTCTAAGCATTCTACACATCTACTCCGTCGCAAGAGTGATTGCATTAGCAATCAGACTCGTCTTTCCAAATTGTATCGCCGACAAATAGTCAAAAAAGTAATAGAAATACTTTTTTTTTGACGTGTGTTTAACTGTTTCAACAAACAAGTTTGAGAATACCTAGTTTTATAAGAGCAATTCAAAAAAATATAATGTAAAATACATGTATAAATAATAGAACTATAAACCGCAGTAATATTTCAAATGCAAAAATTATGCCTGTGAAAATGATTATTTATAGTAGAAATTAGTTTCACGGGTAATTGGAATAAAAAATCAATTTAAACACTTATTGATTGCAACGTTTCGTCTTTATTAAATCAAGACTTTTTCAAGCTCTGGAAAAAATTTTTTTTTACAAAAATTAACAATCATAATATAATAAAAATATAAAACCTTATGGATTAAATAATTTACTAAAAAGAAACAATAATGTGACTAACCTCAGCATGTTTAAATTATAATAAAATTATAATAAAATGCTGAGGTTAGTCACATTATTGTTTCTTTTTAGTAAATTATTTAATCCATAAGGTTTTATATTTTTATTATATTATAATTGTTAATTTTTGTAAAAAAAAAATTTTTTCCAGAGCTTGAAAAAGTCTTGATTTAATAAAGACGAAACGTTGCAATCAATAAGTGTTTAAATTGATTTTTTATTCCAATTACCCGTGAAACTAATTTCTATTATTACATATTTTGGAATTGAACTTTAAAGATGAATGATTATTTATCTTCGAATTACACTTTACCATGATTTTCTTGGAAACTGTTGACAATCTGTCTTAAGGATCTCGTAGTAATCTGGCATCCTTTTAATATAAATATCAACAATGTATATATTATTAAGTGGATGCAAAATCAACGATGTCAACAAAAAGTCATAAAGTAGATTGAATTATTAGCTATAACTTAAGAAGTGGACTGGCCCTTAGACGAAAGCGATTAGTGTGAACCATATTATAAACAAAATAATTTTCGTCTGCTGTTAAAAAAACAAAGTTACCTAAAAATATAAAGCACATGATAAGCATTTGCTTTTACTCAGTTTGTTGGTGACTATTATTGTGTGTGTCAGTGATATTAAGTTTTGACGTTAGTTTTCATTATTAAAAAGTTTGTGATTAATTTTTTCACGCATCTTTGAAAATGCCTAGAAAATCTGCAGTGCCTTACGCGGAGATAATTGAATCTCTTATTTTGCATAAAAACGACGTAACTGAAAATTTGTGTCGGTCATCAGCCGAAGTATGGGTAAAAATAAGTAACGCATTATCAAACAAAGTTACTGCTAAATCCGTGTATACATTTGTGAAAGAAAATCGACACAATTGCCACATACCATTAGGTATTCAAAGTGCCGTACAAGCATTGTCAGATTTAAGTTCTGAAAAATCATCTGAAGTTTCATTGCTAAATGATGAAAACAATGTTATAAAAAGTGATACATTTGTTCTTGTATTAACTCAAGAACAGTTTAATAGCCTCAAGTTCACATCCAAAAATAAGTTTGCTTTGACTTCAGACTGGACAAATGTATTTACCAGAGCTTTGGAAAGTGTAATTTCTACCAAACGTTGCAGTTGGTCATTTAAAAGACACCGTATAACTCCTTATGGGAAAACATACTTTTCTTTTAATGCATTCTGTAAAGAATGTCCAGCGCAACTAAGTGGAGAAACGTTATTGACGCCACGCGCGACAGAAGGACTTAACTTAAAATGCACTTTAAGCGGCGTCGATCACAGTTTTCATACATACACTAAAAAAAGACGTTTGGCGTTCAACGACAGACAACGTGTTGGAGAGTTGTTATCGTCTGGTATGTTAGCTGTTAATTGGCGCAAAAATGAAGCAATGCAAAAAATGAATTTTGGTGATCCCGAGCCAAGTACGTTATATTCGCTAGATGTATTGCGAAAGTGCAAATCAAAATTTAGCGAAGATATTTTGCTTGCAAGTAAAAGCATTTTAGATAACTTGGAAGTGATGAAATATACACAACCATATTCTGATAGTATTCATGACTTCTGATATAACAAATTCTTTGTACATTACTGGACTCCTGAACAAATGCATATGTTTAATGATTATTGCAAACGTAAATTCCCTTCTATTTTGGCAATAGACGCAACAGGTACACTTGTGAAAAAAATCGCAAGACCATATAATAATATATCTGGTCACATTTTTTTATATTCGGGTGTCACTTATTTAAATGGAAAATCGGGGCAAATTCCTGTCACTCAGATGCTATCTGAGAGTCACGACATAAACCATATTTCTTTTTGGTTAAAATGCTGGTTAAAAGCCGGTGCCCAAACGCCAAATATAATTACGTGTGATCATTCTTACGGTTTACTTGGAGCAATTTCCGCCAGCTTTGTTGGTGTAGAATTGCGACAGTATCTCCAGAAATCTTTCGACATTTTATCCGGAAGAAATCAGGAAGTTCCTAAAGTTTTTATCCGAATCGACTATGCACATGTAATGAAAATGGTGAGTGGTTGGGAATCCTTAAAAAAAAAACCTTCTCTCTTAAGAGAATTTTATATGAGATGCATTTCATTGTTAATAAGATGCATATATTTCGACGAAGCGACAGATGTTACGGAATGCATACTGACCGTTTGTCAAAGTCAGTATTCTGGTGAGTCCAGCAGCATCAAACTGCCGTCGGAAGTAGCCAAGCGCAGACTAAAAAACAAAATTGCTGACTTTAAAGGAACGGTCGATTGCCTAGAAAATGACATCTATGATATAGAAAATTTCGACGAGCCATGCAACATTCAGGAATGGATAAATACGTCAATTAAAAAAACAGCCAAACTCTCAGAGATAGAGAGTCAAGATGAGAATTATCATTATCTTCCTGAGTTAGTCCAGGATTTTTCACGACTGCTAAAAACGTTTCCATTATGGAGCGCCGTAATGACTCCATATTACAAATATGGTGATTCAACGTGTTCAACTGCTATCGTGGAAAGCTATTTCAATGAAATAAAAAATCGAACATTTAACAATTTCACTTTGCCAATAAATGTTGACAAATTCTTAACGGTACATCTAAATGACATAAAATCTGGCATGATTTTGGCAAAAGCTGCAGCTAAAACAGATCATTTGTGTCATGAAGATGTCAGTGAAACTGAAGGCAATGAAACTGTATTCGTAGAAAAAAACATTGAAGCCGTACACGATAGTGTGGAATCACAAATGGAAGCATTACATGCAGATCTTCCCGTCGAAACGATAGATACATCTTCTGGAGACAGTGAAATTTCATTCGAAAACTGGCGTGGTTTGGCACTGAAAGAAGAAAAGCCGAAACGGACAACGTATTATGGTACTCCCTGTCCAGAAATTTTGTACATTAATGAAGGAAGGAAAATACAAATTCCTTTATTGAAAAATGGCAATATATTAACAAAAGTTAGGCCATTACGGAGTAAAAAAGATAAAATAATGCTAACGAATACATGCGCATTTGATGCTATTTGTCAATGTGTGGCTGCAGCATATTGTGATAGTTTTGCTTTTAAAGACTATATAGATTCTTTCAAATCGCCAGTAATAGACTTTATAAAAATGGTTTTATCTAGTGGCATTAAAGTTTCCACGAATACAGCAAGGACAAATATTTTAAGAAACATTTTTCCAATAAAAACTTTACTAAATGGTGAACTGTTAATCAGTTGTGAGTGTAACGCGGCAACGCTTATTGAAAAAATTTTTGCAGATTTACCTTGTGGCGCCAGATTTAAAAACTGTAAATCCGATTCCTGTGATGTTAAAAATATAAAAAGAAATATGTTTTTTATACCAATCAATATCGATATAATAATTAATACCGGTATTCAGTCACTAGAATCCGCGATATTAAGTACTATTAACTATGAAAATCACAAATGCAATAGACAGTTATGTTCATCCGATATCGAATATAACGTTTTAATAAATCAACATTTGTGGGTTGAAACTAATGGCTGTGGTGAATTTAAATTAGGAGATATACCTTTACACTTAAGAATACAAAGTAATCTTTATACTCTGCGTTCGGTGGTTCATTTTATCCAAGGTGGTGATTCCGTCAGCTCAATAGGTCACTACGTAGCCTATTGCAGGCGTATTGACAACAACTGGGAGGTATTTGATGACCTGCGAGACAAATGCTATAATCTCACACAAAGCATCCCTAACGTTTCTGTCGAACCGCATTTGTTGTTGTACACAATGTGAAGGCCTCGTCTTAACTAATAAAGTTATTAAACAATTCTTATAATAATATATTCTATAATAAATACGGAGTGTTCACGTAAAAATGCAACCCCTGAGTTGTTTCGGTTATCAAAATTCAATATCTTAAATATTTAAATGAATTAACTCTGACTGTGCCACCAACAAAGTCTACAGAAATGAGACCAGTAGACCTGGACCATATTAAAACCTCTCGATTCAACTGCTATAAAGCATAAAATTTGCATAATATTTTGTGTATACTAAACAGTAAGTGAATATGAACAAAAAAATAATGTGTATCTTATGTATAAAAAGATGTGTTGAGTGAAATATGGCAGACATTGTGCAACTAAATCACTAATAGTGACATATTGCTCACCTCTAGTTTAGATTAAATACGTCTTATTTGCAAAGATAGCTTACGATAAATGCCCACTAATGTACCTTTGCAATATAAAATAAACCAATTGTTTGAGATTAATTACTTTATATAGTTTGCAATAAAACTTGTATACGTGCTCTTTCCATTAATGTGGAAAAAAATTGACTCAAAAATTACCGATGCAATTGGAACTACTTGTTATGTTTTTGGTATAATAGGTAAAGAAATAGTTTTTAGTGTACTTGCCAAATTATGGCACATATAGTATTGACGTCGGTCGAATAGCAAGACCTAAAGGTCGGACCAAATTTTCTCGACGTTTCACACCATTCTAAGCAACTTGGCACAATTTTTGAAAATGTTAATATATTGTAACATATACATACAATATATAACAAATAATTGAAAGGATAGTTTTTGGAGCAGATAAATTAGTTAATATTTTTTTGTTTAACACGACGTTTCGTAATAATTTATTACTTCTTCAGGTGAAAAAGTAATAAATTATTACGAAACGTCGTCTTAAACAAAAAAATATTAACTAATTTATCTGCTCCAAAAACTATCCTTTCAATTATTTGTTATATTTAAAAATAAGGAGCTGAACTTTTCGTAAAAACATACAATATATATTATAATTTAGATAATTAATGGTACAATAAGGATGAGACTAATTTATTACTTTTTTTTATTCTATTTTATTATTAATAACATGAAGGAAAACCTAAAATTGCTTTACCTTAGCCCTTATATTTCGCGATCCCGTTTGAAGACCGCTTATCTAAATCATTAGTAGTATAATTGTTTATCACAATATAGCATAACTGAACTTGACCTACATTAAAAGATAGGTGAAACCAAAGAAGATCTGTGTTATAGAGTCGCCATGCATCGTTAAATTAGCGTAAATAGAATTATGGTTGCGATCATACCACCGTTGATATCAAACTTTCGAGTATATAGATAACGCTGAAACGGCAGTAACCAGAAAAAATGTGTAGACTTAAGATTATTTTTAGCAAAGTAGATACCTACTGGCATAAAAATTAGAATATAAACAATTTAAGCAAAAATAAAAAGATCATCTGACAAAAAACTGTTTTGCCACGTACCTAAATGGATATTCAGTATTTTATTATTTTTATGACTAAATGTTTATTATTAACTGTGATACGTTTTATATGTTATATTATTAGTGGAGTCCGACCGAAGCTTCGACTTCGACGACACTTCACCAAAACTGAATCTTCGACATACATTCGGCTTCAGCTAAATTCAGACCTAATATTTTGCCGAAGTTGAAGGTTGAATTTACGGAATAATTAAGTGAGTTATTATATTTAAACCTCACATAACGAAAGACATAAGAAAATAGAGAAATGAAAAAGTAGTTTTTAACTTCATCGCAAATACGTTTGGCTTATAAGAATAAATATTGTCAGTCGCTTCCGTAGCATTTTTCAACACCTTCGGCTTCAGTTTTGATCGGTGGAGAGGAAAAAATTGAAGATCGGTTTCGGCTTTTGCTAAAAATGTAGCTTTCGTTTTGACTCTATTTATGAGTTACTATATACCCTAGTTTGCTATAGGTAAACGAAATAATATTTTAATATTCGCATTTAGCACGACATACAAGGAGAGGCTTCATTTTTTATACAAACCATCACAGTTTTAGATTATCACTAGTCACAACAGCCGAGATGTCTACTGATAACCATTCAACTTTGCCATTATTGATATTGTAGGTCTATAATGTAGGTACCTAATATAAGTAGGTATATAATGAGATTCTGCGAAAAAAGAATAAACTAGGGATGCACACAATACATCGTTATTTTAATATTCTGACCAAAATTGTAGTTTTCTTTTCGTCACGTTCTTTTCGATGTTTTTTACATCTTAAATTTAGAAATAAAAATTTTGGAGTATTATTTTTAATATTAACTCTCTTGTATTATATTATAAAAAAAACCTTATTTGGTGCCTATTTGAAATCAAAATATCAATATTATACTATTTAGTTTCTTTACAGCCTAGTATTATTTAAGAATTATGATTTGCTTAAATTAAATTTAAATACTATTCATTATATAGATATAAAAATCCCTATTTTGTACTTAGCTGCAAAATATCGATATTTGACAATATTTACGTTTTTGTTTTGGTACTGTTACAATGTCGATGTTGTTAATTCGACATGTCGTTCCATGTTAACATCGTTTTGTTTATTTTGCACACCCCTAGAATAAACTATAATATCGTTTCTTTTAAAATGCTGATACAGTAAAATGTTGTCATATAAAGCGACACTTAATATAGCATACAAGATGTTTATGGTGATTGATCTAGGAATAAGGATGAACCGCATGAACTATAACTGTTTTACTGAATAGTTAATAACTCATTACAATTTACAATTCGTTTGAGCTTCTCAACTTTGACTTTGAGTTGGCTACGGCCCTGACAATATGTTTACTTGGTATTAATTAAACGTTTAATGGAAAGCACAAACAAATTTAGATTGCATTTACCGAACAATAGGTTCTCCTGTAGTGGACGTACTTTTATAAAAAGTCATGTAAATCGCATAGATCTACAGGCAAGGCATGTTGCGATTGTATGATAGGCGACGAAAACTAAAGCATTCGAGTAAACGTCAAATGAAAAACCAAAAATCAGAAGAAAAATTGAAAAAAGTTTTTGCTACGTCTGAAAGATCAAGTAATTTACATTTTTTTTTGTTTTAGTTTTTCTAAGATTTTTTTTTGCCTGTTGAATCTGTAATGTAATTTTTGGTCCTTAATTTGACGTTTATCCGAACCTTTTAATTCTAAAAATAGTGTCGGAAGAACTGTAACTGTTTTAGGCTGGAACAAAAGATTTCAGCTGAAGAGTGAAGAGAATATTTGGAAACAGCAAATTATACTCTTAGAGTTAGGTAAAACATGATAAGAAAGTGAACTAACAGTTAAGACAAATAATATAAACTGAAAAAAATTTAGTCAAAACAGTCACAAAGTCAAGGTCAGAATAGGATATTACTCAGATGTCTATAATATTGTAGTGTATATGTAATAAATTAAAGTATGTCAAATAAGAATATAATTAAAAACTGCTAACTGTCGATTTCATAATAATTTAGTAACAATACAATTACATATTATTGTTCTAAATTATTATGCTAACTATACAGTTTTAACAGTATATAATTAATATTGGACATAAGCATAATGGAGAAGAGACGATAACATGTATATGGTGTCACTATGCCGGTATACTAGGAAGTAGTGACGAGTTATTTAAGATTGATTTTTTAAATAAATGATTAAGTTATAAGTCAAAAAATGTTTTAATTACAAACGAACCTTTTAAAATCCCACAAACATTACAATATACAGATTGTGCAGCAACCTAAAATACCACATAAATTGTTACTTGAGATTCGATCAACCAAAGGTTGTTTAGGGAAATATTAACTCCGAAAATGCTGAATTTTTTTATTGCTCTTTATATCTGTAGCGCAGTGGTTGGTTTTTAAAAAATGATGAGAATAATTAAAAAATAAATGTATTTTATTTTGTTATAAAAATATAAACGTCGATAATAATTGATCATTTTAACTACAAAATCTTTTTATTAATCTCAACGACTGTGGCCGAAATTATAATATTAAGTCTTGATGGTATGACTAATTTATTAGAACTGTTTTAAAATAATAATTTACAAAATAATTTGATATAGCATTTGTAAGTAACGACGACCGTCTTGTATAACAGTTATTTTATAACTAAGATAAAATGACTTTATGAAATTATACAGGACCGGCTTCGTTACATATCTACAGATACATTAAATATATTGTATACATTTCTATAACGGATTGTAAAGAACACATAATAAATGTTGTTAATTTGGTTTTAATGTGTAAGATAATATTATTTTTGATGTTGGTAAAAGTAATGTTTTCTCTAAATATAGTTGTTCCCAGCACTTAAGATGTAAAATTAGCAAACGTTAGATAATAAAGAACACGTTGACAGACATTACACAGAGATGGTCTGTTCTGAATGCGTGGGGTCGTAGATGGATACGGTTCTCAGAAATAATAAATTATTAGTTAAAAATGTAACGACGTACTTGAAAAGGGCAGAAAGACGAAGGGGCAGTTCGGAGACGCTTAACAGTTACTGATGAGATTTGGAAGTGAACAGTTGTGCTTGTCTTTGCATATTATTCTATTCAGAATGTGTTATATTTCAATAATAATTGTAATTAATCTGTGTAAATTGTATTGTGATATTGTGCCAGCATTTCCAGAAATTAAGGTAGGTGCCAAACCTACTGAGTTACTATCATAGATTTAATTATGTTTGCGAGTGCAAGCTTATTGAGTATTTTATATGAAGGTATACATGATCATGGGCCTATATGAGATCAATTTGATAAGAATAACGTATTGTTGGATGAATGTGAGGTTTATGTGATTCTGATTGAAATAGTGTTGAAGTAACTGAGAGCTATAAGTAATGGAATACTAACTGAATGCTGTATGAATGTGGTTACTGGCTGAAATGGAAAGTACTTCAGTGGAATTACTTAGTTTAGGACCTGGTGCTGATCAGACAACTGTTATAGATAGATTTCTATACCAGGTGGCTTTCGAGGGTCAGGGATGTGAAAAGTTTAAAGAATTCATAATTAGAGATTCATTTGAAATGATGTTGAGATTTAGAGGCAGTCGCTATAAATAGCTTATTTATACAGGCTGTCTATAAAGTAATGTGTTATGACCTCGAAGTGCAATTGATGTTTCATACAGTCAGTAATATCTGGTGTGTCCGATATATATATTCTCGCTTATGGGGTGTCCGTAAGCTTAATTCCACATTGTGTTGTGTACTATATGTGAAGATCATGGTTTGTCCGTGATGTTTATGGGGTGTCCATAAACTTAATTCCACATTGTGTTGTGTACTATATGTGAAGATTATGGTTTGTCCGTAATATCATCATGGTTGAAAAGAGACCACAATTCTGCCGACAGAGGCTGGCTGTCCCAGAATTGAAAAGGATACTCATCATGGCTTAAGCGAGACCTCTGTAATGTGTGATGAGTATGATTGTGTTGTGTTTGAGGACGGAATGATGTGAAGGGTTGAATGACTAACTGTAGATTATGATGATATAATGTGTAGCTTAAATCTATGAATACTCATATGCGTTTTATGACAGGAACATGTTGATGACCGCTGGAATCTGACCTCACGTCTCGGCAATCGCAAGGATCCTGACAAGTCCTGACAATAATATGTGTTTACGTATGGTATGTGGTTATCCTGACAACAATTATATAACAACTATATACTGTATTGATATAGTATATGATAATGAAAAAAAAATAGTATATAGTTGAAATTATTTTTTTATTTTAAAAATTTTCCACGTCTTACAATATCAGAAGTGGGATGGAACACACCCCTCGCGAGGTGTTTTCTAATATGCATAATAAGAAATTGTAACAATTATAACTTTAATCAGTTATGATGTTGTATAATTGTTCTATTTTGAATTTGTGGTTTAACACAGCCCTAACTTTTGTGAGTTTGAATATTAGATAAAATTTGTCAGACGTGATGGTCAGGTCAAGATGTGTAAGTTCGAATTATGTAATGTCTGGAGAGCATTATTTTTTTACATGTGTTGGAAATGACTAAAAAGGTTATTTAATATTTTGTTTTTAAAATGTTTTTAAATGCACACAGAGATAATATGTACAATTTTACACAGATTTGAAAATTTATGACAGCACTTGAAATGAAAAGAATATGTAAAGGTTTTTTTTTTATGACTTACCCTTCATAGATATTTAACACATGCTGGTTTGCAATATCGATTATTTAATTTTCAAGGAGTTTGAATACTGAGAATTAAGTTTTACAGTTGTAAAACAAAATTAAGTTTGTTTACGTAATTGATATGAAAAAGTAAATTTGATTGATGCACGTTAATTTATTTTTTTTGCTGGAATATTAAGATGGAAAGCGATCATATGAAGCAGTAATGAGATTTGATAAATTAGATAGATTATCGTTGACGCAATTGCAAGATATGAAGGTTTAACTTACAGCTTTATGTAGCAACGTGAGTTGCGACGCTTATTGAAGTTTTTTGGATTTTTAGTATTAGTTACGATTAATTGAGTGGTTGGATTGTAATGCGATTGAATGCTTTTGGAAGAATCATTGGATATCATACGCGATGTTTTATTTCTCAAATCGTTTGATACGATGAAATATTTGAATTGAGTGGTTATATAAAGTCGTACATATGAACAGTCAAATGTTCGGTTTATGAGTTGATAGTTGAAGTCTCACAATGCAAGTTCTGAAAAATTTGAAGCAAAAGGAATAGATAAAATTTAAAATTGTTTTCACGTTACGGTGTTTAAGTCAGAAATACAATAAGATACAAGTTGGTTGATAAAAATTATTGCAGTTCGATTCTGGAATATTTTTATCAGTGTTTAATGTTACATCATGAATGGAGATGTAACAGTTTACGGAATAAAAATTTGATACAGGAAATATTTAAGCCAACGTCACGATACTAGTCTTGGAAATTCGAATATATACAATTTGTGTAATAGCAATTATTTCGGTTCGATCCCGAAATATTCTTATCAGTATTTAAGGTTGCATCATGAATGGAGATGTAACGGGTTACAGAATAAAAATTTGATATAGGAAATATTTAAAGTTAAGTCTACGCTACGATGCTAGACTTGGAAACACGATTAGATACGATTTGTTTAATAGCAAAGTTTTCGGTTTGATTCCGAAATGACTTTATCAGTGTTTGGTGTTGCACTGTGAATAGGGATATAATAGTTCGCAAAATGAAATTGGATACAGGAAATATTAAAACCAACGCTACGATGCTAATTTTAGAAATTCCATTAGATATAATTATTTCGTTTCGATCCCGAAATATTTATATCAGTATTTAAGGTGCACTGAATAGAGAGTAAAGTAAAAGTTTACAGAACAAAAATTTGATACAGGAGTATTACAGTTTAGGAAGGCGATAAGATACAATTCGTTAAGGAAGATTTCAGTTCAAGTCTGAAATATTTATATCAGCAATTAATGTTGTACCATTGATATGGATGAAATAGTTTATAGAATAAAAGGTGGTGCACTCGACGTCAGTATTAAGGACGAAGTCGTCAGGACTTTGTAAAATTTATGTTTCGATACATAAACCTTGAGGCTTAGCAAGATTCCCAACGGTCTATCGTAATTGTATTAGTAAAAATTATAAAAGAAAACCGTTTGATGGTTATACCAGTTATAGGACATTTTGTGTTAGTCATGTTTGATGATAACTATAATTAGTTGACGTCATAGAAACTTGAGGGAAATTTATGTTTCACTACATAATTTTTGAGTTTGAAAAAGTTTCGTAATGTTCAGTTGGAATAGTGTTGTAAAAAACATAAGAGTAAATCAATTAAGGATTATGAAAATTAAAAGCCATGCGTCAGTTGTTACGAATATTAGTAATGTATAAGTGGAAGCTATCGAAGTTTGATGGAAGATTATGTTTCACCACATAATTTTTGAGGTTTGACAAAAATTAGTTAGCTCTTTACAAGAACAGTATTAGTAAAATTATAACAGATAATGAGTTAATGAGCACAAAAAGTAAAAGCCATGCTGTATGGGTTGCGACTGTTGACAACAAACAGGTTGAAGTTAACGAAATTCGTTAAACAAAAAGAAATTATGTTTCATCACATAATCTTTGAGGCTTAAGGAAGTTTGGTGACGCGTTATCGAAATAGTATAAAGAGTTAAAGTTCGATTGACAGAAAAATAGCGAAAGTTAAGAATTGACCCAATAATTATAAACGAATGTGAAACACTGTGCACTATCCCTTAAGAAAAAGGATTCACCCCCTGCGGCTTAGAATATACGCATGCATTTTTAGGATAGTTTATACCTGACACACTTATAGTATTATATTTGCAATGATGCATAAAACAGTGACACCCAAAAGGTTTTAGATTTGAGGAGTGCCATTTGATGAGTAACGTAGTTCAATTGTAGATATTTCAATTCATTAATGATATGGAGCAATAGGAGAGCAGCATTTTTATTTTTAATCGAGGATGGAAACGGGCGACCTTCGGGGCGAAGGTCAATGCAGGATGGCCGAATGTAAGATAATATTATTTTTGATGTTGGTAAAAGTAATGTTTTCTCTAAATATAGTTGTTCCCAGCACTTAAGATGTAAAATTAGCAAACGTTAGATAATAAAGAACACGTTGACAGACATTACACAGAGATGGTCTGTTCTGAATGCGTGGGGTCGTAGATGGATACGGTTCTCAGAAATAATAAATTATTAGTTAAAAATGTAACGACGTACTTGAAAAGGGCAGAAAGACGAAGGGGCAGTTCGGAGACGCTTAACAGTTACTGATGAGATTTGGAAGTGAACAGTTGTGCTTGTCTTTGCATATTATTCTATTCAGAATGTGTTATATTTCAATAATAATTGTAATTAATCTGTGTAAATTGTATTGTGATATTGTGCCAGCATTTCCAGAAATTAAGGTAGGTGCCAAACCTACTGAGTTACTATCATAGATTTAATTATGTTTGCGAGTGCAAGCTTATTGAGTATTTTATATGAAGGTATACATGATCATGGGCCTATATGAGATCAATTTGATAAGAATAACGTATTGTTGGATGAATGTGAGGTTTATGTGATTCTGATTGAAATAGTGTTGAAGTAACTGAGAGCTATAAGTAATGGAATACTAACTGAATGCTGTATGAATGTGGTTACTGGCTGAAATGGAAAGTACTTCAGTGGAATTACTTAGTTTAGGACCTGGTGCTGATCAGACAACTGTTATAGATAGATTTCTATACCAGGTGGCTTTCGAGGGTCAGGGATGTGAAAAGTTTAAAGAATTCATAATTAGAGATTCATTTGAAATGATGTTGAGATTTAGAGGCAGTCGCTATAAATAGCTTATTTATACAGGCTGTCTATAAAGTAATGTGTTATGACCTCGAAGTGCAATTGATGTTTCATACAGTCAGTAATATCTGGTGTGTCCGATATATATATTCTCGCTTATGGGGTGTCCGTAAGCTTAATTCCACATTGTGTTGTGTACTATATGTGAAGATCATGGTTTGTCCGTGATGTTTATGGGGTGTCCATAAACTTAATTCCACATTGTGTTGTGTACTATATGTGAAGATTATGGTTTGTCCGTAATATCATCATGGTTGAAAAGAGACCACAATTCTGCCGACAGAGGCTGGCTGTCCCAGAATTGAAAAGGATACTCATCATGGCTTAAGCGAGACCTCTGTAATGTGTGATGAGTATGATTGTGTTGTGTTTGAGGACGGAATGATGTGAAGGGTTGAATGACTAACTGTAGATTATGATGATATAATGTGTAGCTTAAATCTATGAATACTCATATGCGTTTTATGACAGGAACATGTTGATGACCGCTGGAATCTGACCTCACGTCTCGGCAATCGCAAGGATCCTGACAAGTCCTGACAATAATATGTGTTTACGTATGGTATGTGGTTATCCTGACAACAATTATATAACAACTATATACTGTATTGATATAGTATATGATAATGAAAAAAAAATAGTATATAGTTGAAATTATTTTTTTATTTTAAAAATTTTCCACGTCTTACAAATGGAATTAATAATTTCTATTTTCCTTATTTTCCTGACAAAACTCATACACATGTTAATATTACAGAACTGTAGAATTCTCAAATATTTACAAATTATGTTCGTGCCATTGAAGTCTATTCATTTCACTGGTTGTTCAATAAAGTTGTATAATAATTTTGATGCACTTCAGCATGAATCAGCATCATGTAATCAGCATCAGCATCAAGTAATATAATATTATAAAACAATACGAATTTAGATAATCATTTTCCTTTCTTTTCATTGAACTTTTACTAAGGTAATTTAGTACTAATCATCCTCTTTTGATCTGCAGTATCTCCACTAAAAATAAAATAAGTAGCCCGGAAACACCCTTTATGTTTACACCTATTACATAGTATGTATAAAAGAAAGTTAGGTTGGTGTCTGTGTGATTGTCTATCTATGTGTACGTAGCGGCTAATCTTGGGAAAAGTTCTCGCTTAACGCTGTTTCAATATTAGATAGTTTCTAAAAAAATATTAAGCCACTTTAACGTAAATTATGGATCAGTTTATACAAAATGATTCAAATGTTGATAGAAGTTTAAAGATATAACGAAATGCCACTCATGCAATATCTTACTATCGACAACAGCTTGCTGAACGAAACAGAAAAAGGCAAACGACATTAGATGACTTCACAAAAACAAAATATGTCAAATAGGGAACATTCCTCATTGCAAACATAACTTCTTACGTGGACTTTTATTTGATTTTCATTAATGTTTTATAAAAAAAATCAGTATTAGAAACAAAAAATTGTATAATTATTGCGATAAAAAAGTATTTAACGTAAAATGTTAAAATTAAAAAAAAAAATAATAACTTTTTTAATTCTCGGTTCTGTTCCACTTATGCCTATTATCTACGTATTAAGACTCATATATAATTATAAGTTGCAGACAATTATTTAAAGATAAAAATATATTGACGTTTTATAGTATATATCCATATGAACTAATCATATACATCAAAAACAATATAAAGTATTATCCATTAAATCATCATGTCCATAGCTATGACACTCGCACTAACAATAATATATATAAAAAAATATAAAACTACAAAATTTAGTCAAAGCCCCATCTGCAAGGGCAGCAATTTATACGACAAATTGCCTGAAGCAATTAAAAGCATCGATAATATTCAACAATTTTAATTTAAACTGAAAAAAATATCTTATCAATAACTGACTGTATGATTCACAATTAAATATTACTAATTAATATGTAAATTGATGTTGCCAGGTCACATTATTTAATTAATTTCTGACGTGAATATACCTTCTTTTTCTTTTTTTTTGTTTATATACGAATAAAATCTTATCTTATCTTATTAAAATAACCTCGTTTAGCGCTGTTTTGTATAGCGCAAAAACTTATTGAAACGTATCCCCCACGTTAAGCGGAGTCTTACTGTAGTAAATTTGGAATCCAAATTTTACTATTTATAGCTCATTACTTGAAGAAGGTTTTGATTTACGGAGGAAGGAATCTTTTGATAGTAGGCACTAACCAATCGCACCATCATAGTTAAGCAGTTCCAAACAGTTTTTCGAGCCGCACCTCGGGAATGCGTAAAATCATAGAATTAAAAAAATGTCGATTTTTTCTAAGAAGGAATATATTTTCCGAACATATTATGTAGGCAGGAATCTTTTGATAGTAGGCACTAACCAATCGCACCATAATACTTCAGCAGTTCCAAACAGTTTTCCGAGCCGCACGTCGGGAACGTGTAAAATCATAGATTTTAAAAAAATGTCCATTTTCTCTAGAAAGGAATATATTTTCCGAACATATTATGGAAGCAGGAATCTTCTGATAGTAGGCACTAACCAGCCGTACCATAATACTTCAGCAGTTCCAAACAGTTTTACGAGCCGCACCTCGAGAATGTGTAAAATCATAGATTTTTTAAAACATGTCGATTTTCTCTAAGAAGGAATATATTTTCCGAACATATTATGGAAGCAGGAATCTTCTGATAGTGGGCACTAACCAACCGCATGATAAAACTTCAGCACTTCCAAAAAGTTTTACGAGCCGCACCTCGAGAATATGTAAAATCGTAGATTTTTTAAAAAATGTCGATTTTCTCTAAGAAGGAATATATTTTCCGAACATATTATGGAAGCAGGAATCCTTTGATAGTAGGCACTAACCAACCGCACCATAATACTTCAGCAGTTCCAAACAGTTTTACGAGCCGCACCTCGAGAATATGTAAAATCATAGATTTTTTAAAAAATGTCGATTTTCTCTAGGAAGGAATATATTTTCCGAACATATTATGGAAGCAGGAATCCTTTGATAGTAGGCACTAACCAACCGCACCATAATACTTCAGCAGTTCCAAACAGTTTTACGAGCCGCACCTCGAGAATATGTAAAATCATAGATTTTTTAGAAATGTCGATTTTCTCTAAGAAGGAATATATTTTCCGAACATATTATGGAAGCAGGAATCTTTTGATAGTAAGCACTCACCATTCATACCATAATACTTCAGCAGTTCCAAACAGTTTTACGAGCCGCACCTCGAGAATATGTAAAATCATAGATTTTTTAAAAAATGTTGATTTTCTCTAAGAAGGAATATATTTTCCGAACATATTATGGAAGCAGGAATCTTCTGATAGTAGGCACTAACTAGCCGTACCATAATACTACAGCAGTTCCAAACAGTTTTCCGAGCCGCACGTGGGGAACGTGTAAAATCATAGATTTTTTAAAAGATGTCGATTTTCACTAAGAAGGAATATATTTCCGAACATATTATGGAACCAGGAATCTTTTGATAGTAGGCACTAACCAACCGCACCAT
This sequence comes from Venustoraphidia nigricollis, assembly GCA_034508555.1. NCBI lineage: Eukaryota > Metazoa > Arthropoda > Insecta > Raphidioptera > Raphidiidae > Venustoraphidia > Venustoraphidia nigricollis. The sequence goes on from JAVRKA010000167.1 coordinate 79,042, forward strand.
AATACTTCAGCAATTTCAAACAGTTTTACGAGCCGCACCTCGAGAATATGTAAAATCATAGATTTTTTAAAAAATGTCGATTTTCTCTAAGAAGGAATATATTTTCCGAACATATTATGGAAGCAGGAATCCTTTGATAGTAGGCACTAACCAACCGCACCATAATACTTCAGCAGTTCCAAACAGTTTTACGAGCCGCACCTCGAGAATATGTAAAATCATAGATTTTTTAAAAAATGTCGATTTTCTCTAAGAAGGAATATATTTTCCGAACATATTATGGAAGCAGCAACCTTTTGATAGTAGGCACTAACCAACCGCACCATAATACTTCAGCAGTTCCAAACAGTTTTACGAGCCGCACCTCGAGAATGTGTAAAATCATAGATTTTTTAAAAAATGTCGATTTTCTCTAAGAAGGAATATATTTTCCCAATATATTATGGAAGCAGGAATCTTTTGATAGTAGGCACTAACCAACCGCACCATAATACTTCAGCAGTTCCTAACAGTTTTACGAGCCGCACCTCGAGAATGTGTAAAATCATAGATTTTTAAAAAAATGTCGATTTTGTCTAAGAAGGAACATATTTTCCGAACATATTATGGAAGCAGGAATCTTCTGATAGTAGGCACTAACCAGCCGTACTATATTACTACAGCAGTTCCAAACAGTTTTCCGAGCCGCACGTGGGAAACGTGTAAAATCATAGATTTTTTAAAAAAATGTTGATTTTCACTAAGAAGGAATACATTTTCCGAACATATTATGGAAGCAGGAATCCTTTGATAGTAGGCACTAACCAGCCGTACCATGATACTACAGCAGTTTCAAACAGTTTTCCGAGCCGCACGTGGGAAACGTGTAAAATCATAGATTTTTTAAAAAAATGTCGATTTTCTCTAAGAAGGAATATATTTTCCGAACATATTATGGAAGCAGGAATCTTTTGATAGTAGACACTAACCAACCGCACCATAATACTTCAGCAGTTCCAAACAGTTTTACGAGCCGCACCTCGAGAATGTGTAAAATCATAGATTTTTTTAAAAATGTCGATTTTCTCTAAAAAGGAATATATTTTCCGAACATATTATGGAAGCAGGAATCTTCTAATAGTGGGTACTAACCAGCCGGACCACAATACTATAGCAGTTCCAAACAGTTTTCCGAGCCGCACGTGGGAAACGTGTAAAATCATAGATTTTTTAAAAAAATGTCGTTTTTCACTAAGAAGGAATACATTTTCCGAACATATTATGGAAGCAGGAATCTTTTGATAGTAAGCACTAACCATCCATACCATAATACTTCAGCAGTTCCAAACAGTTTTACGAGCCGCACCTCGAGAATACGTAAAATCATAGATTTTTTTAAAAATGTCGATTTTCTCTAAGAAGGAATATATTTTCCGAACATATTATGGAAGCAGGAATCTTCTGATAGTAGGCACTAACCAGCCGTACCATAATACTACAGCAGTTCCAAACAGTTTTCCGAGCCGCACGTGGGGAACGTGTAAAATCATAGATTTTTTAAAAAAATGTCGATTTTCTCTAAGAAGGAATATATTTTCCGAACATATTATGGAAGCAGGAATCTTTTGATAGTAGACACTAACCAACCGCACCATAATACTTCAGCAGTTCCAAACAGTTTTACGAGCCGCACCTCGAGAATGTGTAAAATCATAGATTTTTTAAAAAATGTCGATTTTCTCTAAGAAGGAATATATTTTCCGAACATATTATGGAAGCAGGAATCTTTTGATAGTAGGCACTAACCAACCGCACCATAATACTTCAGCAGTTCCAAACAGTTTTACGAGCCGCACCTCGAGAATGTGTAAAATCATAGATTTTTTTAAAAATGTCGATTTTCTCTAAGAAGGAATATATTTTCCGAACATATTATGGAAGCAGGAATCTTCTGATAGTGGGCACTAACCAGCCGTACCACAATACTATAGCAATTCCAAACAGTTTTCCGAGCCGCACGTCAAGAAAGTGTAAAATCGTAGATTTTTTTAAAAATGTCGATTTTCACTAAGAAGGAATATATTTTCCGAACATAATATTATGGAAGCAGAAATCTTTTGATAGTAGACACTAACCAACCGCACCATAATACTTCAGCAGTTCCAAACAGTTTTACGAGCCGCACCTCGAGAATGTGTAAAATCATAGATTTTTAAAAAAATGTCGATTTTGTCTAAGCAGGAATATATTTTCCGAACATATTATGGAAGCAGGAATCTTCTGATAGTAGGCACTAACCAGCCGTACCATAATACTACAGCAGTTCCAAACAGTTTTCCGAGCCGCACGTGGGAAACGTGTAAAATCATAGATTTTTAAAAAAATGTCGATTTTGTCTAAGAAGGAATATATTTTCCGAACATATTATGGAAGCAGGAATCTTTTGATAGTAAGCACTAACCATCCGCACCATAATACTTCTGCAGTTCCAAACAGTTTTTCGAGCCGCACCTCGGGAATATGTAAAAGCATTGATTTTATAAATTATGTCGTATTTCTCTAAGAAGGGTTCAATTTTCCGGACAAATTATGGACTAGGGAATATTTTTTAGTGCATGATAACATGAAAAAAAAGTAATCTATTTGTTACTCCAGACGCACATTTTAAAGTACGTAAAAATTGAATTTTATTTTTATGCGTTTTTCTCGGAAACGCCAAAAGCAGGAATGAAAATTCTTGAAGCAGGAAAAGGCACAAACGAAGCACAAACGAACCGCAAGTGAAAATTTTACAAATTCCAAAATGTTGCGGCTGGCGTGAACTTGGCCGCAGATAATTACTTTTCGATTTTCTTGGAAACGCGAAAAGCAGGAACGAAAATTCTTGAAGCAGGATAAGGCACAAACGAAGCACAAACGAGCCGCAAGTCAAAAAATTACAAAATCCAAAAAGTTGCGGCTGGCGTGAACCTTGCCGCAGATATGAAATTTTGGATTTTCTCGGAAACGCCAAAAGCAGGAACGAAAATTCTTGAAGCAGGAAAAGGCACAAACGAAGCACAAACCAGCCCACCCATTTTGGTCCTTGCGGCTAACAAAAGTGCGGCTGAGTTCACGGACCCTCTTCAGTGGTACATTTTTACCTGCTGATGTAAAAAAAAGGTAAAAACAAAAGTAATAACACAAAGGGGTAATTTTCTGAGAATTTTTGTTGCCAATTATTCAGAAATCCTGCGAATTCTTATGTAGAAGTTTTTCCAGGGAATTTATAATTTACCCCCATAATGGCTTAAATATTTTAAAATGAACTCTTACAAATAACATTATTTTATTTATAAGTATGGTATAGTATAATTATGTACATTTAATCCAGGGTAAAAGGCTTATTGAAAACAATTTATTCTTATTAGATTTTTATTAATGGTCTAACGTTTTGACGCATTTACAACCCGTTAGATCATTAATAAAAAACTAATAAGAATAAATTGTTTTCAATAGGCCTTTTATCCTGGATTAAATATACATAATTATTTTATTTAAAAATCAAATTTATAATTTCCTTTACTCTATACCAGATTTTCATATTAATAAATTGTAAGACTAAATTCGTAAGACTAAATAAATTAACAGTAGAATAACTATCGTTCGCTATAATTGTTAAGAAATATCCATTGTTACAATATATTAGTAAAAATTATTTTTAAATCTTTAAAGTTCAATTCCAGATATATGTTATAATAGAAAACAGTATCACGGGTAATTGGAATAATGAAAATAAATCAATTTAAACACTCATTGATTGCAACATTTCGTCTTTTCTTTAATTAAGACTTTTTTAAGCTTGAAAAAATCTTAATTAAAGAAAAGACGAAACGTTGCAATCAATGAGTGTTTAAATTGATTTATTTTCATTATTCCAATTACTCGTGATACTGTTTTCTATTATTTTTAAACAAGTGTCACCGTCGGTCGGGACTTAAATCCGAATCATTCCAATTTCACAAAGTGAATTATCAATTACTCCACGGTGCCATACCTCAACAATCAATCTTTCTCATAATAAAGCAAATTGTAACAGTAAATTCACATCATACAAGAGCTCATTTTTATTTTAGGTAGCGGTAGACCTGATCCTTTACAGTAGTGAGAATTTTTGGGTGAATCAAAGATGAAATTTTCCATTCATCAATTGGAACCTACGCCACACACTATATCTATGAATTTTAAGTCAGGTAAGCCAATCGAACATGACATACAACAGCCAGTACTTTTAATTTACTCTATGAACTTGGGTATAAATAACAATAAAAGAAAGACTAGTTACTTCTTACCACAACAGATTTATTCAGTGGATGTACATTTCGAGAGCAAAGCAGCAAATAATAAACATCAACTAGATAACTTTGAGACTATTTACATAGCTAAATGCGATACCCATTAACTCTTAAATTCAGATAACGGCCCTATTCCTTATTCAGCATTATTTGATCTTTTGTCTCGATAGTTTGTTTTCGGTGTGTTTTTTGCTTTTATTTTTACAGATTGGTCATCGACGAAGACCCCGACTCCATGGATGTTTGGATCTCAAGATTTTTGGTTACCTGATCGTTTCACATGTTTGGGTCTATGGTTTAGGTTATAGTTAATGATATCTATTATAATTTTACCTGTATTGTATTTAAATTAAGGATTTTGTGTTATGTATTTATGATGAAGATGGGAGCTTTGCTCTCGAAATGTACATCCACTGAATAAATCTGTTGTGGTAAGAAGTAATTATTCTTTCTTTTATTTTTATTGTTCCAACCACAGTGCTCTTAATATTTTTATTGGGTATAAATATTTACAGCGTTGTCCTCAGTCGTTAGTGTAGTTGAAAATTTTATACTTTCCGGAGCTATAACTTTTAAACTATATGTGATTAAACTTCTTTTTTTAATATTCATCGTAACTTCTTTTATAACAATCTTATTTTTAAAAATTCTTAAGAACCGTTTTCCAATTATAAAGTAAATAATAAATATTGTTTTTCCACACCCGACAAAAAGTGTGTGTATTTTAATTAAAATTTAATACGTGCAATAATTTATTATTTATAAAATATTCAATTTTCTTAAAAGAATTATTAATGAGTGAACTAGCAATGTTATTTAAATATGGCGCCTTTTTACTACCTCTATCAAACTTATTTATTAATAAACCCTTTTGACTAAATTTTTTTTAAAATTTGACCTGCATTAGTTTTATGACTGGAAAACAAAATTATTGAGGTATAAATTCATTTTTCTGGGTACATTTTTGGCAGTGCTCGATGTGTTTTTAGCGCATCAGTTCACAAGCGAAGTGCTCTAAACAACACACGAAAAGTATACTACGTTATTATAAAATTTGTAAAGATAGAATTTTACAAATATATTAATTCAGTGCAAGTGAAAATAACAAATAACTATAAACAGACTATTAGTGTATATATAAAAGAATTAAAAATTGCCGTAAGTACCTTAATTTTTCGTTTATCGGTGACGACTTATGAAGTGGAAAAAAACAAAAATAATTAATACATTTTACGTACTGAGAGAATATTTACGAACATTGGTGGTGTTTTTTTATTTCAGTGAAAAATTGTGAGCGATGCGCTTTAATGTGCGTCTAGATTTGTGCAAATGTTGAACTGTTTAAATTCATTGAACAGTGTATTGCTTTATCACATTATTTCGTCGTTTGTGGCAATATAAATTGTTAAAATGGCTGCCGGAGAAAGATGGTTTTTCTCAAAGGATCAGCTAGAAAGTTCGCCAAGCAGAAAATTTGGGATCGACGTCGACAGGGAATTAACGTATCGCCAACAGGCAGCAAATCTCATTCAAGATATGGGTCAGCGTCTGCATGTGTAAGTACTAAATAAATGTCATTCAATCAAATATTTTTTTCAGATTTGTTATTTCGTCTCCGTAAAGAGGTATTTAAAAATATAGCAAATCAGTTACATTGAATCGGCACGCTAGACTTCCAAATACCTTTTTCAATTTGGTTCATTGACCCTATTAAATATGCAAAAGTTAAAATTATGCTTTAAAAACACGACGACATTTTTAGTATCCGCCATGTCAGTAATTTGTCATTATCATTATAAGAAAATATACGATGCAATAGAACAAATCGTCGATTTGTAATCTTATAATTTTTTAATTTGCTAAAAGACAAAATTGTAATGTATTTTTCTTTTTAAAACCCGTGACTTTTCATATTTTCGAAAATTTGGGTTATTTTAACGTTGTCAACTTCACAGCAATTTGAACAGTGTCAAGGTTAAGAACTTGTCAATTTTGAAAATAAATAAAACAATTTCTACCGACTTCATGAACAGCCAATGTTATAGGAAAACATTTATTTTCTCAACGGGTCATTTGGTACAGATCCCCAATTCCTATATGTTAAAAATAAAAGAAAGAATAATTACTTCTTACTAGTGTTTTGCTGAAGATGGGAGCTTTGCTCTCGAAATGTACATCCACTGAATAAATCTGTTGTGGTAAAAAGTAACTATCCTTTCTTTTATTTTTATTGTTCCAACCATATTGCTCTTAATCTATTTATCCTATATGTTAGTCATTTGGGTTATAAAAAATACTAATATAATGAATTGTTACAAGGCCCAGGTATGACCCCGAAAATAGGTGACCTTAACAATGTAATTCAACCTTTTTGATGACCCTTTTCTGTGTTTAATTGACGCCCTTAATTAGGGGAAACGGTATAAACAATAATTCGGTTCACGGATTAGATTCCAAGAATCGGGGGTTCGTAATAGAGCCGCCATGAAAATGGAAAACAATTTTATTACCTGTCTTTTTAAATTATTATTACCTGACCTTTTACAAAATTTCCATTAGGAAATTTTAATCAAATTAAAAAAGATCAGGTGTGGTCACTTCAGGTATATCTGTAGACTAACAAATCCACAGAATTCCTGGTTATCAAAACTTCAGAACCGTTTAAAATAAAGCTTAAATTTATCCCAGACTACTAAACTATTTAAATATATTTAAAAATGGATGTCCATATATTTTAGTTTAATAGACTTCGACACCGTTTAACCGATCACCATGAAAATTGGCACATATATGTATTTTTTAAGGAGAAGGGTTTTATGGTGTCCACTTTGTTATAATTCGCTTCTGGTGCCGAAGGCTCCACTACTGCGCGGGTGGAGACTAGTAGAATATAATTGGACATTACCATTTTTGCACGAAGCTCTGCAATTGCGGTTTTATGTAATAATAATAATATGTCTGGTGACTGGTGGGATTGCCGTACACCATTACCAATTCATTACCATTATCAATTTATAATAGGAATAAAAGTATAAAACTCATCCAGTCGACTACTGGTTAAAGACGAAAGTTGGGCCAATCAGCGTTAAAAAAGTAGGCTGTGACATAAGAGTGATCTATAAAGATTCAGTTTTTTCACTGAATGTACGAAACCCTAAAAATTTTCATATGATCTCATGTATCAAAATTTGTATGATTTTATTTGCATACAAAAATTAAAGAAATATGTATATTTTAGTCATCAAGCATAAACCGCCATATGATGTCGTAAAAGACAGTCACCCTTCTTTATCCATCTTTCTTGTTGTTTGCTTTAAAAGAAAAAAATGTTTCATAATATGTGCTGTGGTCAATGTTTTGGCTTCTAGAGCGCATTGTATATTGTTATTTAATACAACAATTTGTGGCTAATTACACTGGTGTAGAAGCCAAAAAACCCGTATATTAAAAAACAAAAAAATGTATTTGTAATGTAGATTTCAACGAAAAAGAAGTGGGACGAACTCGTTGTTCTCATCGCTTCAAAAATTAGAATATAGAAACTAGGAATTTGTATTAATTATTTTTTTTTTGACAGGTCACAAATATGTATCAACACGGCGATAGTGTACATGCACCGTTTCTATGTATTCCACTCGTTTACACAATTCCATCGCAACAGTATGGCAGCGGCCGCGCTGTTCTTAGCCGGAAAAGTCGAAGAGCAGCCGAGAAAGCTGGAACACGTGATCAAAGTAGCTCACATGTGTTTACGAACCACGGCAGATAACGTTCCGGTACCGGACAGCAAGAGCGAAGCGTACGCGGAACAGGCCGCTGAACTCGTGTTCAACGAGGACGTTCTCCTTCAGACTCTCGGCTTTGACGTCGCCGTCGATCATCCGCACACTCACGTCGTTCGATGCTGTCATTTAGTTAAAGCTCCCAAGGATCTGGCGCAGATGTCCTATTTTTTGGCGTCTAACAGGTAAGCATAAATAACCAATAACCGTCTTGTGATAAGAGGAAGAAGACTGATCTTGCATTCGCCATTATTTAAAAGATTAAGCTCTCAGCATTGCCCAGTTCTGATTAGGTGCATAAAAATAATAGCGAAATAATCATTTTTGTGTTTTTTTTTTATTTCAGTTTACATTTGACAACGATGTGTCTGCAATACAAACCAACCGTAGTGGCATGTTTTTGCATTCACCTTGCCTGCAAGTGGTCCAATTGGGAGGTAAGCATTTTTTACGTTCTTACTCAAATAATACGACTTTTACACATTCCCAGTTTTCAGCTTCTGAGAATTGATTGATTGACACTAGGCCCATGTTACACATACAGTTGACTTGAAAAGTTTTGAATTAGTTGGTTTATTACTGCTTTGTTTAGAGTCAAAACCATGGGAGCTATATAGAGAAGCTCTAACTTAATTTGACAGAATCTCCCGACTAAATCGTACATATTACTGTATTCATTTTTCATACGGACGAATTTTTGGATTTTTTTAAACATATTTTCTTTTGCTTGGAGTTATAGGGTTCTATGCTACACTCTTAATCATCCTGAAATATTAGCACAAAGTTCCACATATGCTCATCTGTCATCTAAATCGGTTTCCAAACTTCTGTTTCAATTTTATTTACTAAAGTTTTTTTTTTAACTCATTTTCCAACATTTTAGTTTTTTGTAACGTATAACCCCAATAACTCTAAGCAAGTGATGTAGCAAATATTAAATCGTTTAGATTTCCAGTAATAAAAGTGCCTGAATTGTTTTTTTTCTCCAATAGTTCTTAAGCAGAGTGTTATTTATGATTAACGATATTAATGTGTGATTATTTTTCAGATTCCAAATTCAAGCGAGGGTAAAGACTGGTTCTATTATGTCGACCAAACGGTCACGACTGATTTGCTCAAAGAGCTGACACAAGAGTTCATACAAATATACAACAAGTGTCCGTCTAGACTGAAGAGAAAGATAATGAGCATGTCGGCAACCCAAGGTCAATCGATGCCTTCTCCAGGCGGCGGCCCTTCTTCGGCACCAACCAGTGGCGATGTCAATTTTCCGGTTGCGACATGCAATTCTCCTATGGTAATTTTCTCATTATATTCCGTCTATAGCTGCATCTCGATTTTTTTGTTTAAAAATGAATTTGAAAGCTTTGAGCGACTAACAGATTCTCAACTGGGGCGGTACTGTCCCCTACTGAGCGCTGGAGCGTTCCAAGAGGACTTTTTAGTTTTTAATAGATACAATAGGATAGACAAATTGCAGTATTTAAATACTGCAAAATTTATTATTGGAAATGGGGACATGATCCAGTAAAAGTTGGGAACTTCTGTCAATTGAGACTACCATTCGATAGGCTGTTTATGCATGACTTTTAACGGTATAAAGTAGAATGGTTTGTAATATTAAGATTACGTTTCAGATCGCCGAACCAAAAAAAATGCGAACACCGCCCGTCGACAAAAAAGAGAGTTCGGCACCATTTCATCCGAAACCGCATGGAAATCATGGAGAACCAAAACCAGGTATGTGTAAAATTATTACTTATTTACTTTATTATCATTTTATGTCAGCTGTAGTCAAGGTTATTAGATATAGAGATGATCTCGTTCCATCGGATAGTAGTGAAGGGATGACGTCATCCAAGGGATTGAAAAAAAAATATCCTTGACGACATAACCTGTGTATTTCTAATGACCTTGAGCTGTGCCAAGGTCGAGTGAACTAACACCGGAAGCTTGTTTTGTGCTCCTATTTTGAACGCAACCGGGTTTTTTGTTTTTTTCATAACTTTTATTATTTCAAGTACTTTTCAAAAAAGTGTTGAATATTGAGATTCTACAATTAATACTTAATAAACTATAGACGCTTATAAACTCAGTTGTCGAGCGTAATCTGCAATGTATGTTTTTTTTGTGGACTGATTGAATTTATTTTATGACTTTTTCAGGACCGTCGAGTCAGTACAGATCAATGTCTCAGCAGCAACAGTCATCGCTGCACGAATCACAAAACCCGAACTACCTCGATTACAAAGAAAAGAAAGAGCGCGAGCGGTTAGAGCGAGAAAAACACCACATGAAACAGCCTTTGCTCGCCAATCCGGACGCGCCTCCGAATCGATCTCAGATGCCTCAGTCTTCCGGTCACAACAAGCATACGTCGTCGCAGCCCCGAAGCCACCCGCATCACCATCGGAGCTCGTCGACGAACGTCGACTCGAAATACAAAATGCAGCAGCAGCAAAGCTCTTCGAACCGCGATCAAGGTCACTACAGATCGGGCGAGTCTCTTGCGAAAGATCCGATGAGAGAGGCTGCGAGAGATTTCCGAGAATCGCGTGAACAAGCGACCAAAGACATGCGAGACTCGAGGCACGGCAGGGAAGCGCTGCCCGCAGCCGGTAGAGATCCGACGCGTGATATAATCCGTGAAGTCGTCAGAAATCACTCGAAAGATGCTCCCGTTAAAGATACGGAACACGGTATCTATCATAGTGAACAGTCTAGTGATTGCAATGGTGAACAACAGATGCGTGAACATTACAGTAATTACCAAAGCAGTCGCGACTTTAGTAGTAAGTTAATTAGACACGACGACGTTATGTCGAACAGCAATAGTGAATTGTTAAATAACGAAGTGAAATCGAACAATAGACACGATCCGAACGCGAGAGCTAAACCGAACAGTAATAGCAACAGTGCGGTGAACAATTCGGAAACTAACAACAGTAACAAATCGATAAACAATAAATCGAGTAAACAATACGCGTCTAAACAGTATCCGACTCCGATGTCGTACAACGAACTGTTGAACACTGCTCATAAGAATAAACAAAACTCACAACAATCGATAGATAAAAACTATTTAAATAAAGTACCCTCGAACATTCCCCAACAAATGCATTCGAATAGTGGTTTGCAACAGAAAACCAAACAACCGCCTTACGGGGTCGGTACCGACGTTCCGAGTCAAGATAAAAACCCAGTTCCTAGTTCGGTTGCGCCTCAAATTGTAAATAAAAAAAGTGAACTTCCGTCTTTATTGGACGATCTGCAAGGAAAGACAAAAAGTGTGGATTTGGAAAATAGTGCTGCGAATCGTTTGCAGATGCCGCCCCCTCCGGATAAAGAGAAGACGCCGACGCCGCCAAAGCATTCGAAGCAAAACAAGACTCTGGACGTGACCCAGTTCCCTTTGGGTTTGGGTACGGTGCCGCCGGCAGTGTCTCCGTTTGGCTCGCCCCCGTTTTCGAGCAAAAATACGCCCGACTTGTCTAAAAACAGAAACAGAACGTACAGTTTGAGTTCTGAACCAGAGCTCATCCACGTAGTCAAGAAGTTGGAGGATATGTCTGGCTTCGAGAACATCATTCGAGACTCGAAGATGGGCATCAAACTACACAAAGTACCTGAATCAACGCCGCCCGTTCAAGACAATAGAACGGTCGCTGCAAAACCCACTGACGCCGGCAGAACCAAATTCCCCGGTGCCGCCAAACAAGAAGAAGCTGTGACAAACGTAGAACAGACGGTTCGGTCAGAACCGCAATCGATTGCCAAACAAGAAACGACAGTAATCAAGAAAGAACCGCTCGTAAACGGTCTAGAACCTTCTACGTTCACCGACAGTACGATAAAGCAAATTGTGCCGGTCGATATGAAATCGGACGATAAGCAGAAATTACAACCTTGCGAGGTCGAAACCGTTATTCAACCGACGACGGAAACTGCAGTTCCGACAGAACGAAAGTCGGAACATCATCATAAAAGTGAGAAGAAAAAGAAAAAAGAAAAACACAAGCATAAAGACAAAGAAAGAAGTAGAGAAGAGAAAGAAATGAAGAAAAAACACAAGGAGAAAGATCGCGAACGGCATAAAGACAAGTCGTCGATAGAACAGGCTGTCTCGGTAGCGCCTTTAAAGATCAAGCCGCCCAAAGAAAAAGAAGCTCCCGCGCCACAAACCGAATTGCCTATTCCGACCGGATTGAAAATCAAAATTCCGAAGGAGCGCCTCAAAACCGATGCGATCGCTTCGACGAACAATCCGGGAAGCGGAAGTTTGAAAACCGAGATGTCAAAAGACAAAATCGAGAACTTGTGCAATGCCGGTGCAGATTCGAGCAGCAAGCGCAAGCGCGAAGCGCCGTCGCCTCAAACGGGGCCCCCGGCCAAAGTTCCGAATTACAATCGGTCGTCGGAAAGCAGACAAAACGGTCGAAGTTCCTACAACGCCAAGCAGGGAAGGAATTATAATAGAAACGAAAACTATCATAGTTTTAATAATAATAAGTACTCCCAAATGCCACCGCGTCCTTGGCATAACCTGATACCGCACGTTCGTGCCGAACAAGATATGACGCACATGATTCAACACAATCAGTACTTCTATCAGAATTACTTGCAAATGCAACATGTACAGTTCCCGGCAATTTATAATCCGGCGGCGACCATGTATCCCTATTATCCGGGCTATCCCGTGTTTCATTACGTGCCGAGCTCGGAAGTGTACGCAATTCCGCAACCGAACGAAGAGAAACCGCCTCTGCCACTCGAACCGCCGCCAGAGATTCCTCCGCCCCCGCCTCCTGAATAGAAACAATCGACAAACATCTTGTAAAAAAAATGAACGTGGCAAATTTAATTGGGATTTGTTTTTTGAGTTATACATTTTGTGATAAAAATATTTTTTTTTTGTTTTAATATATTTAGATTTTTTTATTGATTGTTAAAGGAAAACAATTTCTTGGATTAATTAAATTTTAAGAAGATGTCTTTTTTTGTATATAGTCATAGATTTATAGTTATTTATTTATATAAACTATACAAGTTATATGAAATAACTTTTGAAATTGTTGCTGTTCATATTTATTTAATTTTTTATATTTACGATGACATATTGTTGACCTGAAACGCAGCCTTGTAATATGTATTTTTAATATTCAATTTTTAACAAAATATACAAGGTTCAATCGGTCAACAACATGTTGAAATTACCCAATATTTTGTGATATATTTATTTATTTATTTTTTAATAAAGGTAATAATATGTATTTAGTGCATTTGCACTGTGAAATTTTTATTTCGTAATTCGGTTTATAAATGACCGACCACAATTTATTTGTTTCTTTGCATGTGATAAGTTATTCACCAATACTGTCCACATTTCAAAAATCTATTTGTTTAAAATATAAACTTAAATGAAAGTATAACGACAATTAAGTTTCTATTTTTTTATCAATAGATAATAATAATTGCTCGATTGCACGTTAATTGCATTCAATATATTATAAAGTCCTGAGTGGCAAAAGCAAAACATAGCGCGTCTATTGTTTTTTCAACAGTTGCTGTGCGCTTTTTCAATTGTTATTTTGGCATTCGTATGTCGCTCTGGGACAAGTAGCGAGCGCGAATGATAAAAATAATGCATAACACTTTTTTTTGTTACCTGCATTCATTTGTTTACTTTATGTCGCTTGAAACAAGTGATGGTTAGAAAAAAGTACTAATAGGAAAACAGGATTAATTAGTTTTTTTGTAGTGATTGAGTGCAATTTATTAGAGGTAGCCAATAGTATTTAAATGGCATGAAGAAAGTAGTAAGTAAAATTAAACGTAACTCAAGTATTTTAGTGTTGTTAACTATGCAGAGTTGAATGGATAATCATAGATTATGAATGTTCGACAACTAAGGTCATTATCGAATGTTGAATGAAATGTATGAAAGTAAAGTTGAAATTTCAGCGTCCCATTTCTCAAAGAAAAGAAAATCATCGTTTAAAATACTTAAAGTTTTTTTTTAATTTTAAACCCTGTTACTTGCCAACAATAATTAACAATTAAAAAATACGCTAAGACAATTGAAATATTGTGACAAAATATTTCACTGCTTGATCAAAATTATGTATGAAAACAGTGGAAGATTAGTGTAAACTCAGAGCGTCGATTATGTAGTAGTAATTGGCTTTGGCCAAGCGTAATCGAATGACTAAATTTCACAATTACTTGAGTTATGTTTGGTGAAGTTGAAAAATTCTATCCAAATTTCATGATATATACTTGTGCATGAATTAGTAGGGACGATTTTGACGTAAAATTGTGATCGAGGTGATCTGTATCGGAGATTTAAATTTGATTAGCAAAAACTACAAGGACTGTAGTTTTTAATATAAACAAATAAGAAACGTTTCGTTACCATATTTAGTAGTAATAGGTACACATATATAAAAAATCGTTTTCAACTGTCTAATTATCATTGATAAAAAAATCAATATGCCTCGACCAATACATAAAAATTAATTTTAAATTCTCCACTTTCATTTTTGCGTGTTATGATTTGAAATAACTTAGTAATGCTTTTACAAAATTATCTAGCGTTCTAGCGATTCCAGCTGACGATTTTATTTAGATTCTTTATTTTTTTATTTAATTTTGTACAATTATGAATGTGATATTATCGGAGCACCTTTTTCTATATTGACAACGTTAATATTTAACTGAATTTTCTACATTTATGTCGGTACATAACTGAATTTCGCGAAACAAGAAATAGCATCCGCGGTTGGCATTTACAATGCATAGTATGCCCAACAGAGCGTTATAAAGATTTTTTGTCTGTCCGATAGTTTTGAGTTTTGTCCGGAATCCAATGTATCGATTAGCTCGCTTATGCAGTTATCAGTAAGTTTAATCGGAACAAACCTATCGATAAATTTGATGTTAAGTTTAATTGACGTGTTTCGAAAAAAATTTAAAATTACATCCAGATCTAGTATATATATTACAGACAGACAATCCATTCATAAAAATATAGTATTTACTGCCAATGTTTTTAATCTGCTGTGTCAGCAGTCCAGAGTTCAAATAAACACATGCCTATGCAGACAAAACAAAAGAATTTCGATTATTGTTCGCGTTTTATTAATAAACTGTGTGAGTGAGTTGATATTTTGCTTTCATTCGGCCATTTTTTTTTTTAGTTTATGTTATATTTTGACTGCCAAGTTAACACAATTTTGTTACCTAGTTTTTCAAATAGTCTATTTAACAATAGATAAATTAACATTCAATGTATATATATATCTTTAAAAAAAAACTTCAGAGAAGTAAAAATTGGTTCTGTGCTAAATTCAAAGACTTGCGGTGACTCGCTCTCAAGATTACGACTTAAACAAAAAAAAAAAAAAAATACAGAATTTCGAGGCAGGCAAGAAATTCAAATCAAGCCTGGAAATTCTGTGCCTAAGATGTAGAAAAAAAATTAGTTCCGAGGCAGACAAGGAATTGAAATCCAACCTCGAAATTCTGTGCTCATAAACCTTCAAGAGCAAGAGCAAAAAAAAAATGCACAGATGGCGTTTTTTTAGTGGTAGCTTGACAAATAAATATGGAGCTGGACACACGCCATCTGTGCACTTTTTTTTGCTCTTGCTCTTGAAGGTTTATGAGCACAGAATTTCGAGGTTGGATTTCAATTCCTTGTCTGCCTCGGAACTAATTTTTTTTTCTACATCTTAGGCACAGAATTTCCAGGCTTGATTTGAATTTCTTGCCTGCCTCGAAATTCTGTATTTTTTTTTTTTTTTTTGTTTAAGTCGTAATCTTGAGAGCGAGTCACCGCAAGTCTTTGAATTTAGCACAGAACCAATTTTTACTTCTCTGAAGTTTTTTTTTAAGATTTCACGTCTTTTTCCAAAGTCTAAGGCTATTTTTATTTTTCCTCCAAAATAAAAATATGTGCGTTCTTAGAATTAAGAGGCCATTTTCTTTTCTCAACGGTTTGATCTTTTATATAAATTTTACGATATAAAAAAATAATTAAACACAACAATTCTGAAAATATATATTCTGTATAAGTATATGAAAAACCCCCAAACGCAATACAAAACCCCCAAAACGCAATATAAAACCCCCAAAATGCAATATAAAACCCCCAAAATGCAATATAAAACCCCCAAAATGCACTATAAAACCCCCAAAATGCAATATAAATACCCCAAAATGCAATATAAACCCCCCAAAATGCAATATAAAACCCCCAAAATGCAATTAAAACCCCCAAAATGCAATATAAAACCCCCAAAATGCCTTATAAAACCCTTAAAATGCAATATGAAAACCCCAAAATGCAATATAAAACCCCCAAAATGCAATATAAAACCCCCAAAATGCAATATAAAACCCCCACAACGAAATATAAAATCCCCAAAACGCAATACAAAACCCCCAAAACGCAATATAGAACCCCCAAAATGCAATATAACCCCCCAAAATGAGTACCACATGTATTGATATTATGGGTTTTCGTATGCCGTACCAAACTACATTTATCACGAAACTTTTCTTGACAAATGTCACATCCAAAAGTTGATATTTGCGAGACTTTTGTCACCACTAATTACTAAAAAACAAGAAAATAATTTATTTTTATTATATAAAAAAAAATTGGAAAATAATGTAAATAAACATCATGTAAAAAACGAAACAGTTGAAAAAAGACAAAATTCACACACGTCGGTCCTGGGATTCGTACTCTGTTCACCCAAGGTATGAAGCAATGTACGAGCGCTAGACCGCTCGGCTATCCATCTTACTTCCTAAGGTACCTTATACCATGTATACTACTGTAAATATATGTCATACGAAAATTTGGTGTATAAAACTTGGAAACTAAGGTTTTTTACACGGCGTTATATGGGAGAGACTCAAAATCAATGTATAATAATCTCTTTGAGATATATTAGGGATGGGCTGTTTTTGCGTTTAATGTACGAAATTTATTTTTCATGTGCGGAATTTAGCACAGAAAAAATCTCTAACGAGATTCTTCAATATATTTAAATATTGTAATATTTATTTTAAATAAATAAAAATATAGAATCCGTTTATATGTGTATTTTTTTGTTGTTTTATTTTTATTAGTGTATTTGCCATATGGCAACATACACTATTGGCGTCGGTCGGATGGCGGGACCTAGGGGTCGGACCAAAATTTCTCGACGTTTCATAACCTCCTAAACACTTTGGCACCATTTTTAAAATTGGCGATAGTGAAATCAGCTGCGAAGATACGTCAGGGAGCCTCGGGAATTTTCGTTCTGACAAAAACAAATTTATTATTACGGCGTGTCAAGTTGAATGTAAAGAATTAATTGATGAGGAATATCGGTGTATAGTTTGTAAAAAATACTTCGCTTCATCGTTGGCTTTAAAAAAACATAATCTTCTACATTCTGGTGACAAACCACACCAGTGTGTCGTTTGTGAAAAGTGCTTTGGTCGACGATCGCAATTAAATGACCACATTAAAATACATACTGGTGAGAAACCATACCGGTGTAAGGTGTGTAAAAAATGCTTCAATAAGTCATCAAATTTAAAAAGACACAGTTTTGTGCATACTAGCGAAAAACCATTTAGATGTGACGTTTGTGAAAAGTGCTTTGGTCGACGATCTAATCTTAAGAACCACATGAGAGTTCATACTGGTGAAAAACCATTTAGATGTGAGCTTTGTGAAAAGTATTACAGTCAACAATCACATTTAAATGACCACATTAAAATACATACTGGGGACAAACCATACCGGTGTGAGGTGTGTAAAAAATGCTTCAATAAGTCATCAAATTTCAAAAGACACAATTTTGTGCATACTGGTGAAAAACCATTTAGATGTGACGTTTGTGAAAAGAGCTTTAGTCAACGATCACATTTAAATTGCCACAGTAGACTTCATACTGGTGAGAAACCGGTTCAAGGTGTGTAAAAAATGCTTTATTTATTCATCGGTTTTAAAAACACACAATAGACTACATACTGCTGACAAACCACACCGGTGTGAGGTGTGTAAAAAAATGCTTCAATAATTCATCGAATTTGAAAATGCATAATTACGTGCACGCTGGTGAGAAACTATATCTGTGTAATGTCTGTAAAAAGTGTTTTTAACAAACTTCAAGTCTAAGAAGACATAATCGAGTGCATATAATCAGAGGCAATTGAACATTTAAAAAGTGAATTAATTTGTTTGATTTTATATTGCATTTTTTTTTTGTATAATTAATAAAAAATAATTGTGATATCATGTAATGTTTGTATAAAGATAATATTGGTAATAAAAACGTATTTTTTAAATGTACACTCTTTATTAATTTTACAGCTACCTTCGTTTTTCACTATTGTTCTATTTAAAAGTTGCTCGCTATTTTCGAAAAAAATAACACAGAGTTTGTTTTAAAATAGAAGAGCTTTAGTGGACTTAACTTTCCAGTTGAAATTTTGTGCCCCAGGTAAACAACACTACTCTTAAAAAATGCACATTTCGCTAAAATTGTCTTTACGTTACATTTATTTAACCGGTTCATTACTTCATATAAATTTTCTTTACACTCATTCAAATTGGTGCCTCCTATAATTATATCGTCCAAATAGCAATTAATGTTCTTTAATTCCAATAATATTTGATCCATTACTTCTTGAAACTGAAAAGGAGCGCTAGATATTCCGTAACAAAGTCTAGTAAATTGAAATAAACCTTTAAACGTGTTTATAGGTAAATATTTTTGAGATTCCTCGGTCACCTGTAATTGTTGATAGAAAGCATAATTAATGACAAAATACCTTTACCTGTATGGCTTCCCGAGGTAATGAAAAGTAAAAACAAAAGAATATATAAGGAAATTTATAAATTTGTATTAGGGATGTAACGATTCCGATACCGATATATCGGCATCGCCGATTATATACAACGGACATCAAACAGTTTGAAAGGCGCGCGAAACGACGCCACACGCGCCTGATATTGCCGCAGCGTCGCAGGTGGGAGAGCTGCGCCTGTTTAGCGACATGGTAACAGCAGATTATCTGAAAATAATTTGAAAAATGGTTTGTTTCTTAATAAAAATCTGTCAAAAGTAAACTTTAATTCTCAATATTGTTCACGTCCATTATTATTAATTTTTTTTTTATTTTTCAACGGGAAATTGGACAATTCAATTTTAATATAGTAAACTAAATTTAAAAATTTGCGACGTTTCGTTAAATCTTTTTATCTTCTTCGGGCAAAACTGAAATGAAAAAAAATACAAATTTGTATTTTTAATCATCTCAGTTTTGCCCGAAGAAGTTAAAAAGATTTAACGAGACATCGCAAAATTTTTAATTTAGTTTATTATATTAAATTAATAATATTGACTCTACCAACAGTAATAAATATATTAACAAAATAAAATTATTTGCAATATACTGTTCAATTAATTTTTTATTTATAAAGATATCATTTTGTTTTTAGACGTACGTTCCGTATAACATTTTTTTATACCACCTATATTTGTTTCAATTCTTGCGACAGATTTTTCACCTATTTCGTTATCCGACTGAGTTGAAATTTTGCATACATGTGTAGTTCCGAAGACAATAACCTTTGTTTTTCTTCCTATTTCTCAAAATTATTCATAAGTACACAGCAAATTTCTCGCTAAGCCGATATTTTTTATAGTTCTGCTGGGTTAGTATGAAGAATAACGACAGCGGGAAGGAGGAAGACGAAATTTAATAATAACAATTAATAGCTTTGGAAACTAAAAAACCCGGGTCGCAGTGCCAAACCCTGCCGACAATATAGTGTATTTGCTTGTATAGGGCCGTGCGGTTTTATACTTTTATTATGTGAAATTAAGTTTGTTTTTGGGCAAAATAAAAAATTCGACCCCTTAATACACCCCTTAAAATAACATTTTTTTTCTTAATTGTAATATTATTATCAATCTAACGTCTACATTGAATTAAATACACCCTTCAATAATTAAGTCACTATCTGCAAACTAGTGTTTTCATAAAATTTGTAAATCCGGTCCTGTCGGGCCGATTTTATTAAAATTTTGGGGACACTTTTTAATTACTACCAAAGGGTTAAATTTCAATTTTGAAACGATTCGGAGAATTTTTTCGGTATTTTGGGGCCCAAAAACAGTTTTCAACCCCTAAAAACTACCCTTAAAATAGCCCGATTAGGCCCATTTTAAATAGGCTTCTTGCGGTGATGGATTTCAACACGTGGCCCAAATTTCGTTGAAATCAATTGACTCTTTCGAAAGTTATCGCGCGTACACATATATATATATATATAAATATATATATATATATATATATATATATATATATAAATATATATATTGAAAAATGTATAATCAGATCCACCGCGCAATCAATCTCAGTCATGAAATTTATCATAATGATAATATCTTAAAAGTAAAACATATACTAGACAAAAATAATTATCCTCCTAAATTTATTAATTTATGTATTGATAAGTTCAAACGTAATCAAAAAATAGTCAAATTGAAACATAATAAATATTATTTTAAATTTCCATATATTAAAGGACTATCAGGTGATATATCCAGAATTTTCTTTAACACTGATTGGAGACCAACTTTTTATAATTTTAAAACTATAGGATCAATATATTCAAAATTGAAAGATAAAGATGACCAAGGCCGTAATTCTGAATTAATTTACTGTGTTCCATGCGAATGCAATAAAGTATACATTGGACAAACTAAACAATGGTTAAAAAATAGATTATATCAACATCAAATAGATTGCAAAAACGTAAACATGTTGAAAATGGAACATACTGCCTTGGCAAAACATCATTTTAGTACAGGACATACTTTTAAATTTGATAAAGTTAAAATATTAGATATAGAGTCTAATCAATTCAAAAGGAACATAAGTGAAATGATCTGGATTTATCTGAACGATTCAATAAATTTAAAAACTGACACTAATAACTTAAGTTGTTTATATAATGGTATTTTGGATAAATATAAAAAGTTGATAAAGATAACATAAGTTATTATTTATGTTATTAATAATGAAATTAAATTGATATTTGAAAATATAAGTTTAATATAATGACTGAGATTGACGCATATATAAAATTATAGTAATGAAATTTTATATAGATAAAAATTAGTTACTACGTAACTATTGTGATTAATATAAACTGTTTATTTGTTTATTTATTATAAAACAAATTGTCATTCTGTATGAATTGTAATATCTTAAATTTTGATTTGTTATGATAATTTAAAATAATATAACAAGATAATTGAATTAAATTTAGTTATTGAGACAATTAATTAAGGTATGTTTAATATTTATTTATTTGTTTTATTATTGATTGTTAAATTGTCTTGTTATTTTATTTTAGATCACCTGATGAAGTATTAATATTAATACGAAACGTTGTGAAATAATAATTTGTCTTTTATTTCTTTGATCCTAATTCCTCTAAAATATTTATAATTAAATATATATATATATAAATATATATATATATATATATATATATATATATATATATATATATATATATATACATATATATATAAACATTTTTAAAAATGGTGCCAACGTGTTTAGGAGGTTATGAAACGTCGAGAAATTTTGGTCCGACCCCTAGGTCCCGCCATCCGACCGACGCCAATAGTGTATGTTGCCTATGGCAAATACACTAATAATGATACTGAATTTCTCTATTTGTTTCACAATGATTATGTCCTCAAAACCGCCGACGTCACTTTTGGAACATTCTGTATATAATCGTGAAACATACTAAACTGAGAAATAACACAATAATAATAGGCCTACATTGGAAAAGATAATGTCTTATATTTATATAAAAACATATAGTGAAAACGTCAATAATTCTGACAACGATTTTGTTTATTATAAAATTCATATTTGATAGTAGTCAGTAAAATTGATGCAACAAAACTGTTCTCTGTGGTGGTTTAAAACTGATTTATTTTCAACAAACGAAATAAATACAAAACAGATAAACTAAAACGTACTTCTCTAGTATTATTACTAAACGGATTCTAATAAATAATACAACAATGACTATATACGCGATTATTTACAACACACCGAAATTTATGTAATAAAGCTATTTATGTAAACTGTCTGTCGTACCGACGTGCGTCTTCCCACTGACTGTACTGTACTGTCGCGCCCCACATGCGCGGTATTTATAGGCGTGTACATCCCGTTCTCGATCATTCCAAAAACTTCTGTCAGTTTGTTCGAGAAGCCTGTGTCATTTCCAGTGGCGTAACAATTGGGGGTGCGCTACATTAATATAGGGAGAGTATTTGTTAACGGACGATTCTTAAGCTATTTTTATTTTGTTAAATTTTCAAAATGAAAGAATATCTCAATAGTCCCCTAAAATCCATAAGTGTTCTGATGGCTTTATGTCGATTTTATAACATTTGTGTAGTTGAATCTGTGCGCGACAACCGTAAACAAATTTTCATTTCGTCGGCTCTAACGCCATCAATTTGCACAAAATTTATAGTTTTGCTTACTCTAATGACAGCAACAACGATATTTTACTGTTATTTTTATGATTTTTGTTTCAAATCATTTATAACAGTTAGTATAAATGAAATTGTGGTATTTTCTATATTTCTACCGGCTTACATGTTCTTAAACCAACAGAAATTAGCAATTATTTTAAATAAAATAAACATGGGCAATGAATCTCTGCAAAGCTTACTGGATGTAAATTATCTGTATGGCAAAGATATTCAAATGAAAATTGTCACATTGCTTACATTTTATTATTTACATTCATTACAAATAGCACTGAGATCTGTTTTAAATGGCTATTCATTAATTTCAACTTTTTGTTTTTGGATTCGGTGCACGTTCGCTTCAGGTATTATTTATTCTACGGTTTGTCTATTTTCTGCCCTGGTTATGATTATTGAAAAACAGGTCAAAGCGTTAAATCAGTGTTTATTTCAACAAAAAAGAACTGTCTTAATTGTGGATGAGTTTAATTGCCTAAGAATTTACCGACAAGCTTCACGTTTACATCTTCATATTTGCGAGATTGTTACTTTGATCAATTCGTTATATGGAATTTGTATTTTATTTACCACTATCACATTGCTGGCATTTTTTACTTACAACTTGTACATGTTATTTAGTACTTCGGTATTTCTCAAGGATCTTGATCAAGCTTTTTGGATGTTGTGGGATGTTACTTTCTTTATAATGATTACTAAGCCTTGCGTTGACTTAACAAAACAAGTAAGTAATATTTCTTAATATTAAGTATTGCTTGTTGCCAGTTATACTCGTATATCATTCACGAATCATGTTCACGCTGAACATGTTGCATAAAGAGGGGCACAGTTACACTGACAGCAGGAATGTTGCATTTTCTTTTCAAATCTTTAAAGCACAAAATTTCAACTTTGTTCTAAATAGAAAAAAATATAAACACGATTGTTATAAGTTTACAAAACGTTTTTCGGGTAAAAAGAAAATTGTAAAAGTATTTTTAATTCATCTTTAAAGTTCAATATGTTATAAAAGAAAATTATTTTCTACAATTTTCAATTTTTATAATTGTTTTTTGTAATGCCAAATTGCATATTATATCATAGTTTTACTATCATTTAAGCATATTGAGAGCTTGAAAAAGTCTTAATTAAAGAAAAGATGAAACGTTGCAATCAATTAGTGTTTAAATTGATTTATTTTCATTATTCCAATTACCCGCGATACTGTTTTCTAGTATTTTTAATTTCTTTGTCATTTTTCTGTTATCTTTAAAAAATAATAGCCCTGATATTTTAACAGCTCTTACTCTATAAATTCGAAATTTTATAATATTTTTACGTTTTGAACTCCCCCGAGTTCAAAAAATATAATTTTGGAAAAAGTCTGTCCGTTTGTTAGTCTGTCTGTCTGTGAGTACGATGCAGAAATGGCAGACAAGATTGAAACCAAATTATGATAGGATATTTGACATGTTAACGGAAGAGCCCTATTGTTTTTTGGGAAAAATCAATGCATGCCCAGAAGATAAACAAAAGTCAGCTGTTTTTTTGTTTTGAAGTAACCATGGAAACAAAAAGCAAGTATCATAAAATAAATATTTATTAAAATAAAATTAAATGACTAATATTTACTAGTCGTTATCCGCGTCATCGCATACGTTAACAGAAATTTTAATTTATTACTCCGACGTTTTATTAAACCCTTAAATAAACAAATT
Source organism: Venustoraphidia nigricollis (assembly GCA_034508555.1). NCBI lineage: Eukaryota > Metazoa > Arthropoda > Insecta > Raphidioptera > Raphidiidae > Venustoraphidia > Venustoraphidia nigricollis. The sequence continues at coordinate 103,431 of JAVRKA010000167.1, forward strand.
GTATCTTATAAAAATAACTAGAAATTTCGACAGGTAAACTACAGTCAGATTTACGATAAAAATATTTTAGACATTTTATTTATTTCAGCTTTCAGAAACTGGTCGTCTATTATACGCTAAGGAATCTTGTAGGTCCTTTGTAAAAGAGGTTGGTATTTGAAAAGTTATTTATAATTATCCCACTTATTGCACGCATTTAAAGTTTGAAATTGAATATTATTTTCGATGAAAGCATTTTTATGAATATGCATTCATATTATTTTATTTTTCGTAATAAAAGCATTATAGTATGTAATTTATTGTTAAAACCATTAGCTCTTTCTACAGATATAAATATTATACAATATTCTACATACAACATGGAACTTCAAAATCTTTTCCATAAAATCACTGAAGATGCCTACCAAGACGAAACGCTGGAGATTATTTTATGTAATTCTTTGACAATTATTATAATGCTTTCATTATCTATATTAATATTATAAAGAGATAGATTTGATTGTTTGTTTGTTCCGGATAAAAACAAAAACTACTGAACTTATTTTAAAAATTCTTTCACTCTATTATCGCCCAGTAACACAGGCTATATTTTAGGATAGTTTTGAACTTCATACAGTTGTCACTGCCGAGTTGAATACACTACTGCTGTTGCGTAACCCTACGAGGTAAGACAGCAATACCGTGGAGTCGAAAGCTTCGCTACTATTGTTGCTGCCGAGTTAAACACAGTAGAGCCCAAGGCTCCACTATTGTTGATACTGAGTGGGGCACAGCGCCACGAGTTAAGTTAGTAATATGGTGGAGCTGAAGGCTCCACTACTGTTGTCGCTGTCATGTTTCGTTTAAATCGCTAGCGAAGCTGCCGAAACCAGCTATGAAATATAAAATTATGTGGTTGCATATCCATACAAATGCATTCTACTACTACTAAAATAAAAAATAATATTATTTTCGAATGTATAAATATTTTTTACAGAAGAACTACAGCGGATTCAATTTATTTCTGCGAGGCACACATTTCAGTGCTTGTGGTGTATTTGTAATAGATTATAAACTATTAACTACTGTAAGTACGGCACTTATTTTTATTAACTTAAAAATATATGTACGCGGTTATTTAAGAAAACGGCTGAACCTATTTGAAAAATTTCTTGACTGTTTAAAACTACCACGTCTTATATAATATTAGTCTACGACAAATTAGAGATAAGCTTCAATGAGTGGAAATATAATGCAAGTCGGGGATATAAGATAGATCTTGTACAATAATTATTATAACCTCAAATATTTTAGAGTGATATAGCTTAAAACGGTTACCATTTACAAGTTATCGATCGATCATCACTCTTTCATCTTAGATCTTTCATTTACTTTTGTAATTAAACCCGAATTTATCTTTTAGGTATTTTAAAGTAAACGGTGCCCGAGTTTTTTTACTATCAATTTGTATAGTTATAAATGAAAATACTTGGAATATGAAATACAGGAAAAAATATTGCAATTGTTGATGTTATATACAAATTTACGGATCCCTAAGTTTTCAATGAAAATTATTTCATTCAGGGTTGCAACAATAAGTTCAAGGGGTCCATACCTCCTCCTATACTACGTGGATCCCTCATAAAATCAAAAATTTTCAAGACCATGTGACACTAGGATGCCGACTCGGCGAAATGGATTAATTTTTTTTTTTTACTCCTATAGATTTGTAGGTGTTGGGTCCCTGATTGCATTGGATTTTCCATTTTGAATTATGTTTCAAACTAAAATATAAATGCATTTAATGCATTTGTAATGGCGCTTGATTCATTTGTTTTTTTGATTGACTGGCGACATGCTATTTTCCCCAGAACATACAACATAAACTTAAGCTTTGTGTAAAAGATATAATAGAAAATAATATGTGGTATACATGGATATTATGTACAATCCCTCTGCCTATAGACGTAAATTTGTTTCTTTGCTTTAGGTAGGCAACATTTCACGCTTACATTTTATACTATTATTATAGACGCTGATGACCTCAGATGTTGACTAGTTGAACGTCTATAATCTACAATCTCTCTCTATTATTATTATTGGAACCTCTATTTACAGAAAATTTTGTTTTCACCTCGATTTGCATATATTGTAATAATATTTAGTTCTTATCATTAAAAAGTGCTGAAATTTAATGAAGTGATCATAAATGCTGTAAGTCCGGAGCAAACATATAATTTTCAATTAGAAGTCTAATAACTGAAAGATCGAAATACTTCTCACTAATGTGACAAAGAAAAGTGATTTCTATTTGTGGTGCCCCTTCTGCGGGTCGGCGCCTAGTGTGCCTTACTATAAATCTGTTTGCAAATATTCATTACATCTTTGAAAATTATTTTAAAGACATCGTCGTGATAATTTGAATGTTTAAGATGATGTCGTTTCGAGAATGGAAAGTATAGTGATTTTATTTTGTTTTTGGCTCAGTTTCTTGTTAAATATTTGCTAATCAATTTACTTCTTTTCAGACAATTACTGCATCATTTACTAATGCAATAATTCTACTGCAATTTGCATCAGGAATGACTAAAAAATAGTTTGGAAAGACTCGCGTGGACAAGCTTTAGTGTACATATTTAATTTTAATGTTTCCACAAAAGGGTCTCACTGGCGACTTAAAATCCGACTCATCTAAAAATGAAAATAATTATTGTTCTAGTATCTACGCATTGTGAATGGTCCTTAAACCAATGTCCTGTATTGGTTTAAAGGCCATTCACAATATCTTCTAATCTAAGTCTTCTAATAACAAGTCTTTTCTTTGTGGCGGCAAGAAGAAGGTCAATGTACTGACCATAAAAAAATGTATATATTTCATAATAGGGTCCTCTCACGTATCGAAATTAAATAATTTTGGACAGTGCACATTATTTCCTCATACATAAACAATTAATGTATACCAAATATTTCATTTTTATATCCTTCCCCTTAATTGCAAACAAGAAATAAAAAATGTGTTCGTTTTAAACGAAGACGTACGCATCAGACACTTTCGTGCATACAGATACAAAGATGTGTCGAGAAGAAGATAGACGGACGCACAGTTCTCTTACGTAGATGGCTAGCATAAAAGTTTTACAATGTAATGTAATGAGAGCTAGACATAGCCACGATATGGCCTATGTCACAGCACGGAAAAGAGGTGTAGATGTACTTATTGCTAGCGAACCGAATAAAAAACTGATGAGAAACTCGAATTGGATTAAGGATAAAAGATGTAATGTTGCTGTGTCCTTTATCAATAAGAAACTCGAAGTGATTAGGGTTAGACCAGAGGAGGGGTATATTTGTATATACCTAAAAAACTTCCAGATTTACTGTTGCTATAGTTCCCCGAATATTGCAATAGAAGAATTCAAGGTCGACATGGATAGTATGATGGAGGACAGCAGAACAACAATAGGAGAGAGCATCATACTAGGAGATCTAAATGTCAAGTCGCCATTATGGGGGTCACCTGTTACCGACCGTAGAGGAGAGTACTGGACTGAATGGCTGGCGACACTAGATATGGTGGTCCATAATACTGGGGAAACGCCGACTTTTGTCAGAGGAGACTCTCAATCGTTCATAGACGTTACCTGTTCTACTCAGAAGATAGCTGCGAGGATACGTGAGTGGCAAGTTTTAGATGATGAGACACTCAGCGATCATAAGTTTATATATTTCGAGATAAAGGGATATAAAACTGTAAAGAAAACGGCGGAGAAGGTAGTGATAAGAACTGATTGGGACGTGTTCAGGGCCACACTGGACATTTTGCTCAATGGAAAAAATATAAATCCACACGAGAATACAATAGAATCCGGTTCGAGAATGCTGAAACAATCTTGGTTACATAGCCGAGTAGCAGAGGGTATGCGGAAACCGACTTTACTTCCGTACTGGTGGAATGAAGAAATCGGGGAAAAAAGAAAGGAGTGTAAGAAAAAAAGAAGGGAGTTGACCAGAGTCAATAGAAATAATAGCAATGCAGCGAATACGCAGGATCTAAAAGAGAAATACAAACAAGCTAGGCGGAACCTGAGAAAACTTATAGACGCATCTAAGAGAAGACACTGGCAGGAATTGTGTGAGGCACTGGATATGGACATATGGGGGGACGGATATAAAATTGTAACTGGACGCCTGACCAACCGTCTACCAGTTGACTTAACAACGGGAAGGAAGCTAGAAATTGCGCGCGAACTGTTTCCACACAGAACTGACAGAATTAAAGCGATCCCTGTGAGTGCGAAGGTAAATCTTTTTACCATGGATGAGCTTCTAGAAGCCATGGAGGGGATTAAAAGTGGCAAATCACCTGGTTTGGACGGAATACCACCAGAAGTTGTAAAAGAAGCAATAAAAGTGGCCCCCGAATGGATGCTGTCACTATTCAACAACTTGCTAAGGACACAAGTGTTTCCTCTGAAATGGAAGGTGGCCAAATTGGTTCTATTACTGAAAGGGGGGAAATCAATAGAAAGTCCCTCAGCGTTTAGACCTATTTGTCTACTTAGTACTATGAGTAAGACATATGAGCGGCTCATAAGGAAGCGGCTAGAAGAAGAAATAGAAGAAAAAGGAGGATGGGCAGAGCACCAGTATGGCTTTAGGAGAGGACGCTCTACGGTACACGCCATCGAAATGGTCATTAAGGCCAAGGAGTATAATGAAGCCAAGTGGTGCGCTCTAATTACGCTGGACGTAAGGAATGCATTTAATACTGCCTCATGGAGTCTAATCATCGAAAAATTGTATGCCAGAGGAATTTCCCCATACCTGGTGAAAGTAATTGGTGCCTATTTCGAGAGCCGTAAAATTAGGATAGACCGGAACGTAGAGCTAGAGGTGACAGCAGGAGTCCCGCAAGGATCGGTATTGGGTCCAATATTATGGAATATTCTCTATGATGGAGTGCTGAGGATGAAACTAACAAAAGGAGCACGGTCAATAGGTTTCGCCGACGATCTAGCCGTAGTGGTGAGCGCGGAGGAGGAAGATGAGCTGAAGGACAGGGTAAATGAGGCACTTAGATGCATTAGGCTCTGGATGACTAACCATTCTCTGGAATTGGCCCCAGAAAAAACGGAAGCCGTTATTCTGAAAGGTCCTAGGAAAAGAAGAAAGAATGTCCGGTTTAGACTAAACAACTTTGAAATTGTGCCAAAAACTGCAGTTCGATATTTAGGGGTGATGATAGATGGAAATGGTACGTTTGGAGACCATATCCGGATGGTCACGAAGAAAGCGGAAGACACAGTGTCGGCACTGATGAGGATAATGCCAAATGTTGGGGGACCAAGATATTGCAAAAGATATACCTTGTGTGGGGTAGTTCATTCCATTCTCTTGTATGGAGCCCCGATATGGTACAGAGCACTCGAGAAGCAGACATACAGAACAATGATGGAGAAAGTGCAAAGAAAGGCAGTACTTAGAGTGGTCTGCGCTTATAAGACTGTGTCCACGAAGGCGGCCCAAGTGATAGCCGGGGTAATACCCATACACTTACAGGCAAAAGAAAGGAAAATGATACACGACGCAGGAGAAAGAAATCAGGCGAGAGAGGAAGTCATTCGGGTGTGGCAAGAAGAATGGGATGAGAACGAGGCGGTGGCACAATGGACCAAGTTACTCATTCCCAACATACGTAAATGGTTAGAGTGTAAGCATCGTAATGTGGACTACTACATGACGCAGGTGTTAACCGGGCATGGAAGTTTTAAGAGCTACTTGAAAAGGATAGGAAAAATAGACAGTGAGGAGTGCGCATACTGTGGAGAAATAGATGACGCAATGCACACCCTTTTCCATTGCCCGAGATGGGAGGTGGAAAGAAGAGAAGTACACACTGGACTAGGGTTGGAACTGACCGTAGGAAATCTAATAACAGTTATGACTGACCGGACAACAACTTGGGAGGCAGTAAGGGGATTGATGAATAGAATAATGAGAAATAAGGAGAAGGATGAGGGATGGAAAAGAGATAGTAAGAGTAGTAGTTAGTCTTATTCCGGCGAATCAATGACCAGTCGTCCACCTGATTGCATGCCTAAAGGCGATTCCAGTGGGACGATACGGGTGAGACAGAGGGGGTTTTAGTGGGTAGGGGGCCTTGGTTCGAGTCCCACACTAAGTTCGCAAAAAGAATTTCCCCCTCTCACAAAAAAAAAAAAAAAAAAAAAAAAAAAGATACAAAGATGTATGTCTATAGAAAGAGAGGTATATATTATCTTCTTAAGATCCCCGTCACCTATATGGCAACTATCATAAACAAACCACATGCTTGTTGATTTTATTTCACGGTGTTGAGTTTATGGTATTTTGTAAACGGAATTGTTATGTATCTTAAACAACAATATTCCAATCGTAACAATAGAATTGTTTCGCATTATACGCATCAAATATATAATTTGTTAGTACAGAAATACGGCATGTGAAAATGAAAAGATGTTAAGAAAGTTTATTTATGCAAATAAAGCTAGTGTTTTTGTAACACGAAATAAAACATTTTTTACTTATTATAACATTTTTAAATGATTTATATAGTAATATAGAAATCACAAACGCCGGAATTTAAAAAAGGCCGATTAATCTATTGTTCAAGTCTAAGTGATAGTATATTCAACTACAGGTAGCCAATCAGAAGATTGCCTGAGAGTGACGTAGCAGGAAAAACATATCTTTGACAGAGGTTTTTAATAGCGTTCAGATGTTTGATTAGTCACTGTTCCAAAATATAAAAACAATCGAGAATAAGATCTAAAATTCTCAATTGGTTTTCCAATTATTTTTATGCAAATCTATATTCATACCTTAAAAACCTGTCCATAGTACGGTTAATAAAATATATGCATTTATTATATGTTACAAATATGAATATCTTTATTATCAAAAAGAGTTAACTGATGACCATGTTGATAAAAAATAAATTGCGAATTTTTATCTCAAAGATTAGCATATTAATCATTAATAACAACTTCAATAAAATAATTTGACAGTTATGTGACATTCAAGAAAATAATGCATTTAATTATATATTTCTTGTGAATTCTAGAATGGTAGTTACGACAATCACTACATGAAAACAAAAAGTTAAGTTTCCAATAAAATATACCTATAAATCCAATATTTCTTGTGATCTACTCCAAAAAATTAATTGCTTAGGTTCTAGTCACTAGTGTATTATCCGACCAACCGCCGAAAGTCTACCACAAGAATGTGCATAGGGGCCTTTAGAGACAGCAACGTGAAAAAAAAACGAACAGTTCGTAGATAATACGTGTTAAATTATACAGAACATATTTTTTTAAAGCTTTCCTGTCTGCGTAGTACATGGCGTACCTAGGTAGGAGAAGCAAACATTTATTTACCTATATATATTATTATATAAAATTTCAACCTGAATCAAACACTTCACGGGTGTCACGTAGAGTTGGGTAACTCAGATCTGAACCGGTTCAAAGAGCCGACTCCGACAGAAGATCCGTGAGTCGGCTCACTTTTTTTTTGAGCCGGCTTAACACACAAGCACATTTTACACTTACGTATCAGTTCTTGCTTTGATGCATCTGTCAGCTCAAATGACTCATGCATCATATGTTTGGCTATGCATTCTTGATTCTATACAGGTCGTGATATGATTGACTGAACTAGGTAACTCAGTGGCAGACTGTAGTAACCACTGAAATATAAATATACTGGAAGGGGCACTGCCATGCCTGGCCCGTGCACGGTAAACGCGGTAGAGACAGAGAGTATTTGTGGAGAGTCCGTCTCACTCTCTCCTTGTGCGCTTGCGCACAATACAGCACATCGCATGCGTTACACCGTGGTTACACCCCATCTCAAAAATTTATTCCTTTTTTCGCAGTGCTGTTGTAGTACGTTATTAGAAGAAGTGATGACCATAGCGCCTTACATTCCTTTATAATAAACATTTAATAACAAATAATATATTTGAAAATTTAAAAAGCGTGGTTGGTGTTAATAATTTTAAAAAAACTTAAAAAACTATTTCGATATATATGTATTTTTTTCCCAAAAAAATATTCGTGCACCCAAATCATCTTCTAAAATATAGTAATTAATTGAATATTAAGAAAAAAAAATGTAACCTTAATATCATAGTAATTCTACTTGTCTCGGGTCCCTTGAGCCACTACCATAAAGTGAACACAGGAGAAAATGTTTTTGGTTTTGACTGTACGACAAAGACAGACTCTCCACAAATCTACTCTCTCTCTCGGCTCGCTTCCCGCCGCTCAGTGCCCCTTCCAGTATATTTATATTTCAGTGGTAGTAACATATTCAGAACTCGGCTTTTTTTGAACCGGTTCAGTGAGCCGGCTCACATACTGGATCCAGATGCAAAGATGCAGATCACTAAAAAGATCCGTTTTCCCATCTCTATTACTTTCATATTGCACCGTCGATGGGTCCCCACTCCTTTACTTAGGAAGTGACAGCGAAGGGATCGTATCGGCGTTGAATTGCTTTCGTGTTGCCTCATGCGCGGACGGCCTAAGAGTTTTCCCTTGTCAATAATCGCATCACCAAGTACGATAGAATATGTCATCCGACTACAAATATGTTTTGGCAGATTTCTGCTAATTTCACTCCCCGTCCGCACAGACGTTCTTTGGTTTGTCTCACAGTAAACATTACAAAAATGAAACTTCTAGACACAACTCTTATTAAAGTGTTGTTAAATTTTTGTCACACTCTAATTTAACATTACATAAAGTGAGACAGACATTTTACAGTACTGTAAATTCTAACACTGACTATACAAAATAGCATGAAAATAACTTCAGGTAACAATAAAACAATAATGTATGATCGATTTGAACGATCAGTTATGTTATAGGTACTGCAATTTGTTTAGATAATTTTTAGTTACAAAAATGTGTACAATTTATCCACATTTTCATTTTCTTAGTTACGGTGAGGTCGATTGAACGGCTCGAGTTTAAAATGAATAAACTAGTTAGCAAACCTTCAGAAACTATCAATATTTTGTTGGCAATATGCCGATGGTACAATGTTTGTGTTCTTAAATCAGTGATAGTAAACGATAAAGAAAGCTTCACTGTACAATCTCTAACACATTTAATAATGGCAAAATTTATATTTTTATTGATACTTCTCATCTCAGATAAAACAGTTGATTGTTATTATGAGAAAAAGTGTTTTGCATCGTTTATAGATATCACCGAATATGGCGTAGCTGCTTTTTCAATTTTCCTAACAGCGTACATGTTTCTAAACCAATCCAAATTAAAAGCAATTTTGATTAAAATAAATATCGTTAATGAATCTTTACACCGTTTGCTTGGAGTGAATTGTTTAAACAGTAAAAGCATCGAAAGAAAACCTCTTTTTATGATTTTTAGTTATTGTTTGTTTTCTTTCGTATTATTCATAAAAGGTGCTTTAAAAGGGCATACAATATCTTTTCTTTTTTGCCATACATTTAGTAATAATATAGCAGCTTTTAGTGTTTTTTTAATAGTTTTCATATTCACGTCATTAGTTACAATATTGGGAGTTCAGATGAAAACACTTAATAAAAATTTAATGAAGCACAAAGCAGCAAATGAAACTGTATTTTTGAGAAAATATCAAGATGTTTTATACTTACGGCTTCAGATATGCGAAATAGTAGAAATGGTCAACTCGTTGTTTGGAATTTGTTTATTATTTTCGATTATAACAATGATAATATATTTAAGTTTTAATATGTTTCGTTTATATTTTATTTCGGATTTTTTAAAGTTTGTTGATGTAGTTGGTTGGTTACTATGGGATTTTATATACGTTATAAATATGATAAAGCCGTGTGTGGAATTAATGGGACAAGTGAGTATAAATATTATTTATTTATATAATATGGTTATAGTTCAGTGGTTAAGAATTTGAATTCAGAATGAATTAGGTGAGAGCTGAAAATTATTTTACCCCTCCATTTTAGGTCTGAAATGAGCATACCAAGTTTTCCCCCTTTTGCTAGGTTAGTTTTAGTTGCTGCGTATAGATTTATACTCAAAAAAAGACGTGTTTTACTCAGTTTTATCTAAATATCTCAAAACCTAAGAGTTTTGGCAAAACACTTTAAGGACAAAATTAAAACAAAGCGGCTACTGTACAGAAGAAATTTTATCAAAATAGTATCTTTTGATTAAAATGAAAACACTTAATATGAACGACTCTAGTAAAAAGGGTGTTCATTAAATTGTAAAATTCCATGTAAAGATTATACACCTATCTATTAGCTAACTAGCTATGTCAAAAAAATTGGAAAATTTATTCAAGGTCACCCTACAGAGGTAATGTTGTCAGTTTATATTTTAAAATAAAACAAAACGAAAAAATGGTACGTTTACAATAAATATTGGCGTTCAATTATTTTTAAGGGTAAAAAGTATCTACAGTTGTCTATAAAATTATAAAAAAGCTGATAGCAACAAAACTATTTTTTTTTTGCACTGATTTTTCACTCGGCACGTGGTAGAACATGATTAATAATAACAAGTAATTAAAAAACACTTGAAAATTCTACAAAAATTCTTTATTACTCGACGATCGTTTCGGACAATAAGTCCATCTTCAGGATTAAGTTTTGTACTCCTGAAGATGGACTTGTTGTCCGAAACGATCGTCGAGTAATAAAGAATTTTTGTAGAATTTTCAAGTGTTTTTTAATTACTTGTTAAAACTATTTTTTGTTTGGTTTTCTTTTTTGAACGTTGGTGTTTAAATAATCCTCTTTCTATGTTTTTAATTTCAGATGTCGCAAACTGGACGTTTATTATACTGTATTGAGGAATCTGGCTCATTTTTAAAAGAGGTACCAATTATTCGTAACCGATTCTTTAGTACATAATTCAAAAAAGTTATTACAGGATATATAAATAAATCCACATCTTTTACAGAAAAATATTTATGGTCTTAATACATTTCTTCAAAAAATACATTTCCAAGTTTGTGGTGTATTTATTCTGGATTACAAACTATTGACTAATGTAAGTAAAAGGACAATATTAGATACTACAAGAATTTATTCAAATAGGAAAACATAAAGATGGTACTATTGAAATTTGAAATACTTCTACGGCATTTTAAGGACAATTATATCTTTCCATTTTTTAAGTGATACTTCTTTAGTCGCGTTTTGCACTCTGTACGCTCCGGGTCAGCTTGGGTGCAAGCGAAATGAATCCGCTTACTATATCATCACAAGAATTTGGTCATCGAGAAACAGTGATATTATATTCATAACTATATTGCGCAACTATTCAGTCGACCAGTACATGAAATACGCGCGGACGATTGAGTGAGCCGTGCGCGATATAATATCCAGCTGCCATAGCGAACAAACACTTGAATAGAAAATACGCGTATTCTTATAAATATTTTACTAAATAATAATAAATCGCGGAGAAAGGCTATGTTATATCCATATATTAAATTTGCGCCCGGGCGCATAAAAACGATAATAAGAAGTGATTTACTAAGAGAAATAGTTACGTGCTATTCAGAACAACTTCAGGAGCACAGTCCATAAATCTTCACCAAGTTCCAAAAATGTCGAAGACCTTTGGCCAGAAACACATCACATTCCTTGCTCCTAAGCTCTATAATCTTTTACCAATGGAGTATAAAACGATCAAAAACATAAAAAGGTTCGGTAAAATAATAACACAATGGCTACTTCAAGATGCTAGCACACAGATCAACGATATCGTTGGTTGAATCAGTATGACACAGTAGGATTACGTTAATACTATATTGTCCCCTTTCTTATTATTTATTTATAATCTTTTATTTATATTATTATTTTAATGGGTTCGTTTACCATAACGCCGAAATAAACAGTACTCCCACCCTAGCACTGGCTTGCCAAGTTGGGTGGGAAAATTCTGGAAATTGAATATGTCCATATGTATATAAATAAAAAAAAAGGAATAAAAATAAAAATAAATAAAATAAATAAATAAAAGCATAAGAATATCGTACATTTTGTTAAAATTCTTTAATTAACCATTCGAAAAGTTTTTAAGAGTTAATTAACAATTATAAAAATCAGGAAATTTCGATTTCATTTTTGAAAAAGATTTTAAAACATTCTTTCATTATGTTCCAGATATTTTCTTTTTCGCTGGCAAATGGAATTGTTATGATTCAATTTCAAGAGAACAAGACGTAATATTTGGTAAAGATATTATTCAGTTAGTAACGAGTTTATAAGGTTTTTAGATACAGAGGTGACCTTGATAATGAATGACGTCAGTTAGAAGACCGTTTTTAATTTGTTTTATCAACCACTCAATATCAATTGACAGTTGGATGACGTTATCCTCCCACTACTATCCAACTGGACGAGGTTACCTCTGTACCTACTTGTACTTAGCCTTCTTTTATATGTAGATTGCAGACAAATTACGTCATGCCTTATTTGATAGCTGATCAATTTTTAATTAGCTATAACTTTTTTGTTCATTGATATTTTTAAAACGCCAAAAATATGGAAAACTATTTTTCACCACTAATCTATTTTAATAACCAGTGAAAAATGGGACAATACCAAATTATTAGTCTGTAATTAGCAGACTAGACCCATACTATGTAGCGTCAACTGTGGCCTTAGTCTTCAAACTCGTTATAAAATGGCGGTTTATGTTCAACGTTTATAAATGTACATTTCTTTAATTCTTGGTTGCAATTAAGAGGAAGTATATAAGAACGGAAAAATTGGTTTACATTACTTATGTATGTGGAATAATATTACTCACTATTCAAAATTATTAAAGTTAATTAGTGGTAGTTTATAAAATTGTATGAAAACAGAATTAAAAAATATGAAATGATCATAATATGGTACAACGTATACCTAGTGAAGTAATGGATTATATTCCGTTATATTATGTGTAAAAGGAGATTCAGTGAGCTTTAACAATCATACGAATTGTAATACTCAATACGCACGATATTTGATATATATTCGTATATGGTCTTTTTAGCAATTATTTTCCATAAAATAGCTGCTTTTCACTTCATTTTCAATATTTTTGACAGTTTACTTTTCAACAAACGTCATTTATAATGTAAATTATAAAAAAATAAAACAACTGACAAACAGTGGTTTACTATTGAATTGGTATAGTACAACCAGTTTTATTTTACGTTACCGTATTAGTGCGTAATGGGTCACATTACATGCCCGTTTACATGTAAGTAAAGCAGCTATATTACGTATAGACGGTAGTGCAAAAAATGGATTACTTACAAATTACCGTAACTACTTTTCGATCTTTCAAACTATTTGGTTGTCAAAAATAACAAATTATAGCTATAAATAATAACAAAAAAATCTAAAATTTAGTTTGTAATTTTGTTATTATTTTTATTTAAATTCTAAATGATCAATTATTGAAAGCGATCAGTCCCACGTTTTATAGTAAGTGCTGTAAATTGTTCATTTAATAATTTTGTGATTATACGAAAGGTGCGTACCACCTATTTTTATACATGAATACATGATTAGCCTTTTTACCCGGCTTTTTCCGGGTGGGTTTAAGAATGCCAACCGTGCCCCAGAACCCTCCTCAACTTGAATATGTTTAGTTTAATTTTATTAGCGTTTGGAATATAAAACTGATGAAACCGGACGAATTAAATGGGAGAAGTAATAGTTTTTCATACCTATTTTTAAAATGCAATCGAATACTAAATAAGTTAATACGGTATTGAGAACACTTCGAATACTCTCCAGGTATTTCACCCAAATCTATCATGTCTGTATCTTACTATTTCTTGAGAAGAAAGTAGGCTAACCCTACTTAAGGCTGTCGCAACGCTCTGAATTTAAGCCGCATTACGAGGCTAAAAATGCTGATGCAAGGATGCCGCTGTCAGTTTATTACTCTAAATTTTGGAAACATTTTGAAGATTGAAAAAACTTTTCCGAAAAAAGAGTCACTTTAGGTTTGTGATGGAACAATTTTGTGAAATAACTACGAATAAGGTCGTAGTGTGACATTGAAAACATGTGATTTTTGGCATAATTAATGCCAACTTTTTTACTAGTAAATCGTATATAAATTACAAAAATAGTCCATTAGAGACCTAGATTTGTTCTTTATCTTCCTTATAAAGAAAGAATTTTTGCAAAATGTTGACGAATAAGTCTACAATCAGCTATCAGTTGAAGCCCTATTTTTGGCTTAAATTCAGAGGGTTCCGACAGCCTTAACAATAATGATGTTTCTAATATTACTTACAGTTTATATCCAAGTAATGACCACACCAATAATGCAATGAAGTGGGTGAGAGTTTGACTGGTTTTTTTCATTTATCTCGTCTCATTGTAATACATTATTCGTTTCGTCTCTAAACATTAAAAAACACTTTCGTTTTTCGATTTTCACACAGGTATGATCTGTGCTTGCAAGTTCTACTACCACTAAACCTAACTTTCGTATCACAGCTCAGGTAATTAAAACATCGGCCACTATTATGACATTTGACATCACAGCAACAATTTTCATTTTGCACTTTGAGTTCATATGAAATAATAAAAAATTATCTTAATATTCTTTGAGTCTTGACACATCTGCCTTATAAAAAAAATCATACCCTCCGTTAGTTTTATTATTTCTACACAGATGTGTTAAAAAAACACACAGAACAACCGACTCACTTAAAACAAAATTGGTCACTACTTGTTCCATTTTGCAACACGTTTATTGTACGTAATATTATGACCTTGTAGTGCCATCCTTATTTATGTAACGTCCTAATAAAAATGAAAAGAAAAAAACAGATGTTCTATTATTTATAATTATTTTATTAATATGATTACTTTAAATATAACACATTACATTTCAATACAAGATTTTTAAAAGGTATCAATATTTTTAAAACTATTTTATTACGAATTGAATATTCAAAGAAATAATAATGAAATATGTGTAATATTAAGAAATTAAAGTGTATCTACTAGTACTTTTTAATAGATACGTTTACCGCATTTGAACATGACTTTATTTTTTAAAGATTTTCTAACACTGTGCTCAGTGCTATTAAACACTTAGATTAGTCGTATTTTGTTGATTTAATGAAATTTTGTCTCTGTTCTTGCAATCAATTTTAACCATTGATTACTTTCATGTCAGAAAATATTGTTTTCTTCATTCACTTGTTAGAAGATGTATAATTTAATAAATAGTTATTCAATAATAAATATATTACTTTTTATTCAAACTAAAGCTACTTAACAAGTTTTGGATATTAAACAAACTGTTGCTGGTTCAATAGTGGTGTTCTTGCTTACAATTTGTCAATAATAAGTTACATGTCCATTTAAAATAGAAACATTTTGCGACAAAATAGTGCGAAAGAATAATATGTATGTTACTAATCCATAGAGTGTTAATTAATTAATAATTTTATTAGTTAGAACCAGAACATTTGTCCATAATAATAATAATAATAATATAAGACTGCATAGATAGGTATAATTAAAGATAGACCATTTGAAGCTAATCTATATAATATTTTCATCTTTAAATATAATATATTTTAAAGTAGATTTTTGTTTTTAATCCATTTTTCCTCTCTTGTTTGTAATTCTATTCTAAGAAAGATATTTGTTGTCTTATTAGAATATTAAAAGTGAATATATCGATAATTATAAACCAAGACCCGAAATATTATTATGCAGTAGCGATGAAATTGAACTTAACAATATTAATCTGTAAGGTCTTGGTTATACTTACTCAATAATGGTGTTAAGTTACAATAGGTAGTGTTATAATAATAGTATGTAACACACAAAAATCTATTCTAAATTCACTAAGAGCTAAGCAATAATCACAGAAAGCTTTATTTATTTTAATAATAAGACAAAAATGGCGGCCATAGCCGGAAGATGATAAATTCAACCGGTTATGGTCGACTAAAGTGAATCATTAAATACAGACTTTTATTGTCTGCAATAATAAATATTAGATACTTATCGACTATTATATCGTCGTTTTTTATTACTTTACTGTATATCGAATTTAAATTATTATTAAATACTAACTGAGAAGTATTTTTTCGAATCGATTTATTTTCGATGCGCAAAAACACTCGGTAGACTAACCATTGAATGGTGACGAAAGTCGGAATGCGTTCGATGGTTAGTCGATTCAAAAAACAATTAATGTGCGTCAAATATGAATGAACCAATCGAATCGATATGGAACTACTGTTGGCTGATTCCTTATTGACGCACATCTCATTTTTTATTTTAGAAATAAAAATTTCATGGAAATATTTGATAATTAAGTTATTTGTTGAGTTACGATTTAAAATTTATATTTAAATATTTTATCCTGACAGTCACCTATCTCCCTTAATTTTAATTATTCTTATTTTAAATAATATTTTATTAATGACTCAATCGGCTAATGTCAATACATCGGCCGACCGAGCGTCGGTACAGATTCAAATCAATCTGAGAATGGCTTGAATCTGTAACAAATGTCACACAATAGTATTTTTATCTAGCGGTACCTTAAGAACCGCCGTCGTATTTTAGATTATTTAAATCAGAAAAAAGATTTAAATATGTAATTTTTAAAACTGCCAGGGTATTTAAAAAGAGAGTTTAATTTAAGGACAGTATTTTCAAGAAGGGATAAAGCGGAAGAAAAGACCATTGTTGTTAACACCGTCCGTTTCCAAATTAAGCATTTTACCTTTATTTTAACAAAGCAAAAATCAAAAGACACTGACAACTTTGTGTAAAATAAGATCAAAGATGCAAGCAATCGAACAATCGTTTCATTATTGAAGATGGTGATCGGAAGTTGCTCTATTTTTAATTTCCGGTCGTTCCAAAGTTGCATCGCTCGTTTTACATTAAATTGCTTTCCAATATATGTCGGATAAATTTATAAATATTAAACATAATAAGTTATGTTTTCAAATTAAAATTACTTTTGTGATGACAAAAATAGCAACATAAATTTACATTAAAATTTGTTTTGTCGGTTGATGGTCATGAATGTTGGTATGACCATAAAAGTTCATTTTCAGCACATTTCAGTAAATTTCGTTTGAATAAAGTACATGTTCAAAAACGGGATCCGTATTATGACTAGACTTAAAAAACTAAATAATAAATCGGGCATTTATTCATGTTAAAATCCTTAATTTTCGGGTTGTTTTTACAATCCTATAGCCCTAAATGAACAACAGAACAATCAATGAAATAAAATTAATTTAAAAAGAAGATAGACAATTTTACTTGTAAGAAAGAACCTGATCGATCAGAATTTTTACTCATAAGTATTTTTATAAAAAAAATTAAAACTTTTTTGTTGTACTCTATATTATATAAATTTGGACATTTATAAACATAAAAATTTATCCTCTTTAAAAATCAATTAAAAAAATGTATAAATAATTTTGAAAATGTTTAAACAAATAAAGTGATGTAATATTAAATTCTATAAAAATTTTAGATAATGAACAAAATTGTTATAAGCGATTGGTTAGTGAAATGTTATATATTGAAAAATATGATTCTGTGAATAGGATGAGTGATACAAAAAATCTAAAATTAATATTTAAAGATTATATACATAAATTATTACAATAATTATTCCTTGTTTTAGGTTTTTTGTGTCACTCACTTTTTTAATATATAGCATTTCATTACCATAGATTATATAATTTTTATAAAAATTTAGTACCCGTTTTTAATATTTTGTTTTAATTTTATTTAAACAATTATAATTTAATTTTATATATGAAAATTGAAAAGGACCAAAACTGTTGGTTGAAACGTCTTTTATATAAATAAAAATATTGAACAGTATTGCAAGTAATTTTATTTTGTTAATATAATATCTATTACTGTTGGTAGAGTCAATATTATTAAAATGAAAAATTCTAGATAATATCTGCGACTATTGAAATTGTTTTTAATGTATCTAAGTTAAATAGTAATTCAACAAATAGATAGATAGATAGATAGATTTTGCCTGTTTCTTTTTTATGGTGTAACTCGAAGCAACCGCTGCTTTTAAATGTATTCACCATCAGAGCTGGACAAACTACTTGACAAAAGTAGTTGAGTATAACTACTAATTAATAATTAATTTTGTAAATTTTGTAATTTTTTTTGACAAACTCCCATCTATCGATGTTTTACGGAGTAAATAAATATTATTATTATTAATAGAAATTAGTTTCACGGATAATTGGAATAAAAAATCAATTTAAACACTTATTGATTGCAACGTTTCGTCTTTGTTAAATCAAGACTTTTTCAAGCTCAGGAAAAATTTTTTGTTTTTTTTTTTTACAAAAATTAACAATAATTAATTGATTTAATAAAGACGAAACGTTGCAATCAATAAGTGTTTAAATTGATTTTTTATTCCAATTACCCGTGAAACTAATTTCTATTATTACATATTTTGGAATTGAACTTTAAAGATCAATTATTATTATTATTAACTACTTAAGTAAAAAAGTAGTTAAACTACTAATTAGTAGTTAATCTACTCGTTCTTAAAAGTAGCTAAACTACTAACTATTACTAGTTAGTAGTTAAAATTTTAACTACTTTTTTAACTACTATAATAATAATAATATAAATCTCTTTATTTATGTCGTACAATCTGCACATATAATATATGAAAATTATTTTAAATAATAAAAACTGAACAAATTAACAGACAAAATTTACTTATATTTAATAACAATACAACGTTTCGGTCCAGATGTCAGTCTTTTTCAAATGAATATAAATCAAAAATTCTACAAAAAAACAATTTACAACCTAGAATGCCCAAAACGATATTTAAAAAAATATACAGGTATATTACTGTCAATTGCCATCAAGTTTTGTATATTTTATTTTTTTTTTGATAGTATAGGCTGTTAATTGTTTCTTAATTTAATGCCATTTTTGTTTTCTTCAATGATTATTATTTTTTGTAGGATATTTTATTTATATTCATTTGAAAAGGGCTGATATCATGACCGAAACATCGTGTTTTTCTTAAATTTTGCAAATAGCAACAATGCTACTGCCAGTTCCACGTTGTATTTCAAACTTAAATTCAAGCAACTGATATTTCAGTATTTAAAAAAAGTCTGATCGTGTTCCAGAATCCAGAAAAATGCATAACGAATAAGAACTTGTTCTAACACGTCGGTTAAATATAATATATTTAAATACTTTTAAAAGTAGTTAAAATTCAAAATAAGTAGTTAGATTACAAAAAAGCAGTTAAACTACCTAAAGTAGTTAGAACTAAGTAGTTAACTACATTTTTAACTACTTTTTGCGATTACCTGATAGATATTCAAAATAATAGAGTATGATTACTATGTGGACAAAAGT
Source organism: Venustoraphidia nigricollis (assembly GCA_034508555.1). Taxonomy (NCBI): domain Eukaryota; kingdom Metazoa; phylum Arthropoda; class Insecta; order Raphidioptera; family Raphidiidae; genus Venustoraphidia; species Venustoraphidia nigricollis. The sequence goes on from JAVRKA010000167.1 coordinate 122,860, forward strand.
AGTTAGAGTACAACTACTTTTCCAAAAAAAGTAGTTAACTACTTTTGTAGTTAACTACTGCCCAGCTCTGGTTTAAACTTTGGATTCTTTCAGGTTTAGACACCAAACTCCTTTCCTACACCCATTTACCAAATATTTTTTTATTTATTTTATTATTGATTAATTGTGAATATTTTTCTGTCATTTTAATTTTTTTTTCTAATAAACACTCATAGTAAGCAATATTCTTCAATTTAAAGTGTCATTAATTAATATAAAAGAAAGAAGAGATTGGTTTTTATTTTGTTTGGCACAATAACTGTTTTTTTAGATTTTTCTAAAATCGGTACACATCACTATTATGGAGTTATAAAAAAAATAATTTTCTGAAAAAATCTTTATTTTTTGTTGTCATGTCAAAATAAAGCGAAACGAAAGTATGTTTATATGAATTTTTTGCCTTAAATGTATATACAAATTAACAGCCTTCAATATTGACATTCAGTTATGAAACACCTTATATATCTGATCAGGAAAGTTTAATACTTTATTTGTTTCCTTCTAACCACGTGAAGAAGTCTTAGTCAAGTTAAACATTATTATTTTATCTAGCCTTATGCTCCAGCTGCAAGTCTTTTATTTCCTATTAGCGATATCTTAAATTATGTTTTTTTTTTTACTTTTGTTTAATTCGTTTTTTATTATCTTACGAATTTTGACTTGGCCAAATTTAATTTTCACGATTCATAGCCGAAATATTTTTTTTACAAACTTGGTCATACTTTAGATATGAACACTTAATTTTTTTCATCGAGGATTTCATAAAATATATTTTTTATTCACGTCATTAAAATTACTATTTCTAATATAAAAAAATAAAAAACTATAAACAACGCACATTAATTATTTCTAATGCATTTATTTAACATACAAAAAAATATATACATACAAGTAAAATTCTTTCTATATACATAATACAATATATTTTCTAACTTTAAACTAATACTAAGAGCCCTAAATAATATTATGAAACGCTTGTAGCCTGTAGGTGATGACAGCCGTCGTCTCTTGTCCGCCTGAAGATTTTCGCCTTCAGAGTCCTCCTCGTTCCGTTTTCTCTTCTTTGGGTTCTCCGTCGAAAACAATCGTCGACACACTCTCGCTCCCAGCAGTCCTCTGCGTAGATCGGCTCCTCGGGCTGACGTACTTTTCACTGGCGACTCCATTTTCTGGTGTTGGATTCTTCTTCGCTGATCGTCGGATGGATGAATAATGACTTAAGCGGGTCAGTTCGGGCATATTTTTACCCCGAGAAGTGCAATTAGCCGTGACGGAGCTTGTGCCGTACAAAAACTCTTTTTTTTCAGGTAAAAAATTATTTTGGTAAATTCGTGTCCATAATTTTTAATTATACCTAAATTCTGGAAACAAAAAAATTCAAATCAATAAAATTAGTTTCATATTTTAACTGAGAGTGGCAACACTTTACACTTATTTAAAATAAACGTAGTAGGTATAACATCTGTTTTTTACAAACAAAAAACTTTTGTATTAAAAAAACTGTTTATATATTTTTTTAAATTATTTATAAAATTGAAAAAGAGAAAAAAAATTACCATAAGATGATAATAATATCAACAAAATTAACAATAGAATTATAAGAAAAAGGTATGAAATAATTTTTTAAAAAACATTCTTTATAACCATCGAAGTTTAAGTCCATTATTTAATAATTTTTATAAAGTTTAATGGGAATTATGGACAAATTTGATGTGTTAAACTTTTTAATTTATTGCCAACGTTTCAACAGTCTTTGCTGTCTTTTTCAGGGCTCAAAGACTGTTGAAACGTTGGCAATAAATTAAAAAGTTTAACACATCAAATTTGTCCATAATTCCCATTAAACTTTATAAAAATTCTTTATAACCTATATAAAACTGTCATTGTAATATTTACTATTTTGTATTTTGTTGTTTGTTTTTAAATATAGTTGCTGAGGAAGTTGCAATTAGCAACGAAACGTTCAACTTAATCAAAGTTAATTCTTTTCATAAACTGTCCAATTCCCTACGATTCCAACTTCAGTAAAAAATTATGTTACACTTGATTACACTTCCCAGGGTATATATATTTCCGAACTCGTATGTTTAGATCATAATACATTCATCCAACAAGCCAAGACGAATCCAAGAGCAGAAAATGGAATCACCAATGAACAGGAAATCAACTCGAGGGACGGGTCTACGCAGAGGACTATTGCCAGGACGAGTGTGTCGACGACTATTTTCAACAGAGAACCTAAAGAAGAGAAAACGGAACGACGAGGATGAACGCGAAAATCTTCAACCGGACAAGAAACGGCGAATGTCGCCACCTTCAGAATATGAGCATTTTGTAATATTATTTAAGGCTCTTAGTATTAATTAGTTTTAGAATAGAAAATATATTGTATTATATCTGTTGTGTTATTGACTTGTATATATATTTTTTGTAAATTGTTGACGCTGAAATACATGCCTGAGAATAAATATTTTATGCGTATTTTTTGTTTGTAAGTGTTAATATTTTTTGTCAATTTCAATGAAACATGTAATAACAGAATTTTTTTTTTACTTCTAGATTAATGGTATAAATCGATATCTATAAAAGATCAGCACAAGGCAAACTCATTAGCCAATTATTTCGCATCTATCCACAATCAGAACGTTAACCTGAATTCAGCATATTTTACAAACAATATAAAAAAAAGTCAAAACCTATTTTAATAATAACAACAATCTCACTAATGTGAAACTTACTACCCTCAGGGAGATTTCAGCTATAATACGCAATCTTCGCTTAAACAAAGCTCCTGGTCTTGATGAAATCAACACAAGACTCATTAAGAACTTCACTCGCAAAGTCATAGTATTTATAACCAAAATAATCAACGCCATTTTCAAATTCAAATACTTTCCTGATCAATAGAAAAAAGCCAAAATTACTGCTCTACCAAAACCTGGCAAAGACCACAACCTAGTAGATAGCTACAGACCAATAAGCTTACTAAGCAGTCTGAGTAAAATAGTCGAACGAGTTATCCTCAACAGAATCAGGAGTCACTTACGAGAAAACGACATCCTAATCCCTGAGCAATTTGGTTTTAAAAACGGGCAATCTACAGTCAAACAACTTGCACGCATCACTGACAATATCATGGACAATTTTAACCAAAAAAAAGCATACCGGTACGTAACTACTTGATATCCAGAAGGCATTCGACACAGTGTGGCACAAAGGATTGCTATCATAAATTAATAGAGTACAAGTTTCCTGATTACATAATACACGTTATTAAATCTTATCTTTCTAATCGTCGTTTTAGCGTATCTGTGCGAAACTCTGATTCAATTACGAAACGTCGATTCTAGAGTTCCTCAGGGCTCTGCTCTTGGTCCAGTGTTTTTCAACATATTTATCAATGACATTCCCCGCTCAAACAACGTAACTATGTCCTTATTTGCCGATGACACAGCTTTCCTCACCAGCTCATGGAGACCCGATACGGTAACCAATAGACTACAAAAAGCGCTTAACAGAACCGAAAAATACTTTCACAAATGGAAAATCAAATTAAATCATATCAAAACTGAAGCTATCATGTTCTCCAAACGGAGACCCAACATTAGAAACAAAATAAGCGCCAACAACACGGACATCGAATGGTCAGATCAATTTAAATACTTAGGCGTTCTACTAGACAAACGACTCACATTTTCGAAACATACTAAAATACACGTGTAACAAAGCTTATGCCGCAATTTTTAAATAATTTCCTATGCTCAACAGTAAAATAAAATTAAGTCTCTAAAACAAGCTAATCTTATATAAATCAGTAATAAGACCAACACTGGTTTATGCCGCACCCGTTTGGAGTTCGATGTGCAAATCAAACTACCAAAATATGCAAATAGTACAAAATAAATCTATGAGAATAGCCACGGGCTACCCTAAACATACACCAATCAAAATTTTACATAAGGTGACCGGTCTAATCCCAATAATGGATTACGTGCGGGATATTACTAACAAATTTTTTAAAAAATGCAGTGCTAGTGAATTCGACATAATAAAAAACATTGGAAACTACTGTGTTGACTACTTACCTTACGCATACAAACACAAGCGAATCAAACCTATCCTAGTATAGCGTATAAAAGTATTGCAGCCACTGTCGTAAGCTAAAATACAATCAAGATCACCTGTGTTAACATAACTAACTCTATCATCGTTTGGATTTTTACTGACTGTTTCCCAATAAATAATAATGTCTTATTTTATTTAATTGTATTCTTTTTTTTAACATTAAGACAGCAGGTTATCTGGAACGCTTTTTTTTAATTCTGTTGTCTCATGTATGTACAAAACTATATGTTGAGTTAATAATTTTTTATCTCTCTTTTATTATCTATAAAAAATAAAAATTTAAACACAAGTCGGGAACTGCAAAATGCGGGGTGCTGTCTGCATGTTATGTAATTATTATATCTACTTCTGCTATGCTAAGAGTGTCGGTGGAGACTAGAAAATGGAAGACTAAGATCCTAAACTCGAAATTATTCAGCCGACAAGACTGCGGCGTTAGACAACAGAAAAGATCATTTGATTTTTTTCAACTAAATTATTATGAATATTTTTGATACAAAAATGTGCAATAAAGCTCATTTCAACAAAAACTTTAAAGAAAAATGTCTAGCCAATTATAATATCTAGTCTTTTCGGTGAACGGACGTGTTTCTAAAGCTCTTGTACATTTCGTTACAAATAAATAGTGTCATATGATTTTAATTAACAAAAAATAGTGAGATTTAAAATGAGAGATTAATGGCCGTATTCATAAAAACCTGTTAAATCTCTCAATATTTATCGAATCGTTAACTTTTATTAAACCAATAAGTTTAGTTGCTATTCATGAAGTAGAATTATTAAATATATAACTATCGACTGGTTAAGATGTTCGTCCTTATTATAAACTGTAAACTGTTGAGTGGATGTCTAGTAACATGAAATGTCCCTAAATATTTTGTCATATTTGATCATATTTTCCTCCTATGCCTATGGTATTTTCCTATTTGTACATTTTCGCACATTGAAATGTGATGTAATCACGTGTTTTTAAACAGTCGTTAGTTGTAATAATAAAATATAATCCTTATTGATATTAGCATCCATTAAAACAAATAATTCAAAGGATATTTTATGGACCAGATAAATTAGTTAATAATTATTTTGTTTAACACGACGTTTAGTAATAATTTATTACTTCTTCAAGTGCTCTATATTATAGAGCATCTGAAGAAGTTTAGCAAACTCGTAACACAATAGCTACTCGGAGAGGCTAGCACACGGATCGCAAATATCATTGGTTGACTCAGTAGGATCACCTAAATTACACATTTTCCACTTTTTTTTTCTAGTAAATTTTCTTTCTCGTAATTCTTATTATTAGTTCCTTTATATTTTATTATATTTTATTCTGCACAAAATTAGTTTGAACACCGAAAAAAAAAATGAAAAAAATGTGCTCCCACCCTAGCACTGGCTTGCCAAGTTGGGTGGGAAAATTCTGAATAAATTATTATCTTCAATAATATGTACATTTTAGAAGGAATAAATAAAATTGGGCGACAGAACCATTCCAACTTCAAAAATATTGACATTTGACATATTATAATAAAAAAAAATAAAAGTAAGGTTAACGCGTACGGCGATGCAGGCAACGGCTAGTATTAAATATTATGATATTTGATATTCGTTTGCATGGTTTCATATGTTATCACATGTAAAAATTAAACAAAGCACGTCTATCAGCTAGGTGCCTAACTATTTTCTTTTTGACAGATTTTCAGAAAAATAGAACAACTGATAATTTTTATTTTCAAAATATTTCCGAAACTTTAAAATCTAGAAAAACTTTTTTGGAAAAATAAATTGAATAAGAAGCCGTTTTTAAAAGTATTCCATTATAATACAAAAAATATCGTTTAGTACCTATGTATCTCTTATGAGTATGCTCCGATTTTACCCAAAAACACTATGGCTTTTAATATTTGCATATTTGTTTCAGACAACCTAATTAGCCGAAGTCAGACCAGCCAGAGCGTTCCAAGGTTGCTGGTGTGAAATTTTTTTTTCAAAAAAAAAAATCATTAAAGTCGATAAACGCGTTAATAAAACAAAAAAAATACAGTTTCTGATTACCAGGTGTAGTTCTTTCGCAAACTATTCACGAATAGAAGGTCGAAATTTATGATCGAACGTGAAAGACGCTCTTAACAGTGTACGACTACTTTATTCAAATACTGATTATTTTATTTTTTTGGAACAACTTGTATAAATATGAATGCTTTGTAATTTTGATTTATAGTTTTCAATCCAATCGGCGATACTTAAAAAGTAGATAAAAACAGAATAATTCAAATCACCTATGTTCACGAGCGGCATATAAATTATTCAATAACTGATAAAAAAGCAGCAATGTGTTTTTGTTGATAAAATAAATTATGAATATATTGATACTTATTTTTATGCATTTTATTCATTTATAGAATCCCAATCACATATTAACGAGAGCTAATATTGTAGTTTAACTACAAAAAATGTGCGAGAGGAATTGTACAATGTGATCAAAAAGAACGAACACTGGAACAGAGAATCAGATAAATTAATTCACAGATTCCCAGTGGGAGCAGTACTGCCCTCTAGTTGGCACTGGAGCTTTAGATGGGGGGCGAGCGGATTCAGAGGCATTTGTGTTGTGATTGTCAAGAAGGGCGGCCGTGACGTACCTAGCTATTTAGGAAATTAATATTGTAAAATAATTTGAAAATAGAGAAGGGGGCATAACGGGATTAATGGTACTGGGTTAATAAATGCGAAAGTATACAGAGTGTTCTTTTCAAAAAGTATTTTTCAGAATAACTCAAAAACCCGATGCTCCATTATCTTTTTTTGTTTTAACCATTGTAATATACACACAAATTCGTCTTTATGTTTTATGAAGCTGTTATATATTGTTTTTTAGCATTTCCATTGCAATTGATTCCACTCATTAATAACCATTTAAAAGTTAAATGGATTACTTTCGATACCTTGAAATTAAAAAAGAATAGGTATGCTTGAAGCTTTTAATGATGCTAAAATGACAAACAATCCAAGTTTATGGATAAAACGACATTTAAGATCTAAGTATAATAAGCAGATATTACTAAACAGGCAGTTGTATTACTGCGACACTCTTACTCAATCTAATAGTGTTTCGAAAACCACATGGCAAATTATTAATGCAAATACTGCCTCCAAAAATAAAAATAAAAACAGCACAAACATTTCTATAAACCTACAAACAAAAACTAGTAGATAATCCATCTGAAGTTGCCGAGCTTTTTAATAACTTTTTCATAAATGAAATATCCAAACTGACAGATGCATTTTCCTTTAGCCGAGGTCAGTATACAAAGAAAATTAATAATATCTCCGAGGCAATCTGTTTATATCCAGTAACACGTGAGGAATTCATAATCTATATGTCAAAATGCAGTCAAAAAAATTCACGCGGGGATGATAATTTTCCTAGGTCACTATTTAAGTTTTCTTTTGAAATTTTAATTGATCCCTTAATGCACATTATAAATTTAATATTATTAAATGGTGTGTTTCCTGAACAACTAAAACATCTAAGGCTATTCCAGTCCATAAGAAAGGATCTCAAGACGAATTAAATAATTATCGCGCTATATCTCTACAATCTGTATTCTCTAAATTAATTGAACAAGTAATATATTCAAGATTTACGAAGTTTTTTGGACACTTTAATATTTTATCGTCATCCCAGCATGGTTTTAGAGAAGGCAAATCCACATCCACAGCAATTTTTAATTTTATAAATGAAATATATCAATCGGTAGATTAAAAAAAAAAAAAAAACAATTGGATTATTCTATAACTTATCCAAAGCTTTTGATTGCATAAACCATGAACTCCTTCTGTATAAACCAAATAAAGTCGATATAAGAGGTGTCGCTAACAATCTAATCAGATCCTACTTATCTAATAGACAACAATATGTCTCGCTCAAATATTCTATTTCTAATAAATGTGGAGTTCCTCAGGGATCCATACTAGGCCCTTTGCTTTTTATTATTTTCATTAATGACCTGCCTCTCAACTTGACAAACTGCAATATCACAATGTATGCTGACGATACCAGTCTATAGATTTCGACTAAAAATATAGAAAACATTGTTCCCTCGCTTATAGTTGGTACCGTGGAAATGCAAGACTCGTGTAAACAAAACGGCTTGTTGCTTAATATCAATAAAACTGTGTTAATGAATTTTCATTCCAATGTCAAAGAACTAGATCATTCCTATTATATCCCGTTAGATGGAGTATCCATAAAAACCGCTACTTACACCAAGTTTCTAGGTCTTACAATTTCTGACACTTTAACCTGGGAGCAACACACTACTGAAACTAGTAAAAAATTGAACAAAACATGTTACTATGGCAATTTCGTATAATGCTCAATAATCTTGAGGTCCTTAAAACTATTTATTATTCTCACTTCCAATCAATCTGCTCTTATGGCATAATTTTTTGGGGAAAGTCTTCTTCACTACAGAGAATTTTTGTCATACAAAAAAGAGCTGTTAGAATAATAACAAATTCTACACCAACCACATCTTGTAAAGAACTCTTCAAGTCTCTGAATATCTTAACCTTGCCCTGTCTCTACATTTATGAATGGATTTGTTTGATTATGAAAAATAAAGAATAATTCTATAGTAATAGTGATATTCATACCTGCAATACGAGGCACAGTTCTTTATTACGAGTTCCTCAGCCCAGACTAACACTGTATCAAAGTGGTGTGTACTACAACTGTGTTTGTTTTTATAATAAGCTGCCTATCTCCCTAAAAAATATTAAAAATATAAATAGCTTCAAGCGAGCTGTCAAATCCTTTCTTATTTCTAAATCTTTCTACTCCATTAATGAGTATATGTTGCAATGACAATGACTATGAATTTTTCTTTTTTTTTTAAATTTTAAAATTTTTATTTTCTTATTTATTTATTTTTTTTAAATAGTTTTATTATATTTAATGTATTTACCAAATTATGTAACAACGACGAACCTTCCTGTTTTTATAGTGTTTTTATGGGTAAAAATATATTATTATTATTATTCTTATTATATAGCTGCGTTTAAAAACACTACATAAGCGTTTAGGTATTTAAACAAAGTCTTGTCTCCAACATTAACAAAGTTCCGAATTAACTTTATGAAAAATATATGGTGGAGGTGCAATGTTTCATAACTGCGCTCCCACCACATTTACCTACGTTACGACATGGTCCAATCAATTCTACAAATGAAGAATGTTAGTACTAGGAGGGTTGATCAACAAGTACCCGTGTTTAACGACAGATTGCGTTGACGAGTGAAATTGACTTTACCATCGTGTACTGCAGACTTTTAAACGACCTCGTACTGAATTGTAGATAAATCCATAGGCTAGGTTACTTTTGACAGCCAGTTGTATCATTCGTGTTTTGTGTTTTTCGACAGAATGGAAAAAGAGTAATATCGATCCGTAATTCGTTTTTTAAAAAACATGCGAAGAAATTAAACTGAAGTTGGGTGCTGTCTTTGGGGTCCCTTCACCATCTGTGACCACGGTGAGATATTCGTATAAAAAATGAATTACGGGTTCATACTGCTCTTTTTCCATTTTGTCGAAAAATACAAAACACGAATGATACAACTGGCTGTCATAAATAACCTAAACTATGAATTTATCTACAACTCAGCACGAGGTCGTTATTTTATTTTGCAAGTTCAATAAAAGCTTGTAAAAATGAATCAAACATGTAAAATTTAACTTTGCTGAGAGAATTGATTGAACTTTTAAAATCTACATATTCACAAAAATGGCATTGAAGCGATACTACTGTACCAAAATTTAATTCGGGTTATAAATTGAATTTATTCCAATCGAAATTATGTTGATTATACGTTCATTAAATAAAATTTATAATTTTATTATGTATAAATTTGCGTCTCTGTACAGGAACTTTATTTAACTGTGTTGACTTTTAAACTTTTATTGATGCTGGTTTGAGATTCAGTTCCACGATTATATTTAGTAAATAAATAAGTTTGAAAAATAAACACAAATTTAAACTTGTTTTCACCGAAACTGATTTACTTTTTAATTATTTGCCATCCATTGAACAAATTTTATACATCATACAAACTTTTGTTGGCATAAACCACTTTGACAGTAATAAACATCAACTAACATCAACTTACTTTGAAACAGGGATAAATCATCTACCATATTTTTATCCAATATATAAACAGATATCACACGTTGAAGAAGAAATGTAGATTATAGACGCTCAACAGCTAAGGTCATCAGCGTCTAAATATCACACGTATTATTTGTTTAACGTCTGTATTTTTTTAACATCTAGTTTATTGACCACTACATTTTCTGAAACGTCTGTATATAAATTATTTTACTTCAAGTTTTAAACCATTTAAACAGATAATTAGCTATATTCTACTAATTGTGTTCTAATTACTGTCCTTACTTAACCACATTTTTTATATTTAATGTTTAATGTATATTTGGTTATAAATTATTAATTTAGTTTTCTAATTATCCATTCCTTGATGAAAATATATTTTTAGAAACGCTGGTCATTAGCGAAAATCAGTAAAGCTTGTTTTTAAATTGTTCTTCAACCAAACTTTCCCTTAACTATTAATAATTATGATATTATAGCCTTTCCAAAAATGTTAATAATGATAAATATTATATTATGCATTATTATTTGCCTCTTTGATATAAATTATAATTGCCATAAAACAAAAATATATACTAATAGCAATTAACGGACATTATTTCTATTAAATCTGAAATCACAAGCAACGATAAGATTTTTTTTTGTTTATTAATTAAATGTCTAATACATTTAGGAGCAGATAATTGTAGAGATTAATCGAACAATTAATAAAGCCAGGGATGGTGAACCTATGAGATGCGTGCCAGAGGTGACATTCGACAGAAAATTGTTGGTACAGCATGAATTGTGGTGTAAATCGAAATAATTAAAAATATTCTAAATGTTGTAGAAATGAAATGAAATATTGCATGAATAGACATTTCGACTGTTTATTATTCCGAAAATTCCAAAAATCCGGTAAAAAAGAAACGTGTTTGATATGTGCTTTATTCATTGTTGTTGTTTTTGAAACGCACTTAAAAGTGTTCCAAAAACATCTGTAAAAACACATGTTTCTTTTTCAGTGAAGTTTTCGATTTGTCGGAATAATTAAACGGCCATAGTCAGTCGCGATAGTACTTACATACAAGACGTGTTGCTACTGGAAAAAAATATCGGTTTTCGATACTCGGAATTTTATATCGATATATCGAAATATTAAATATCGCCCAAAAATATCGATATATCAAATAAAAAATATCGATACATCGATATTTTTTCGACATCCCTAGTTAGACGTCTGAATATTTGAATTACATGACTATTGATCATAGTCGTATTTCACAGCATATTGGAACTTATTGAGATGCGAATAATAATTCTACATTCTGTGTACAGTGTCGGCTTAGAAGTAACACAGTTCAAATTAACAATTTATGACGTAAAATTTAATTCATTCTTGCGATTGTAAATGTAATGAACGTATCGCAATGTACGTATACTGTATACTACAAAAACCGGCTAAAGAACGTTAAGCTAAGTTGGTGGCGAGCTAGAACACTTGCCTCGTAACCTAAACGTCGTAAGTTCATTCCCGGCGGTCGGTCCATTATTATTATTTTTGTGAGACGCAATCTATTTTTTTTTAAACAAATATAAAAGTTCTAAGAACTAAAACACGACTGCAAAAAAGTAGAAAACAAGCTTCCAATTTGAGAAGTAGTCGAGTAAATAGATGTTAATAATAGTTACCCGACTACTTTTCATATTGTAAGCTTGTTTTCTGCATTTTTGAAGTGGGGTTTTTGTTTTTAGTTTTGGAATTAGACAGTTTCCAAATTGTTTTACTCTTAATCATAGTCATCAAAATTACAAAATTAATAGCGAAATTATGTTTGTAATATCTTTAAAAATAACGAAATTATGCTACACAAAAGTTTAAATTTGCAAATTTACTGTCATGACCTTATGCTTTTGTTTGTTAAAAGCTATTTTAAAAAATTCCAACCAATTGGGCAACAGGATTATTCCAACTTCATACATATTGACATTTGAAATATTATAATAAAATAAAATTTCTATTAACGGTTTACGGTTATGGTATTTTATATTAAAAATTAATCAAAGCATGCTTGTCAGCTATCTAACTATTTTTTTTTTTTGACAGATCTACGGAACAAAAGAGCATCTGATTTTTTTATTATCAAAATATTTTCAAAACTATGAAACTATAAGCCGTTATAAATTTCTGACAAAGATTTGGAAAGATATATTGAAAAAACACTTTTTTGGAAATTTTTTGTCAACGATATCTCTCGAACGAATCTACAGATCGAGATGCTGTTTACGGAAATCGCAGCAGTTTTTTAAGCACAAAAAATTATCTATTACAAAAAAATCAATCTAACGAAAAATTGAGAAGATATTGTGAAAAACCATTTTTTTCAAAATTTTTCTTCAACGATATCTCCTTAACGAATCAAGTGATCGAGGTACCGTTTGCGGAAATCAATGCAGTTTTTTAAGCACCAAAAAATAACTTATTACAAAAAAATCAATCAAATAAAAATTTGAGAAGTTATTTTGAAAACACTTTTTTTTCAGAAGTTTTCTCCGACGATATCTCTCGAACGGATTAACTGATGTTGATGTGGTTTGCGGCTATTAACGTTATTTTATGAGGAATAGAGCTGATTAGATTTTGGATTTAATCGGTACGGTAATTTCGAAAATATTTCAAAATATTTAAAAAAAAAACTGCTTTCCAAAAAGCTTTATTTTTGAGATTTCTCAAAATCTACGTGGCCGAATCAGTTCCAATTGTCAGAAAATCTAAGTTCAGCAAGTTCCTTTCAGATACCGCAATCCGCGTTTCGATCGGTCAACCCGTTCAAAAGTTATGAGAGGGTTACATACACACACACACACACACAGACACAGACACAGCCACAGACATACGGACATCATTTTTAAAATCGTCAGAATAGCTTCCTAGGATTTCAAAACGTCGAAATCTGACAAAAACTCAAATTTCGAAAATCGGGGTGAAACCAATAACTTCCCAATTTTTGAAAATTTTCAATTTTCTTAGTGGGAAGTTAAAAATCGATTTTTCGAAGTGGTCACATGAGAAGACCCCCCTAAAGCATTAACGACTATAAGAAGAGGCAGGAGATATTTCAGTTCAGAATAATTGAATTGAAATGATTTTTTTGCTAGAAATTTACAGCATTAAACAATTTACAAAATCCAAGTGTGTAGTCTTTCACGGCCGGTGTTATTGTACAACTTCTTGGTTTGTACGCCGTGGTTTATTGGTATTTCTATATGACGTTTCATCTAAAGTTTTCCGAAATCACATTAAGCTAGTTGTCGTGGTAAAATATTGTCAAAAAGTTATACATTATACGCGCCACAAAAGTATACTAGCTTGTAGCTAAGTGATCCATAATTTGTACGCAAGACTGTACCCGTGCAAACGTAACCCATACAGTATTCACATGCATGTATACTTTTCTATAAATTGTTGAACTTTAAACCATTATTTATAAATAATTAGACGGTTAAAAATTTTTTCTTATTTTTTTACACTTAATACAAATGCATTGAAAGACTGTCAGTTTTTGGAAAGTTTCTGACAGTTAGTTCTTTTTTTATAAACAAGAAACTGGTACAGAGATCGTATACAATCAATGTTAATTATCCAATTTTTAATTGAATTTATCTCGGATTATATAGGGTCGATCGACTTCAAATTTTCAGGGTAATTGTATTAACATGTCCTAAATAAGTATACAAAAATTAAGAATTTTCTGACGGTCTGCCCTAACCACAACAACTACCTTAACGGTTTTCGAGGTATCGCAATTTTAAATTTCGAAAAATAAAAAACATATGAGTGTTATCTCGGGAATTTTTTTTTTCATGAAAATGGAAAGATAGAAGGATGACGAAGCCTGTGTGGAAGCGATGGGATGAATAGGAAAGGCGGGATAGGGAACCAAGTGGTGCCTGTACGCGCGGCAGAAATTATACTTCTTTGGCTTGATCGCGATAATTGATATTCACATTTTCGTTAACGATGTATATTGCTAAAATAAAATAGGATGTCTAGAGAGATGATAAATATAGTTGGAAAAACATTTTTAAACACAGGTTGGATTATGTTTGTGGTCTTATAATTATCTTTGTTCTATTTTCAAAAGTAGCATTTTCAGTGCCTGCATAAAATAACTTTTTAACTATTAAAAGGTTTTCTACTGTTAAATCTATAATTAAAAACAAAATACAAGTATTGAGATCATTAACTGTCAAAAGTTGTTATTAACTCAGGACATGTCAATGAAAAACGCAAAAGCGCAAAAAAGTATAAACTAATAGCTTTTAAGAAGTTCCGTCCGATGTCGCTAGTATAACCTACTTTGTTGCCTTATGAAATAACTATTTTGACGTTTTCAGAAACAACTTCCGCAACATATTTGTGCGCAACTTCCGTAACAGAAAATTTCTCCCAGTGCGTCAAAAATCAAACTTTGATCTGTTTGCTTAAACATTCACTTGACACTAACAATAAGTCACTCGCAATATAGCCGGAAGTCAATATGTACGACACTGAATATTGGTACAGTACCAAATATATTTAATTTCTGATATCACTATTCAAAGTGTATATTATACGAGCAAGATGGCGTCTGATTATTAATGACTGTATCTGTAAATGACTAATTGATTTACGACCCTCATAAAACCGGATAATTACATTGAAGTATGTGTGATTTGATAAAGCATATACAAGGCGGTTTTGAGTAAAGCTCACTGAATTGAAATAGAAACTACTTGACGAAAGTACTTAAAAAACCGAGTCGCAATGCCAGGACACTGCCGACATTATAGTGTATTTGCTCATACAGGCAGTGTGACTATTATGTGGATTTACGTTTGATTTTATTGCAGCTAGGAGACATTTAAAATGATTAAAAGTTGCTTAGAATAAGTCAGTCTATTCATTTCTGGACCTATTTTCAATTAAACATTTTTCACTTCCGAGAAGAGGTGACATCCACCCCTAGGGTAAAATCAACCCCCGGTACAGGGGCCACTTTGAAGTAGAGGGTAAGTAGAACCTAAATCCAAATTTTTTTGAAAATCGGTGGTGTTTGGCAAAATTATACGGGAAAAAGATCATTGACTGGACTAATAATCAGAGGTTATAGTCGTCTAATAAATTATATTTTTTCCAGATGACAGAAAGAAAAAGAATTTCGTTCATCGTCAATCTGAGCCTCTTATGGCCACCTTCATATTGCCGAATTTTCGTTAGCGCGGCCAACTTCATACTGTCGAATTTCTCGTAAGCGCGACTAACTCCATACTGTCGAATTTCTCGTAAGCGCGACTAACTTCATACTGTCGAATTTCTTGTTAGCGCGGCCGACTTCATACTGCCGAGTCTTTCGTAAGCGCGACTAACTCCATACTGTCGAATTTCTCGTAAGCGAAGCTAACTTCATACTACCGAATTTTCGCTAGCGCGGCCAACTTCATACTGTCGAATTTTCGTTAGCACGGCCGACTTCATACTGTCGAATTTCTCGTAAGCACGACTAACTTAATACTGTCGACTTTCTCGTAAGCGCGACTAACTTCATACTGTCGAATTTCTCGTAAGCGCAGGTAACTTCATGCTACCGAATTTTCGCTAGCGCGGCCAACTTCATACTACCGAATTTCTCGTAAGCGCGACCAATTTCATACTGTCGTATTTTCGTTAGCGATGCGCGCGCAACTTCCATTGCCTACTAAAATTTGACTCTCAACGCGACAAAAGAAATATAACTTTCAAAAGTCTGTTTTTCATTTTCTTTCTGGCTTGCCGCAATTAATTTTATTTTCAAATCAAATTTGACTTATGAAATTAACGACATACTTAAACGAGCGGTGCTTGGTGAAAATTTTAAATATTTTGAATTATGAAAAATGACTGCTGGAAAATTTAATTTACATTTTATTTATGAGCAACGATTTGCTTCAGCTCACTGCTGCTATTATGATGAAAACAAATTAATGCAGAGACACGTGCCTGAAGTTGGACTCTATTAGCTGCTTCTGTGACTCTGCCTACAAATAAAACTGATTGAACTTGAAATCTGACGGAACTTAATTAATATAATTTAAATATTTAAGATTTATTTCCCAACATGTTTTCATAGCTATTTCATATTTATAGTTTATCATTAAAATATTGCACTTAGTTTTATAACGACACAATATCCACTGATGTCAGAAATATTGATTATTCATTGAATTTTTATTATCAGTCCATGATCATTTTCCCGTATAATTTTGCCAAACAGCACCGATTTTCATAAAAAATTGTATTTAAGTTCTACTTGTCCTCTACTTCCAAGATGACCCTGTGCCGCCCCTTCTTGGGGGTTAAAACGTTTTATTGAATATAAGTCCAGTAATGGATAGATTGACTTTTGTTCTATATAAAGTTTTTTCTTAAAGTCAATATTTTTCAACTTATTCACTTAGAATTATGTGAAACGTCGAGAAATTTTGACCCAACCCTTAGGTCCCGCCATCCGACCGACACCAAGATAGCATATACATTAATAACAAAATTTGATAGTTATTAAATTTTTATATGTGATTTTATTTATATGTATAAAAATAATAGTTTAAAAAAACACGCTCGAATAGCAATCCGAACTTTAAAGTAAAACATATTTTTTATTGTAAAAAAGCGTGGGGTGCTTGATATTAACTGGTATAAATATTTCATTGGTAGCTATTGTTTAAGATAAAAATAGAAATAAGCATTGTACGCTTTTTTACAATAAAACATATTTTTTACTTTTTAATTCGATTTGTAACAAAAGCGTGTTCTTAACTATTATTTATTAGTGTATTTGCCATATGGCAACATACACTATTGGCGTTGGTCGGATGGCGGGACCTAGGGGTCGGACCAAAATTTCTCGCCGTTTCATAACCTCCTAAACACTTTGGCACCATTTTTAAAAATGTTTATATATATATGTATATATATATATATATATATATATTTATATATATATATATATATTTATATATATATATATGTGTACGGGCAATAACTTTCGAAAGAGTTAATTGATTTTAACGAAATTTGGACCACGTGTTGAAATCCATCACCGCAAGAAGCCTGTTTAAAATGGGCGTAATCGGGCCATTTTAAGGGTAGTTTTTAGGGGTTGAAAAATGTTTTTGGGCCCCAAAATACCGAAAAAATTCTCAGAATCGTTTCAAAATTGATATTTAACCTGTCAGTAGCAATTAAAAAGTGCCCCTAAAATTTTAATAAAATCGGCTCAACAGGACCGGACTTACAAATTTTTTGAAAACACTAATTTGCAGATAGTGACTTATTTATTGAAGGGTGTATTTAATTCGGTGTAGACGTTAGATTGATAATAATATTACAATTAAGAAAAAAAAATGTTATTTTAAGGGGTGTATTAAGGGGTTAAATTTTTTATTTTGCCCAAAAACAAACTTAATTTCACATAATAAAAGTATAAAACCACACGGCCCTATACAAGCAAATACACTATATTGTCGGCAGGGTTTTGGCACTGCGACCCGGGTTTTTTTTTATATTCTTGTTTTATTTTTTTATCCTGATAACCCTGGTGAGGACAATGGGACAAACTTATTAAATTATTATATTGTCATCGGTCCTGGATAAGTGCAAAGTTTCAGTTTAATCTGACGTTTTGAAGTGAGTGAATTTCACTTTCAAAGATTCCGTTACAAACATATAGGTGAAGCTAACAAAAGCGTGTTAACCTTATGATCCTGGTCAGGATAATGGGACAAACTTATTAAATTATTGTATATTGTCATGAGTCCTTGATAAGTGTGCAAAGTTTCAATTTAATCTGACGTTTCGAAGTGGATGGCTTTCACGTTCAAAAATTCCGTTACATACTATGACGTAAGCTCCGGCTAGCAAGCTCAGCGGCGCTAAGTCGTGGGTAAAATATATAATCAAAAAAAAAAACCGAAACTTCCCTACAAACCTTCCACTATAGAAATTTCCTAAGATTGTACGGACACAGGCAATAGCCTTCAATAAAACCCGACCACCTACCACAAGACACACAGACGAAAGACAACTTAAAACTAACAACGAAGTAACCTTGCACGGATTTTCTGTGTAAAAAAAAATCGTACGTATTACGTAACCGACCGGTTATATAAGGGCGCCAGGACTGAAAATCGTACGAGGACTTCTCAGTTCGTCCACGCTGAGAGCTCCAGAAAGTTCGCAAGGTATACTTCAAATTTGACTAATAAAATCTAACAGTATAAATAATTACTAAAACTAACAATATTTGACCGCAACCAGCGGTACAGGCAACAAAACACTACCTAATATAAACCCCAACAACTCGTGGTATAGGACCACGCCACAACCAACAGAATAAAATAAAATCCAATAATACGCGGGGAAAATCCACGCCCAAGTTCTTCAATACAATTTCAATAACATGAAATATTCATGCTCAACGACGTGATTCTCACGCGCAGTTGCATAAAACAATTACCCACAATAAGCGTCAACAATAACTTCAAGCTTAATACAATTATTGTTAACACACTCAAAAACAACCAAATCTATCAATAAAATAAATCCATAGGAAGATTAAAACAGCTAAGACTGTCGGAACCGGTTCTTCAATTTAAAAACAATCAAAATTAAAGACTTGTAATTTTAGCGCGTAAACAATGAGCACGCCACTGACATCTAAAATGTCGTGCGATTAACCAACGTTGATTGCTAATTAATAAAGAAAAAATACTTCTTATCACAAACTAAATTACAGAGGCTAAAACACTGTTGAATCAAATTGCATCTAATTTAGTTTATATTATAAATTTTTGGGGAGCACTCACGGTATTAGCAGAATAAATACAAGAACCTCAAATAATTTGCACGGTAAACCTAAAATAATTTGCACGGGAAACCTAAAATAATTTGCACGAGAAACCTAAAATAAGTTGCACGGGAAACCTAAAATAATAGGCAATCTCCAAATCCAATTTCCAATCCTAAACCAACGCCAATCCAACAAATCCTAGAGTCAATCCAGAACAACTCCACTCAACAATCCTCTAACACAAGTAAATCTTCAAAAATCCTAACACAATCCAACAATACTTCAAACGCCAACCTACTCTACAAAGTGCAACTTCTAAAAAAATCTTCGCCGCCAAAAGCATAAAAATTGCTCACAATGTTCTCTGACATGCGACCGCAGAGTCGGTCCGCCAGTCTCTCCGCGCGAAAAAACCAATCTCCTCTCACGCCGCCCCGGTACCGCGATCTTGTCCGTCTGAGCTATTATCTGGAGTACTGGACATCTCATATCTCTCTCTCGCACGTGTGTATACTACTCCAAAGACCTCTCGCTCGCATTCATAACGTCGTTTTCTTAGAGCGCTACTTTTTATTATCTTTGTTCCACCCGTGCGTTTCTTACTGCTACACCGTATTCAAATTTGAAACACGATTCGAAAGGTCTCCTATTGCTCGTCAAAGTTACAATGTTAATTGCTAAATATTAACATTTTTATACATAGGCTCGATCGATATTTTAATTTTGGGGCTCCAAATTCAAATTGCGACACTCCCCCTTTCCCTGCATAAAAAATGCGAAGACCTGAGCATTTTTCGGAAAAAATTGACAAGTTCAACCAGATGACGAAGAACCCCAATCCACTTATCATTCGGACTCGGATTCGCTTGTAGAGGCTGCCTGGTGAGGTTTTAAGTCCTTGACATGCCAGCGACCAAGGTTGACACCATTTTCATCAGCTAGTTCGTAAATTAAGTCTGAAACGATCTTTTTAACTGTAGCGAGAGTGTACTTAGGGGCCAGCTTTGCTGCCACGTGTTTTGCACCACTTGACATCACATGGTGACGTTTCCAGACTTTGTCGCCAACATGGTACACGTCAGCGTCTCGTTTTCCTCGATTATACATCACAGCATTCCTTTTGTAGGCCTCGGTCAATTTACGTTGCACCTCCTTGTACAGTTCCGGCATTTCTTCCATTTCCCTAACATGAAAATCCCGAATAGCGTCCAAATCCATCTCATCCACGTTTTTTAAACGACTGTAATAATTTCCAGAAGAAGGAACGAAACGACCAAAGTTCAAAAATGTCGGCGAGAAACCAGTTGCTTCACTCACAGCAGTTCTCAAACCGAAAGCTATTTTCTGGATTTGTTTGTCCCAGTGTCTATGGTCAACGTCCTCTAAATATGATCTGACAGCAGCGCCAATCGTTCGATTGTAGCGCTCCACGTAGTTCACTTGAGCGTGGTATCGCGCATTCGGCCAAAGTTGCACTCCGTATTCCTGAACTAGTTCCTTCATTCGTTTGTTAATGAATTCGGTGCCATTATCGCACATTAGAATCTGTGGCACACCGAATAGAAGGAAAACATTCTCTTCCAAAAACTTCGCGATAGCAGCGCCATTTGCTTGACGTAATGGTTTTAGCAAGGTGAATTTTGTGAACCAATCCGTTACTACTAGTAAGTATGAGGAACCATTCCCCGATTTAGGCAACGGACCAATTATATCGGCGGCTATCAACTGCCACGGATGAGACACACGTTTTTGTCGGCCCATAAATCCAGGGCGAGCAGTTGAAGCCATTTTCTGCGCAGCACACACCTTGCATTGCTGCACATAGCGTTTAATTTCTCGACGCATCTTCGGCCAATAATACAACTCACAAACTTTATTAATGGTTTTAAAAATACCCAAATGAGCAGCCATCGGGTCATCATGACAAGATCTAATCGCTCTTCTTCGCTGACGAGCTGGGACTACTAGCTTCCAATCAGTATTATTACGAGGACCACCTTCAGATGGGACGAATTTATATAGGTGACCATCCACAATATCCCAGTTCGGAAAACTATCTTGATGTGCTTCAAGTATTCTAAGCATATTTTGGTACCAACGATCATCTGCAATACATTCGTCATTAAGTTGAATAAAACACATCTCAAGAGGTGCTCGCGATAACGCATCCGGAACAACATTCAAGGAACCTTTCCGATGCTCTAATTCAAAATCGTATTGCTGCATCTTCACAGCCCACCTAGCCAAACGTCCAACAGGGTCCTTGAGACTGTGAAGCCACAGGAGAGAATGATGATCGGTGATTATACGAAACTTAACACCTTCAATATACGGGCGAAACTTCTCAATGGCAAACAGCACCGCCAAACATTCCTTTTCCGTAACAGTGAAGTTTCTTTCCGACGACGACAACGTACGGCTTGCGTAAGCAATGGGAACTTCAATATCATCATCATTCTTCTGCGTGAGGACACATCCGAGGCCAACATTTGACGCATCACATTGAACTGTAAAAGTTCTTTCGAAATTCGGGCTGGCAAGTATCGGTGCGGAGACCAGGGCCTGCTTGATGTCAATAAAAGCATTTTCGGCTTCTACATTCCAGACAATGCGGTGACCCTTTTTACGACCCTTAATCAATGAGGTAATTGGTGCCGTCAAAGTTGAGAAATTTGGTATGAAGCGACGATACCAAGAACAAATGCCTATAAATCGCTTAACTTGGGTGGTGTTTTCTGGTCGAGGATAGTTGACCATTGCTGCAATCTTTTCCGGGTTTGTTCGCAAGCCATGTTCGTCTATTACAAAACCTAAGTATTTCAAAGAAGGAAAACAAAACCTGCACTTATCAGCATTAATTGTTAGCTTAGCAGCCGACAACCGTTTGTGAACCTCACATAAAACTTCCACATGCTTGTCAAAGGACGGAGTAGCAACAATTATGTCGTCCAAATACACGAACACATAGGGGTCCAATTCAGGTCCCAGTACCCTATCCATGAGACGTTGCTGAGTTTGCGGGGCATTATTTAAGCCGAAAGGCATGACGACAAATTCGAATAAACCTTTACCTGGCACACTGAAAGCTGTCTTCTCTCGCGAATCAAGGTCAAGTGGAATCTGCCAAAAAGCGCTCTTAAGATCAATGCTCGAAAGATAACGGGCGCCTGCTAATTTGCTCAAAATGTGATCTACTCTTGGAAGAGGGTAGGCGTCTTTCTTGGTAACTGAATTCAACTTCCGTCCATCGAAGCACAGTCTATAAGCTCCTTGGGCTTTCTTGACAAGTAGGACAGGCGAAGACCACGGACTCGATGATCGTTGTACGACTCCCAGCTTCAACATTTCGTCCAATTCGTTGTATAAATGAGTTAGCATGTAAGGGGATAATTGATACTGTCTCTGTTTGATAGGACGTGCGTCTCCGGTATCTATGCAATGCGTAATTTTATCGGTTCTTCCAAGCTTGGTCCCATTAACCCAGGACAATTCATCAAATCGCTGAATAACATCCTGTAATTGTTGACCTTGAATGTCACTTAGATCTACACGACTAGTAATAACTCCTACCAAATTGTCCGAACCTGCAAGTGGAGCAGATAAATTGTCTAAAACACAAATATTCTTATCACCAACCAGATAAGAATTTGCACCAAAATCGATTACCAGACTAAACATTCGACAAAAATCGCTGCCAAAAATCAAACTGTGGCATAGAGAGGGCACAACCAGCACTCTTACCAACCGAACTAAGGATCCAACAGAAACGGGCAATAACACATAGCCAGTGATCCTTTGAGCAACTCCATCCGCAGTACGAATTGACTCATCATCACATTTATTAATTTTCAATCCGAAGGCTTTGATAAACGGTAGACCATTTGTACCCAACACCGAGTTACTAGCACCCGAATCTAGCAAGGCAACGCAATCTTTACCACAAATATCGACTGTTATATAAGGACGATTATCACAAGGCTTAGTCACAATCAGAAGATTAAAATTAGCAGGGGGCTCTGACTTAGTGCAGAAATTAGAAACCGTTTTTAGCCACGATTTCCAAGATGGTGAATCACGATCCAGCTTGTAGGCCTGTTTAAGAGAAGGAAAGCGATGGCCTATGCACTTCCCTCTTCGTTGTTTCCCTGACATCTTGGACACGTTCGCCTAATACAACCCTGCTTCCCACAGCCAAAACAAAATCGTAATCGAGGTTTTTTACATTCTGAACGTAAGTGTCCAACCTCCTGACAATTCCAACATCTCAGCGCAGACACGTCCGGCGACTGCTTTGTAGTAGCCGCATTTAATGACGCCACTATTTTCGTGCAATGGCCTGACTCGTCTTCAATAATTATAGTTGGTTCCAGATCTCTTAAGAAATCTCTTAATTCCGAAACTGTTTGAAGTTTATGGCGAACTAAATGCGAACGATAACCCGGTAAGATATTTCTAATAATGATCTTCACTTTCTCCTCTTCACACGGAAGAACCCGTAGCCGCGACATTAAATTCGAAATACTTGAGATGAAATTGACGATCTTCTCTTGACGCTTCTGTTTTCGGGCATAGATTTCAAGTAGAAGACCATGTTCATAGTCCGGTGGCAAGAAATCCAGCTTCAAGGCGTCAACCAATGAGTCCCAATCACAAAAATTATCCTTCATAGACCGATACCACAGAAGAGCATCACCAGTGAACAGCTCAACTGCAGCATGAAACAAATCGTCCTTCGAAGCATGGCGGCCAGATCTCAATTCTTCAACTCGCTCTAAAAAATCGAATAAGGGCTGTTGACCATCAAATGACACTCCCCATTTAAAGATCGGAATTATTTTTTGCTCTCGGTACGGCGTACTATAGTGCATTACTGGAGTTCCAACCTCGGTCATGTCAGTCACAGGATCCGTCACAGGACGGTTGTTACTAGGTAAAGTAGCAACAGGCCGCTCAGGTTCGACCGCAAACCGACTCCCCTCAGCCAATGAAGTATCCGCAATTTTTGTCACCAGATCGTCTTCCAATGAGATAGCTGAAATCAGCCTATCGTTTTTAAAAGCCACAACATCCGGGTCGGTGCTATTGATTCGTAGTAGACGGCCTTTGATATGGTTTAGCCGACTTCTGATTTCCAAGAATGGGGCGTCCGTAGCTTCCGACAAGGAATCTATTAGTGCACTGATCGAAGTGATACATCTATCAATTTCCGCTCCGTCAACATCTCGGTCAAATGTGTTACAAGTATATGATACTCCTGGACGCTTTAGATCAGCAACTAACAATCTCCGCAGACATTTCCGTCTCTTCAAATCATCACTGCCACCAGGAAATCCTCTGATCAATAATTCATAATTTACTTCACTCGTAGTAAGGCAATCTACGTCTATATCATATGACAGATCCATCGCAATATTATGCTATTCACTAAAAGCTAATCAAATACAAAAACCAAGAATATATTAAACAAAACAAGGAGGGCCCCACGTTGGGCGCCAAAAGTATGACGTAAGCTCCGGCTAGCAAGCTCAGCGGCGCTAAGTCGTGGGTAAAATATATAATCAAAAAAAAAACCGAAACTTCCCTACAAACCTTCCACTATAGAAATTTCCTAAGATTGTACGGACACAGGCAATAGCCTTCAATAAAACCCGACCACCTACCACAAGACACACAGACGAAAGACAACTTAAAACTAACAACGAAGTAACCTTGCACGGATTTTCTGTGTAAAAAAAAATCGTACGTATTACGTAACCGACCGGTTATATAAGGGCGCCAGGACTGAAAATCGTACGAGGACTTCTCAGTTCGTCCACGCTGAGAGCTCCAGAAAGTTCGCAAGGTATACTTCAAATTTGACTAATAAAATCTAACAGTATAAATAATTACTAAAACTAACAATATTTGACCGCAACCAGCGGTACAGGCAACAAAACACTACCTAATATAAACCCCAACAACTCGTGGTATAGGACCACGCCACAACCAACAGAATAAAATAAAATCCAATAATACGCGGGGAAAATCCACGCCCAAGTTCTTCAATACAATTTCAATAACATGAAATATTCATGCTCAACGACGTGATTCTCACGCGCAGTTGCATAAAACAATTACCCACAATAAGCGTCAACAATAACTTCAAGCTTAATACAATTATTGTTAACACACTCAAAAACAACCAAATCTATCAATAAAATAAATCCATAGGAAGATTAAAACAGCTAAGACTGTCGGAACCGGTTCTTCAATTTAAAAACAATCAAAATTAAAGACTTGTAATTTTAGCGCGTAAACAATGAGCACGCCACTGACATCTAAAATGTCGTGCGATTAACCAACGTTGATTGCTAATTAATAAAGAAAAAATACTTCTTATCACAAACTAAATTACAGAGGCTAAAACACTGTTGAATCAAATTGCATCTAATTTAGTTTATATTATAAATTTTTGGGGAGCACTCACGGTATTAGCAGAATAAATACAAGAACCTCAAATAATTTGCACGGTAAACCTAAAATAATTTGCACGGGAAACCTAAAATAATTTGCACGAGAAACCTAAAATAAGTTGCACGGGAAACCTAAAATAATAGGCAATCTCCAAATCCAATTTCCAATCCTAAACCAACGCCAATCCAACAAATCCTAGAGTCAATCCAGAACAACTCCACTCAACAATCCTCTAACACAAGTAAATCTTCAAAAATCCTAACACAATCCAACAATACTTCAAACGCCAACCTACTCTACAAAGTGCAACTTCTAAAAAAATCTTCGCCGCCAAAAGCATAAAAATTGCTCACAATGTTCTCTGACATGCGACCGCAGAGTCGGTCCGCCAGTCTCTCCGCGCGAAAAAACCAATCTCCTCTCACGCCGCCCCGGTACCGCGATCTTGTCCGTCTGAGCTATTATCTGGAGTACTGGACATCTCATATCTCTCTCTCGCACGTGTGTATACTACTCCAAAGACCTCTCGCTCGCATTCATAACGTCGTTTTCTTAGAGCGCTACTTTTTATTATCTTTGTTCCACCCGTGCGTTTCTTACTGCTACACCGTATTTAAATTTGAAACACGATTCGAAAGGTCTCCTATTGCTCGTCAAAGTTACAATGTTAATTGCTAAATATTAACATTTTTATACATAGGCTCGATCGATATTT
This sequence comes from Venustoraphidia nigricollis, assembly GCA_034508555.1. Classification (NCBI taxonomy): domain Eukaryota; kingdom Metazoa; phylum Arthropoda; class Insecta; order Raphidioptera; family Raphidiidae; genus Venustoraphidia; species Venustoraphidia nigricollis. The sequence goes on from JAVRKA010000167.1 coordinate 149,208, forward strand.
TAATTTTGGGGCTCCAAATTCAAATTGCGACAATACATACAAATGAAGCTAATAAAAGCGAGTTAACCTGACAATCCGCGTCAGGATAACGCGACGAACTTATTAAATTATTGTATTGTCATCGATCCTTAATAAGTGTGCAAAGTTTCAATTTAATCTGGCGTTTCGAAGTGGATGGATTTCACGTTTAAAATTCCTTTACAAACATACAGACGTAGCTAATAAAAGCGAGTTAACCTGATGATCCTGGTCAGGTTAACGCGACAAACTTATTAAATTATTGTATTGTCATCGGTCCTTGATAAGTGTGCAAAGTTTCAGTTTAATCTGACGTTTTGAAGTTGGTGAATTTCACGTTCAAAAATTCAGTTGCATACATACAAATGAAGCTAGTAAAAGCGAGTTAACCTGACAATCCGCGTCAGGATAACGCGACAAACTTATTAAATTATTGTATTGTCATCGATCCTTAATAAGTGTACAAAGTTTCAATTTAATCTGACGTTTCGAAGTGGGTGGATTTCACGTTCAAAGATTCCTTCACAAACATACAGATGTAGTTAATAAAAGCGAGTTAACCTGATGATCCTGGTCAGGATAATGGGACAAACTTATTAAATTATTGTATTGTCATCGGTCCTTGACAAGTGTGCAAAGTTTCAATTTAATCTGGCGTTTCGAAGTGGGTGGATTTCACGTTCAAAGATTCCTTTACAAACATACAGATGTAGCTAATAAAAGCGAGTTAACCTGGTGTTCGTGGTCAGGATAACGGGACAAACTTATTAATTTATTGTATTGTCATCGATCCTTGACAAGTGTGCAAGGTTTCAGTTTAATCTGACGTTTTGAGTTGGTGAATTTCACGTTCAAAAATTCCATTACATACAGTTGAAGCTAATAATAGCGCGTTAAAAAAATGTAGGTAAGTATAAAATAAATATCACGTAGTAATGTTTTGAAAAAAAAAAATATTGATCGAGAAAACAATTTGTTAGCATGTGCAATGAACCATAAAAAAGAGTAAGTGCCTCACACAGGTCAAAAAAATCATTGAAGCGTAACTTTTTGACCTGTATTTGGATATAAAAGGGCATGCTTTGGCCGATGTAAATCATTCTACGCTTTGCTGCCATACAAGAAACATCGTTCTCTAAAGGCAACAAAGTATTATCATCGCAATGGACATTGTTTCGCTGCTCCCAACCGAAGTCGCTGTGCCGATTCTACAACTGCTGGACTCCCGGACCTTGGTCGCCGCCGCCACAGTGAATCGTCGATGGAATCGCCTGTGCCGGTTTGACAGGACGTTGAGAAAAAGAGGACGCGTCGAGATCGAGGAACGTCGCAGTTTGGTCTACCGCAGCACCCACGACGTAGTACGAACGTCCACCGCAGCCGAAATGCTGGCGCCACTGGACCCAAACGTACGAATGCCGGACAGGAGTCTCGTGCCTAGAGGCCTCCTACACCTTCCAGCACTAGCACCGCCGAGGCGCAGAGGAGGACCGCCGACTTTGAGGAAATTCGAGGCACCGTCGCTGCACCAGAGCACCAAGTCCAAGAAGAAGACGACGAAGCTGCAACGCGGAACACAGTCTACTTTCTCTAGGCTACGGTTTTAGTAGTTAGATATTTAGGTTAAGATTTTAGTTGTAAGGTATTTTTAATCCTTCATAATATAGCGATTTACAACACTCAAAATCACTATATGCGTGAGCCAATTACTTTTAGCAATAGCTAAACATTAACTCTCACAGTAGCGAGGGTTCTTGAATGAATCAAAGATGAACTTTTCCATTATTCATACAGACCTAAGTCACAGAACTTTTCTGTATCGTTTTAGGCTGTTTAAATGCGGAAATGAATGTTTCTTAACAATTATAGCAGACAATAGCTATTATTCCCAAATTTAATTTTTTTATGTGAAACTAATTAGTAATATTTACGCATTCTTAGCAACAGAATATAACCTTCTGTCCTTGTTAGTTTCACATAATTTAGGAGAAAAACTAACTACCCCTTTATTTGCCAGTTCCACTTCCCCTCGATTTCTTACTTTTTTCAAACAGATACGTCGCTAAAGAAGTTAAACTTCAAAACTTAAAAAAAATGTATATTAACCTACTTCAAAAAGTCAGTAAAATTGACTAAAAAGATGAAAATAACGAAATTTTGAGGTGGAGCCAATTTCATTAATAAAACTTTTAATTACATATCTACTTTTATTAAATTGGCACCGACCTCAAAATTTCATTATTTTCATCTTTTTAGTGACTTTTTTGAAAGAGGTTAATATTTTGTTGTAAGTTTTTTTAGAATTTCAGAGCCGCAGTGGTAAAAATATTTTGTATAGTTAATAGAATATATATTTTAATAAAATAAGATTGATTGAAAATTCAAATAGAACTATATTTTCTTCATTGCTAAATGCTTAATAATTAAGTGCTCCAGAATGTTTTTTTTAAATAAAATGTAAAATACGGAATTTTCCAAATAATTCTTAGAGTAATTGTAATCTGAAAGAACTGCAAACGACTCGTTAATTCCAAGTAAATGATTCTGTGTTAACAGAGCTTCCGTTATGTTCGTACACTATAAAAAAATCATTGTCTAAGTAAAACGTCATCCCAGTAGTTTCCCGCGAAACAGATTTATTTCCGTCAGTAGAACAAAGTTCGCAGCATTGCATTATGTGAGCTGTAACATGCGACAGTCTGCTTCAATAGGAATGAATAAGTTGCATTGATCTACCTCTCATTCCATATACCGACTCACAGTCGTCGCCTTATCCTTCCTTATTCATTCATTCATTATACATGTGCCAATGTAATAAAAAATCACTCACGTTGCGGGAGACCGAGTAAAAACAAGATCATTAATAATATTTCCTCTTTTTACGATGACTCGTCTTTCATTATAGAAGATGCTTCATGAAAAAGTGGATGCACGCGCGTCGCAAGTTATACTTCTTTGGCGTAATTAATCTATGTCTGTTTGTAATGTCAAAAAAACCCAGGTCGCAGTGCCAAAACCCTGCCGACAATATAGTGTATTCGCTAATATAGGCAGTGTGGCTATATTATGCAAACTTAAGTTGGTTTTTTGGGCAAAATAAAAAAATTGGCTCCTTAATACACCCCTTAAAAGAACATTTTTTCTCAGTTGCGATATTATTATCAATCGAACCTCTGTACTAAATTATATACACCTTTTAGCAAATAATTCACTATCTGCAAACTGGTGTTTTCATAAAATTTGTAAATCCGGTCCTGTCGGGCCGATTTTATTAAAATTTTGGGGACACTTTTTAATTACTACCACAGGGTTTAATTTCAATATTGAAACGATTCGGAGAATTTTTTCGGTATTTTGGGGCCCAAAAACATTTTTCCACCCCTAAAAACTACCCTTCGAATGGCCCGATTAGGTCTATTTTAAATAGGCTTCTTGCGGTAATGGATTTCAACACGTGGGCCAAATTTAGTTGAAATCAATTAACTCTTTCGAAAGTTATTGCCCGCACACACACACATATATATATATATATATAATTTTTAAAAATGGTGCTTAAGTGTTTAGGAGGTTATGAAACGTGGAGAAATTTTGGTCCCGCCATCCGACCGATGCCAATAGTGTATGTTGCTATATGACAAATACACTAGTAACAGTTTTTTACTAATGAAAGTCTATACCGTACTTATATCAAAAAACTAATTTTTAAAATTTTTGTCTGGCTGTCTGTCTGTGTGTTCCGGCTAATCTCCGAACCGGCCGGACTGATTTTGACGGGATTTTCATTGGCAGACTAATAACTGTCAAGTGAACAATTTTGAGGTTATAAGCAATAACAGCTGTTAGCTACTACTGGCTGACGGCAGTCTCACGTATCAGTGTGCACGAGAAAACTCTTTCGTCCCACTGTTGTAGATGGCGTGCGAGTAATTCCAACAGAGCATAAGTGTTAAACTTTCTGCCTTAAAATCGAAGCCGAAAGTACAATTTTAAGGCAGAAAGTTTAACATTTATGCTCTGCTGGAATTACTCGCACGCTATCTACAACAGCGGGACGAAACAGTTTTCTCAAGCACACCGATACGTGAGACTGCCGTCAGCCAGTAGTAACTAATAGCTGTTCTTGCGTATAACCTCAAAATTGCTCACTTGAAAGTTATTAGTCTTTTTATATAATGGTTAAAGTATGTCCTTTCGACCCGGTACAAAGAAAAATATTTTCCTGTTTTGCGAAAAAACAATTTTATTATATTATTATTATTATATTATATATTATTATTATATTATATTATAGTTATATTCGACTCCGAGTATTAGTACCTATGTATATTTTTGAATGATAATTAATCTTAGAACAGGAAAGCAGAGTTTATCACATTTTTAAATATTACTGATTTTGATAAATATTATTTCAGCATATTATGCTTTCACCGAATAAAATTGAGTATAGCTAAAATGAAAAATCGCTAGAATTTCGCTTCAATCATAATTACTTCAACATTCACAAAAAAATATAACAGATAATTTAATATAGAACATGGATGATTACATGTTTTTATATAAAAAACGACGTTTCATACAAATCACATAGCCGTAATTTGATTTGTCAACATTAATTCTCCTGTTTTTCGTTACAATATTTTGTTTTAGTTTCCACTGATCAATAAAAATATTAATTCAATATTAAAATGCTCTTGGGCAAACGCGGATTTACCTTTAAGTTACTAGAAGTCGGAGATAAATAATACAAATACAGTGAACCCCCGATAATCCGGCCCCTGTCTAATGCGGCACCCCCAGTAATCCGACATTGTCTATTATTTATTATTGAATATTTTTTTGACAATCCCCGCTAGTGCATGATTGAACAAGTTCAGAGTACATATATATAACATATAGAATCTTATCATTGGATCTGTAATTTGTCGGATTACAAGGTACTCTTTTGTAAAAAATTTCAGACTATAGGGGATCTTAGGCAGTACTCTATAATCCGACAAATTCGATAATTCGATACTGCCCTGCAAAATGTTTGTCGGATTACCGGGGGTCCACTGTATATGGAACAAAAAATAAATAATGTAAAAAAGAAGAAATAATATTAGAAACAGTACTTTGTAATACCCTCTCAGGACACGCCAGCAGTCTGAGCGGAAGACTCAAAAATAATTTTTTACTTTTTAGTTTGGCTTGTTATTAAAGCGTGTTTTTTTTTTAGTTTAACTGTAGAAAATCAAACTTTTAAATCAACGCAATCAAAAGATACGGTCGTTTATGCCCCGCATATTTTGATACTGACAAGAGAATCAAAACCTATAGGGGACTTCCCGTTGACCTAGAGTAATGAAATTTGGCAAGAAGTGTTGTCTTATGCCACAAGTAAGGGTAAAAATCCGAAAACCGTAAATTTGTATGTGCATCACAAAAAGAAAAAAAACATTCTATAAACGTCAAAATAGTGCATACTAGCGGAATGTTGTTAGTACTTTTAACATAACACATAGTTTTTTAAAAAAAGTTTTAAATATAACGCGATAACTTGATTTAATAAAGTTAGTGTATCACTAAAGAAAATAAATACTAATTGATTTAGAAAGACCAAAAGGAAATTTTAATAAGAAAATGCTACTACACTTAGAATGAACTTCTGAATGACGCAAACTTTGCATAATAGTGGGTACTGTACAATACCAAACTAGTTTACAGCTATTTATATCTATAACTCTTTTGTTTCTGATTTTAGCATTTCAAACTATTTTATATTATTATCTGCTGTATTTCTTACAACTAATATTTAATCATATGTCGAAATAGACAAATTGGGAACAAATACATAATTATTATTATTACTAAGGTTTTTTTATTTTTTAACGGGAAATTGGACAATTCAAATATAGTTAAACTGAATAAAAAAATTTTGACGTTTCGTTAAATATTTGTAACTTCTTCAGGCACAACTGAAATGATTAAAAATACAAATTAGTTAATGGAATAAATACATATTTTTTTAATAGAATTGAAATAATACCTTTAACTAGTTAACCATACAATTAATAAAATTTAGATATCTAATAATACATATTATATTTAGGTAAGTACTTCAACAAATATTAAATAGTAAATATTTAAACGAAATTTAAAGATATTATTTCAGTTCTATTTAAACAAAAAATATTTATTTCATTAACTAATTTGTATTTTTAATCATTTCAGTTGTGCCTGAAGAAGTAAAAAAGATTTAACGAAACGTCGCAATTTTTTTATTTAGTTTAACTATATTTGATTTGTCCAATTTCCCCTTAAAAATAAAAAAAAAACTTATTAATTATAATGGACGTGAACAATATTCAGAATTATTATTACTATTACAATGAACTGGCCATTGTTGAACAGGTTTTTTAAGGTTTTGTCTGCCTTTGATTTGGTTTCCTTAATATAAACTCAATTGAATATACATTTCTGAATAATATTTGTAAAATATTTAATATGCAGCAGATGATTCCCTTTCCAACACGCATTGTGACGTTCCGGCGGTAATTATAAAACTTAAAAAAATTTCAGTACCTTTGTATCTTTGCGGAGTATACCCGCCACGTCGTAAATCTTTAATGAATTCAAATAAATTGAGGTTAAGTTCCTGATAAATTACCCCGATAGAAATCACTGCACTGCTTTCTATGGCTTTAAAATTTTTACTACTGTCTACTTTTAATTTTTTGAATAAAATCTTTTCAAAAATTAGTTATTACATAAGTTCGTTTTTATGTTTTGCATAATACATTTTTATTAACGCTCTGATCATTGAGTTTAATACTTTTCGGGATAAAAGATTTTATAATTGATTTTATTATTTTAACTTCAACGATAGAAACTAAAAATGTTACAGCATAACGTTAAAATCTGCATCCCTCATCGATTTCTTTTTTGTCTCCGATCAATCCTTGGTTGTAAATTGTTGCGTTGACCATTTATATTCTATCACCGACCACAAACTTATATTTTGCACTTTGAATTTTTCTTAAGCTAAGTTGCAAGTATAATACTTTTGCTTTTAGGGATTTTAAGAACACCAATTGGAGTGACTTCACTAGTGATGCCCAATTAGCAAATTAAAATTAAATGATAAAAAAATCCAGTATGGATAACAAAATTCAGTGTCTAAATTCAATTTTTACAGATTTGTTAAATAAGCATTCATCTGAGAACACGGTTACAGTTAAACATAAGCATGAGCCTTGGATTACCCCAGTCATCAATATCATGATGAAACTCCGTGAAAAGGCCTTACTTGCACACAAAAGAACGAAACGTAGCAGTCTCTCCGTAATTACACCACGGCTACTATCCGACGAGAAAAACAAACTTTCATCTCTTACTGCAATATTAACAGTAACAATAGTTCGCAATTATCGCGTAACATGAAACATTTAGCGATAAATCAAAATGATTTTCACGGCACAATTAGAATATGTAGTGACTTTAAAGTAAGCGTTAATAAAGTAGTTCGTATTGAAGATATTTTTATGAAATTAGAAGGCACTGTGGAGTTTTCAAAGTTTGCACAATTTCAACTCATCTTGCCTTCGCTCCTTGAATTTTTCAGAAAATCATGGAAACATTGTTGTCCTGGACAGAAGATGCATGCCTTTTCGATGATATTTTAATAACAGCTGAGACACGACAACTCTATTTATAGAAAGGTTGGAATGCGTATTTAATAAGACTATTGAAAAAAGAAAATGTGTTTTTTACAAAAATATGACATATTTGGGTCATACTTTTTAAATCAAATTTAATTAAACCTCGAATTATTAATAATCAGTCAAATCATGTTAAAAATTATAGGGAAAAGAGAAATTGCGAATTTCATATCATCGATTCAGACATTGTATAAGATCATAGAAAAATAAATAATGTTGAATAGTGTCCTGCAATTATAACAAATAAACTCGGTTCTCAAATTTATAAAATTAAAACGAAATCTGATAATTTAGAATGAGCTTTCAGTAATTTTACTTCGTCGTCTAACGCAATATTATCTTTCAAACCGCTTTTCATTGACTAAATTTTCTATTATAATTTATACAAACTAAAAACGTTCAATATATTCTACAAACAAACGATAATATTGTGCAATATTAATTATATTGCAAAATGTTGAAAGGGCCTCTTTAGACATGCAGTTTAACCATGATATGCATTTTAATCTGCCTATTTATAAGTAAATATGACATAGTTGAATAGATATGTAGTGTAAGAGTTTCTTCAGTAGCCCCAAAATTAAAATAGTTTTTCGAGCCTATGTGCATTTTTCCAAATAAATGTATTTAGTAGTGCCAATTTTGACAAACAAGTTAAGAAACGCGATTTGCTTGGTAACATTCATGTTTGGCCGACGAAGGGGTAGCTATTGCACCTATCGCGTGTACGAGAGAGCAAGTGTTTCACGGCGTGCTTTTTCAGATCTATAGTTTACTGTTCAACCATGATAGGGGAATACGACGTAATTAGTGTATTTGCCATAAGGCAACATACACTATTGGCGTTGGTCGGATGGCGGGACCTAGGGGTCGGACCAAAATTTCTCGACGTTTCATAACCTCCTAAACACTTTGGCACCATTTTTAAAAATGTTTATATATATATGTATATATATATATATATATATATATATATATATATATATATATTTATATATATATATATGTGTACGCGCGATAACTTTCGAAAGAGTTTATTGATTTCAACGAAATTTGGGCCACGTGTTGAAATCCATCACCGCAAGAAGCCTATTTAAAATGGGCCTAATCGGGCTATTTTAAGGGTAGTTTTTAGGGGTTGAAAACTGTTTTTGGGTCCCAAAATACCGAAAAAATTCTCCGAATCGTTTCAAAATTGAAATTTAACCCTTTGGTAGTGATTAAAAAGTGTCCCCACAATTTTAATAAAATCGGCTCGACAGGACCGAATTTACAAATTTTTTGAAAACACTAGTTTGCAGATAGTGACTTATTTATTGAAGGGTGTATTTAATTCGGTGTAGACGTTAGATTGATAATAATATTACAATTAAGAAAAAAATGTTATTTTAAGGGGTGTATTAAGGGGTTAAATTTTTTATTTGGCCCAAAAACAAACTTAATTTCACATAATAAAAGTATAAAACCACACGGCCCTATACAAGCAAATACACTATATTGTCGGCAGGGTTTTGGCACTGCGACCCGGGTTTTTTTAATAATTAGTGTGTGGTTATAGATATTTAATTTACTTATAAAATTAATTGTTGATATTTAAATTATAATTTATATCTGTAATAAAAAAAACAGTGCCAAAGGAGATTAGAAATTTAAAAAATCTATAAGCAAGAATAGTTCATAATAGCTGCATAAAATCCAAAGAATTGCAGCGTTGTGCTACCGTTCTAGGAAGTAAAAATTCGGAACTGCAAAAAGTGCTTCTGTAGAAGTATTGTAAATATAATTAATTTAAAAATTAAAAAATGTGGGCAATTAATTTTTTAAAAGTGTAAAAACTGTGATGCTGATTTGTAGAAGAAACATGTGTATTTAAACAATTATAATAAAGACTTTTAAGATTAAGATCTAACTGTACTTCATTACAAGTCAATATTGTTAATATAATTTAAAAGTGAAAAAATAACGTGAACAATTCATCTCTACACTGTAAAAATTGTGGCATCGGTTCTTTAACGAAACTTGTGTAATTATACAATGATAAAAATTGCGCGAGGACTAAAAGAACAAACAATAACATTCTATCCAATTAACAATTGATAGGGGCCTAAAATAAACACGATTAAGTGAAATTAAATGTATGTATTGTTGATCAATGTAATAAAATCATAGTTTTTGACGGCATGATACATTTTTTCCTCTTTAACTGGAAATCTGTTTCCAAGTTCAGGGTAAAACTGTAGTTATTTTTCCATTAATTATATAAACTTACTGCCGAATTTTTAATATAATGAGTCCTATATTTCTGACGTAAAAGAAAAGTAAAAATTACCTATTCCCGAACTATTGGCATGGATATGACATTTGGATTGTTTAAAAACTTGTGTCTATTAATAAAGTTGATTACAAATAGTCTCTTTTTATTAGATTCATTTACATATAAAAATAAACAGTTGATATTTAAATTATGATTTATATCTGCAATTAAAAAACAGTGCGAAAGGACATTAGAACTTTTAAAAATCTATAAGCAAGAATAATTCATAACAGCTGCATACATATCAGCCAATGCATTGAAACGTGTGCTACCGTTCTAGCAAGTAAAAATTCAAAATTGCTTGACAACGCTTCTGTAGAAGTTAGTATTATAATTTTAAAATTAAAAAATATGAGTAAATTATTTGAAAAGTGTAAAAACCTTGATGCTGATTTGTAAAAGAAACGTGTATTTAAACAATTATAACTGAAATCTTTGTGTTTAAGATCTAACCGTACTTCTTTACAAGTTATTATTGTTGATATAAAATTGAAAAACATAACATGACCAATTCATCTGAAAACTGTAAAAATTGTGATGTCAGTTCGTTAAAGAAATTTGTGTAATTAAACAATGATAAAGAGACTATAATGTCTAAAATCGGGAAGCTCAATGAACGTTGGAATTTATTGTATAAATTGTTGAATATAATATTTTCCAAACAAACGATTTATATTATACAATATTAAGTATAATTCTAAATACTGTAGTGTTTAAGTGCTTCTTCAGACCTGTTGTTTAATCATGATACGCATTTTATTCTGCCTATTTATAGGTGAATACGTCGTAGTTTAATAAGTATTTAATTATAGTTATTTCATTTACTCACAAAAAGTAAACCGTTGAAATTTAAATTGTGATTTATATCTGCAATAAAAAACAGTGCGAAAGGATATTAAAAATTTAAAAAATCTATAAGCAAAAATAATTTATAATATCTGCATACATCCCAAAGAATTGCGGCATGTGCTACCGTCCTAGCAAGTAAATTATAATTATAATTCAAAAATTAAAAAATATGAATAATTCATTTGAAAACTGTAAAAACTGTGATGCTGATTTGTAAAACAAACATGTGTATTTAAACAATTATAACTGAGATTTTTGTGTTTAAGAACTAACCGGACTTCTTTACAAGTTAATATCGTTAATATAAATGTGAAAAAAATAACATGAATAATTCATCTGAAAACTGTAAAAATTGTGGTGTCAGTTCGTTAAAGAAACTTGTGTAATTAAACAATAACAAAAATTGCGCGGGGACTAAAAGAACCAACAATAACATTCTATCCAATTAACAATTGATAGGGGCTTAAAAGAAACACGATAAGTGAAATTAAATGTATATATTGTTGATCAATGTGTTAAAATCAAAGTTTTTGACGGCATGATACATTTTTTCTTCTTTAACTGGAAATCTGTTTCCAAGTTCAGAATAAATTTGGAGATATTTTTGTTTTCGTTATCTAAACTCACTGCCGAATTTTTAATATAATGTGTCCTATTTTTCTGGCGTGAAAGAAAAATAAAAATTACCTATTCCCGAACTGTTGGCATGGATATGACATTTGGATTGTTTGAAAACCTGTGTCTATTAGCAAAGTTGATATCAAATAGACTTTTTTATTAGATCGAAACCTCGAATAATTGTTAAATTTGTGTTAAACTTGCACTGTCTAATAAATAGTAATATGCATTATTAAACGTTATAAAAAAATAAATTAGACGCCTAATTTTGTAAAACAGAACCAACAAAAATAATAATTTTGGTTTGATAGACGAAGAATATGTAATAATATGAGTAATATGACAAATTTAAACATAATTCTGGTAACCATATAATATAGTAAACAAATATTCGAAAAAATTAACTAGAAATAAAATTAATTGTGATAGTGTTAAAACTAATAAAATTTACGAATTATAAAGATTTATAAATGTTCTCAGTTCATGCCAAGGCAATTATTTCTGCGTCTCGCCAAGTATCTTGACCTACCGTAATAACGTGGAAATAGAGGATAGAGTTGAATCAAAATTGTTTTTTTAAACTTATTTCGTACAGTCTTAATAAATCCTAAATTACAGAGTCAGCACTACCTACCACATCACTGAATTTTTGTTACCCCGAAGTTATAAATAGTTTCGAGCCTATATGAATTTTTTGAAATAAATGTATTTTAATAGTGTGAATTTGACAAACAAGCAATAGACACGATTTTCTTGGCAACATTTGGCGTATAATTTGGCCGACAAAGAGGCAGTCATTGCAGCCATCGTGTGTGTGAGAGAGTAGACGTTTGTCACTAGGCTCGCGATTTTGAAAATGCACCGATAACGAGATAAATGTGTGACCGTTAATTTTGATGTGACAATAAAATCGATTGTTGAAGACTGCTTGGGACAGCTATTGTTGATTTGATTGTTGTTTTGGAGTTATTTTGTGACGATAGTCAATTGTTGGTCGCTTGAATGGCCATATTTTTTTGGATATTGAATTTTATTCTTGTTGTCTAGGACATAGGTTATTGCTATTCTTGCCTGTTTTAGTTGTTAATAAAATGGCGTTTTGATCGCCAAATAAGAATTAATAAGGAACGTTCGATTTGTGCGTGGAATCCTGAGACTATAATTATCTCTATTCATTTCTTACTTGTGTTTTTTTGATTCCTTACCAATGGTTAAATTTTGCCTTATTTTCTCGACAAATGCCACATCCGAACATCTGCGATCGGAAATTGTAGAATTCTAGAAAGAAAACAATAATTGGGTTTAGTGTGTTCAGTGGCGTCCCATTTATATATTTTGCCTGTGTTGAAATTGTTTGTTATTATTTTGTTAATAATTTTATATTCGTTATTATTTATTCCTATTTTACTTTTGTTATTGACGTACTACCTTCGCAATCGTTTAAACTTTAAACGATTGCGGAGTTTCTCAATGATATTTTTTCATAAGGACCTTGTGCAATTGTGTCTCTGTCATATTATGTCTAGTATTTTATTTTCCCTTGCTGAATACAATTTATAATTTCTTACATTCTGGGATACAGAGATTGCTGCAGTAATTATGTACCTCGTTAGACCTAGAGGCTGATCTTTGATCAGAGCGTTAAGTGGTTCTGGCGTCCATTTTTTATCATTTGGGTGGTGATTATGTTTCTGATTTTTTTTGTCAACTATTGTTGTAATTCTTTTGTTATTTTGGGGTGATAAATGAAATTTTTTTACTTCTACTTAAATTGTGTTTGTTATTTTGTTTTAATTGTCGTGTGGTAGGTAGATAGCCAAATTCTATATCGGCTCACAATATTTCAAACCACGACACAGCGCCGCTGAGTTAGTTAGCCGGAGTTCTTGTGTGTTTGAATTTGAACATTTTTTCTAATTATTTAAAGGTGATTATGACTTTATGCTACACTTATGCTACACCTCTCATGTCTTCTTACAGTGCCAGACTAGAGTCAAGCTCAACAGGGTCTTCTTTCCCCGCTAATTTTCCCTTGGCAGTGGTTTCGCTAGATAGTAGACAGGGACATTTTTTTTTCATACTCATACAAGCCCTCTGTGCCCTCGGGCTTAGCAGGCATTCATTGAATCCCTTCTTCTATCTTCTTCTTTTTTCTAATCTTCTCCTTATCTTTCTGTAGGATCGTTGTGATATTCTATATGTATTTGATCAATTGCTCTTGATACTTTGTTCGTTGATGTTAATGTTGTTATTCGAACTTCCTCGTATTGTATGAGTATTGGCACTCCGGCCTTTAAGCAAGAAAAAACCTTAACCGTATGTTGCCATAAAAGGTTACATCTTTAGATCTTGGGAAAGTTGCCCTTTATCAGCCAAAATTGTCTGACTGACCGGTGTAGGCACCCCATAGGGGTAGTGGGGGAGTTGCACCGCCCTAAAAAAACTCGCTTACCGTCTTCTTCTACCAGTTGTATTGTCCAGCATTTGGTTCTTTTGCATTTCATAGATTTTTATTGATGCAACTGCTTCTTTGAGTATTTCTTGGTTTGTGAAAACCTCTCTAATGTCATTCGACTTCCTCCTTACTTTTTCGAAAATTTCTCTGGTCTCATTGCAGTATAATATTATGTGCTCTGCTGTCTGTAGTTCATTACATTCACATTCTGGATTTTCTATGGCTCCGAATCTTGCCAGGCTTGCATTATATGGTCCATGGCCTGTAATTGCTCTGATCGCCTCTCTTGAATACTGTATATGGAATTGCAATCTTCTTTCGACACTCGGAAATATTTTCTTTGTGTATATTTCTCTATCTATTACTTGCCAACGTCTGGCCCATATGTTGTTGGCTCTGTTTTTGCTTTCTGTCTTGTCTATATATCCATTCAGAAGTTTGTTAGCGTTATGTTCATTTTCATGTTTTGCCTAATAGTTTGCAGCTCTTCTTCTGGCCTCTAGATCCAAAGGGAGTATGCCAGTTACCACTTGAATTGCTTCTACTGAAGTGTGATTCTTACTAGTGCTCTTCTTTGGCTATAGCTTAGCATATTTACCACTTTAACTTTTTGTAGTACGTCTGACAGTATAGATACTGCGTATAGCGCTATGCCCTCGTATATTGATTTATAGTATTGTATCAGGAAGTGTGGACTGATTTCATACTCTTTTCTCGCCATTCTGCTAACTTGACTTAAACAATTCTCAACTTTCTTTAATGCTCTTTTTAAATGCGGTGTCATAGTGAGCTTGTAACGGTCACTGCTTTTTATCTATATCAGGCCGGATCTGCTCGCCGGAGCCCGAGTTCAAGTACATAGGCAGCAATTGAAATAATAAAAATAAAGAAAATAAAAGATTCTGGCGTATTTTCTTAATATTGTTTATTATCGAAATAAAAAAAGAGAAACTCAATACAATATTCAAATCAACAAAAATACAAATTCGTTACAAAAATCGGTACATAAGCCTTTACATAAATCTTGACATAAATCTTTACGTAAATAAATCTTGACTACAGCTATCGCTTTCGCGACGTACACTTAACACTGTGTACTAACCGTAGAACGGAACAGGTCGGTATGACGGAGCGGTATCAGGTAACGGTCAACTTATAGCCAGTAATGTAGCACCACTACTTTCATAATCCGGGGACTGCTTCTTAACGAGCGACAAGCGAGTTTCATTGTAAAATGCCATGCGGACGGTTTATATATGCCTAGCTGTTCCCCCGAACAGCGTATAGCTCGTGTACACGAAGGACAGTCGAACACAAACGAACGTCCGTGTGGCTTTTTATAATAACTCTAGCACAGCGGACGGCTGGTTTTGTCATAGTATCTAAACATCTTTAAATAAAACAGTTTCGGTTTATTAAACGGTTTTATTATAAAAATAGATGTATTATATATTTCTAATACAACTTACAAATAAAAATGAACTCTGAATAAATAAATAAATACTGTCTTTCCAGGTATTTAGAAAATAAACATCACTAGTTTGTTTTTTAATACAAACAAAACAACTCGTAACGGTGCATAAACGGATGTACCGTTACAAGCTTGACGTCCAGTGTGCACCCTTGATAATCTCCCTTTCCACCTTAAGCGTAGAGCCTTCCAGTCTTATTATAGGTTTTCTTTTTGGAAATAGTTTAAATATCACAGCTTTGGTTTTTTGTACTGATAACGCCATTTTAATCTATCACACCATTCTTTAATTTCATCGAATATTTTTTTGCCACTTTCTTCAATTTCTCTTCTATTATTTGCTTGATAAGGTACCGCCAAATCATCTGCAAAGGCTATCATCTTTGCATCTGGAAATGTTTGTTCTAATTCTTTGATTAGCATGTTTATCGTTATTAGCCATAGTATTGGTCCGAGTACAGATCCTTGTGGACATCCTTTTGTTACATTTAGATATACAAATTTGCCATTCTCGTACATATGTGCAGTTCTTTTATGACAATAGCTCTTTAGAATATTTTGTAAATACATCGGTACTTCTAGATTAATTAGTTCATTCCATAGAGCAGGCCACCACATGTTATCAAAAGCTCCGCTTATGTCTATGAATAAGCCCATTACATGTTTACTTTCTTTATCAGTAATAAATCTTATGACATCATCTACGGCTTTTTCTGTCGATCTGCCTTTCATATAACCATGTTGATTTATACTAATTTTTCTTTCAATTGCACTCATTAGCCTTGTTGCAATTAGCTTTATTATAATCTTGCCAGATGTGTTTAAGAAACATATAGGTCTGTAAGATTTGACTGTTTGGGGATCTTTCCCATTGCCTTTATAGGGTATGGTTACCAGCGAACTTTTGTAGTTTTGGGGGAAAATTCCCTTTTTTAGGCATAAGTTAGCCAGCTTTGTCATTTCGCCTTTTATTGCACTATAGAGCATTTTATAAACTTCGATGGGCAGTCCATCGGGCCCAGGTGCTTTGCGTGGTTTGAAACTTTTTATCGTTAGTTCAAGCTCATCCTCAGAGACTTCATCTATTTCGTTGTTTTCGTTCGTCTCATTGAACTGAATAGTTGTTGTTGCGTCTTCTGTTTCGCCCGACCTGAGGAGTCCCTTGAGTAACTCTTCTGCTGTGTCTTCCCAGCAGTTTGTATGTAAGCCATTTTCTTTCTGTATGGTTGCTAGCACTTGTGGTCTTCTAAATTTGACTGCACATATTCCGTATGGTAAAGCCCATGGACTGTCCATCATTGTTTCGTTTATAAATTTTTCCCATGTTCTCTGTTTTGCCTCTTTTATTTTAGTTCTGTAACTTCTCAGCAGTGTGTTGTATCTCTGCTTTTTCTCTTGTCTTCTCTCTATGTTAAGTTCGTGCCTATATTCTCTCAATAGTTTTCTGACTTTAGCTTTTTCTTTTTGCAACATCTGATTCCACCAAGTGGCTCTTTTTGGTTTGCTTGTTATTTGCCAATTTGCGTGCTTAGTGCAGGCATCTAGTATCCATTTATATATTCTCTTTGCCATTAAGTTTGGAGACTCGGTTTCTAAGTGGTATTCGTTTCTATGTTCTGTTAACGTTTTCTTAATGTTCTCCCATTCCACCTCTTTGAGATTTAGGCGCGGTAGACCTCTCTGCATTCTCTTTTCTTGTGTTTGTTCTATTTGAAATTTGATTAATCTGTGATCGCTGTGCGTTGCATGATCCAGTACTTTCCATTCTCTAATACTTCCCTTGATCAGTCTTGTTGCTGCAGTCACGTCTATGTTTGATTGTTGACCTCTGGTATTGCAATATGTAGCCATTTGACCCTCTTCATTTACTATGTACAGATTGCAGTCTTCTAAGGTATCTTCAGCTTTTATACCTTTTTCGTTTGTTATTGCGTTATGTCATCTTTGCGATCGTGCATTTACGTCAGCTGTATATATTATCTGTTTATTATTTAGATTGTTTACTAGAGTAGTCAGCTTATTCATATGTATATCAATGTCGTCTGCGTGACAGCAGTATTGACCACCGCCCGGTTCTCTCGGGCAATAATCAAGTCGGGCTTGCGGATACCTATCGGGGTGTGGAGGATGCTATCCCTCCGCACCACCCATCCTTTCTGCTTCAGCTTATTACCGACTTCTCGCGCCACCGCATCATGTCGCAGAACACGACCTCCATGGGTACGATGGCACGACTGAACGACATGCGCTGCAGTTTCGGTTGACATGCAACCGGCCCTACAGCGCCGGTCAATCAATGGCCGACCCCTAGAGGTGCGAACCCGAGTGGGTAGTGCATTGATCCTAACATGGTGATACTGCACGTAATCTCTAAAAGCCCTGTAAGCCGTGTATAACGAAGCATAGGGATAAACTTCTCCAATAGCGGTATCCCAAGACCGCCATCTGCTATCGGCGCATGAAAGTACGCCTTCGGAGTATCATGAGGAAGTCTAAGCCATTTCCGCACAGCAGCACGGATTAGGACGTCAATTTCACCGAGGCGCCTACGCCAGTTATAAGTTTGCAACCAAAACTTATGTTTTTAAAAAGTATAATTATTATTTATTATTAAAAATTAAGTTTGTATTTTTTATTATGAAAAATGTATAATTTCAGTAATACAATTTACATTTGTATTTACTGTTAGTTACAAATATTATAAAGTATATAAATGTATAAATGAATATTTCTTGACCATTTGCATTGGTCTATAGTATTGTAATTCTAAAACAATAATAATGTGTTCTAATCCATGCTAGAAGAAAAAAGGATAATTTTATTAGATAAGTTGATTGTCCACAAGCGTGGGTGTTCCCAATGTGCCGTTCGTGCATAATTATTATGCACAGCTGCATGGTGTCTCATGTAACACTTCCCCCCTTAAGACGTTGCTGTCCTCGGCAATGCACTTGGATGAAATTCTTCTGCAGGGAGTTGGGGTGATTCTTCAAGTTGAAATGTAACTTCCGTTTTTGATTTTGAAAAAATGTGCTTGATGTGATTTCTTCTTTTCCAGATAAAATACACAATCAGTGAAAACACTATTAAGTAGATTGGTGTCCAACTATACTTAATAAATTTGTCGTTTATAGATTCGTTTATTTGTTTAAAGTTTGAATTTTTTATAACGTTATGAATGTCTTTTAGATTTACGTCTTCTAAGTTTATTTTGAAATTCGATTCACGATTTGTATTATGTAGTATTAGATTTGGAAGTACAATTTCTTCTTTTATTTTAGAATCGTCTTTATTTATGTAGTTTTCATGTGCGATTGTAAAATCACATTGTTTAGGTAGTTCTATTAAATTAACTTTGTTAATTATTGGTTTAATTTTACACGAACTTAATATTTTTGTAGGTTCAGGTGTAATTACTACGTAATGTACAGAGTCAATCTGTTCGATTATCGGTCTTATTATTCTTTCGGCTTTAGTTAAGTTACACTCGGTTTTTTCTTGATTTCTTATCAAATTGTAAACGCAATTTGGTTTTAAGGCGTTTGTCTTCTTTTGTTGAAAAACGCAGAATGCTTCTCTGTTGTAGACGTCACATGGTTTGTCTCCATACCAGTACGATTCTTGGTTCAAAGTAATGTAGGGTTTTTCAGGTATTAGGATGGAATTATACATATTTGGAATAGGTATCAATTCATATTGTTTAAAGGTTGAATCATAACAGATAGGCACTTGAATGATAAAGTTAACAACGTGATCATTGCTTATGTATGATTTTGCTGTAATCGTTGAATAATATGCATGTAAATTATTTTTTGAAAATGCTAAGGATTCTTGTCCATATTGTTTTTCTATCTCTAAAATTAATTTATGCAATTCAACTGGTTGAAGTATTGTAGTATGCAATTTATTTTCACGTGTAAAGGTAATAGCGATTTCTAAATCAGTGAGAAATTTATGAATTGAATTTAGATTTAGAATTATGTCGTTAATTATGAATCTTTTTTCTATATAGTTAGTATTGTTAACTATAGTCGATGCGAGAGTTTTCTGATTGTTTGACAGGGCTGTAATAGTTTTATTATAGTTTTCTAAAAGGTTTTTGTTTAGAGAAATTTGATTATTACCTTGTTTAATAAGTTCAGATTGCTTGTTTTTTAATTTTTTGATTTCGGTTTCGAAATTTTGTGCGTCTTCGTGATCAAGGTTACCTGATATAGCTTTAATTATCGAACCTAGTCCGTCAATTAAACCTCGTTTACTTTTATGTGATTTGTGATAATTGGTTGGTCTTAATAGAACGCTATAAAGTTTTTCAAAATTTAGGTTTAATATATTATTTAACTCAATTGTTCGTTCTTTTAAACTAGCAGATAACATAGTAGATAGCGAAGTATTTGCAAAATTGAAGTTATGATTTTGGATTTGGATCAGATTATTTTCTAATAGGTTCAGGTCATAATAATGTATGACTGTATGAGTTGTTTTTTGGATCTTTGTATTAAACAGGAAAAAGGGTAAGATTCCAGGGTTGTCCGAAAGGTCAGTTATTCGAACTTCTTGGTTCATTGTCATTGTCAGGGTTGTTGTAAACAGTCTGGAATTGTAAAGGTTTTTTAATTTGTTGTTTATGAAATATACCTTTAGAAGTTTTGACTTTCAAGTTGCGATCTTTTTGAACTGTAGCCTTTTTTGCTCTAAGGTCATGTTTTAACCTAGGTTTGGTTTTTATATATGCTTGTGTATCATCGGGATAATTAGGAGGTTGTTGTCTTGTTTCGTTAATTTTATCCGTTGTTTTTTGTTTTTTATTATGTGTGTTTTCTTGTATGTTTTGGTACAATGTTTTTGTGATTGCCCTATGATTTTGGACATAGTCTGTTAGGAATTTTTCGTTTAAGTTTATAGTTAAAATTTCGTTTTTGTCTATATGTCCATAATAAACATCTACAGGTTTTAGTTTGGTTGTTGTGTGAATAGAGTTATTATAACCTATTATTGCGTAGGTCATTTGTTCGCAAGGTGTTGTTTTGGGGTGGCTATTTTGAATTATTCTTAAGTGTTCTAAAAGTGTAGAGTGTAGGCGTTCAATTGTTCCGTTAGATTGGGGGTGTTGTGGTGTCGTGAAATGTAGTTTTACATTGTGTGTTCGACAAAATTCTTTTAATATAGTATTATTAAATTCGGGTCCTCCATCTAATCTAATTTGTAGTGGTGCACAATGATGGCTGAAATGTGTTAATAATTTGTTCACTACGTCTAGAGCGTTACTGCTATTTACTGGGTATGCTTGAGAAAATTTACTGAAATCATCGATTATTGTCAAAAATTTTTGTTTCTTGTACTGAAACAAATCGATCGAAATAATTTCATTAGGTTTGCTAGGTGTTGGTGTGATTTGTAACGGTGGTACGTTAGGGTTTCTTTCATATTTTGCTAATTGACATATTTCGCAGTTATTTATGAACTTCGTGATATGTTCACGCATTTTGGGCCAGTAGTATTGTGTTTTAAGTTTATTGTAAGTTTCATCGATGCCGCGATGATTAGTTTTACCAAGGTGGTAATTGGTTATTATCGATTCTTGTTCTTGCAAGTCATTTTCGTCAATAAGAAGTTTATTCGTTTGAGTTAAGCAAAAAGCTTTATTTTTAAAAGTTTTTTGTAGAGTTGTGATAAAATTGTCATACCTATTTCTATTAGAGAAATAAATACCATATTTCCATTTCGGATTGATACGTTCTTTGAATAAGTCAAATATTTCTTTTTCGAAATGTTCCTTGGATATAAAGGCTTCTATTCTATTTTTATCAGGGAAAGGTTTAGTTATTTTTGGTTTACAAACAAATGTATTAACGAATGTAATTATTATTTGATTTCCAAAGTAGTTAAGTGGTTTTTCACATACAGGTATTTCCAGAATAGGATTTTCAACGTTTGTGTGTATAGTCGCATCGTCGTCATTCTGTCTGTTATTCAGGATTAGAAATTCTTGTAAAATGTCTTCAGGATCTAATTCGGGTATATCGTTGTCTTTTAGCAGGTCAGCTAAATTTGATAGTGGTATATCATCCAAAACGTCATCTAGATCTTCTAGATTTGGTACGTCAGGGTTTAAGGGGATCATAGAAATTTCGTCGGGATCTTTGGTGACAGTTTTCGTATGGATCTCGATGCGGGAAAGGGCGTCTGCGTTTGTGTTTGATATACCTTTTTTATATATTATATTGTAATCGTATTCTAATAGCTTTAGTCTCCAACGTACTAATTTTGAATTTGGCTCTTTCAAATTAAATAGCCATTGCAAAGGTTTGTGGTCGGTGATTATTGTGAATTTGGTCCCGAAAACATATGGTCTAAACTGCTTTACGGCGTAGACTATTGCTAAAAGCTCTTTCTCAATGGTCGAGTAATGTTTTTCATGTTCATTTAAAGTACGTGAGGCGTATGCTACTGGTCTATCTTTTCCGATCGGCCCTTGACTCAGAATAGCGCCTATTGCTAAATTTGAGGCGTCAGACGTAACGTTAAATGGTTTCGAAAAATCAGGGTATGTTAGTATCGGTTCATTTGACAATAAATTTTTACAAAGTTCGAAACAGTCTAAAAATTCTTTGTCATGAATAATTTTGGCATTTTTACGTAGACACTTAGTTAAAGGGGTTGTAATCTTAGCGAAATCTTTAATAAATTTGCGATAATAACCTAGAAGTCCCAAAAATGATTTGATTTCTTTCTGTGTTTTTGGTAATGGAAATCTCTGTATGCATTCAATTTTTTCAGGGTTTGGTTTTATACCGCTCGAAGTTACAACGTGTCCTAGAAATTTTGTCTCTTTTGATAAAAAGTTACATTTGTCGAGTTGGATTTTTAATTGTGATTCACGCAATTTTTTAAATATTAGTTTTATATTTTGAATGTGCTCGTCTAAGGACGTGGAAAATATAATTATGTCGTCCATGTAAATTAAGCAAATTTTATTCATTAGTTCACTAAAAACTTCGGTCATAGCTCTTTGGAAAGTTGAAGGTGCATTTTTCAGCCCGAACGGCATCCTAAGAAATTCGAAATGTCCGTTTTCGGTTGTAAAAGCTGTTTTCTCTATATCTTTAGGGTCCATCTGAATTTGGTGGAACCCTGAGGCAAGGTCTAGTGTGCTAAAGTAGGTAGCTCGTCCCAATTTGTCAAGGAGGTCTGTGATATTAGGAATAGGGAATTTGTCATCGACAGTTTTGTCATTTAGTTTTCGGTAGTCGATCACCATTCTCCATTTTGTTTTGCCGGAGGCGTCTGGTTTTTTCGGAACTATCCAGACTGGGCTGGACCAAGGAGAGTAACTGGGTCGGATTATATTTTGCATTAACATTTTTTTAGTTTGTTGTTTAACTTCCGCCTTGTGTATGTGTGGGTATCTATACGATTTTGTGTATATTGGCAGTTCATCGGATGTTCTAATTTTGTGCTTTGTATTACTAGTAAACGTTAAAGGTTGTCCCTCAATATGGAATATATCAGGAAATTCTTTACAGATTTGTAATATTTTAAATTTTTCTTCTGGATTCATATGATTTGTTCGTATCAGTGATTCTATACCGGGTGATTCAAAATGTGTCTCGGAATGAAAAAGTTGAAAAGAATTTGTATCGTAAGAAATAACGTTTATCGGATGTGTTAAAGCTAGTACTTTTTCGTTTTTCGTGTCATTGGACAATTGTATTGTAGCTAAAAAATTGTTCGAACAAGCTAAGATTTCTGGTATTTGAACGAAATTAATTTTTTGTTCTGGTATTAAAATTGTTCCATTTTTATCTACAGGTATTTTTGTTGTTATCGAAGAACAGGGTGGTATTTTTACTTCAAATATAATTTGATTTCCACTTTCTAAATAGTTAAAAGGTATTTTAACATTTGGAGTGTCAATTTCTTGTTTTCTGAAATTTATCTGTGCTTCCAGTAAGGATAGATTGTCTATGCCTATTAAACCGTCATATATATTATGAAATTTAAACATATAAAATTTGATTTTAGTGTCGGTCTTGAATTCTTGGAAGGATTTGATGTTAATGGAACCGTTACAACTGTGGGAATTAAATACAGTAGAAACAGTAAAAGTTTCTGGTTCAATAAATTTTGAAAAGTATTTTTTTGCAATGTTAGGATCAATAAAAGATTTGGTAGATCCTGTATCGATCAGAAGTTTCAGGGGTGGATTCGCGATTTGTATATATGGTAAACGGCTTTTATTACAAATGTTATAACTTTCTATGTGTGTTCGGTTCTGTTCTCGACAAAATGAAAATTTTGATCATCGAATGATTGTTCTGAATTTTCGAAAGTTATTTCGCTAAATTCGTCTGAAAAATCTGGTTCTAATTGATTTTGTTTATTGTTATCGGTGTGTAAATCTGTGGAATGCATATATTCGGTGTTTGATTCCTGTATATCTGTTTCGTTATTAAACAATTCTTCAGATATAATTGTTGGTCTTTGATTTGGGTTTTGGTTTCTAAATGTGAAATTATTATTTGGTGTAGTGTTTCGAGTAGAAATACTCATCGGAGTCGGGTTCTGTATCGGTCTGTTTGTATTTGGGCGAAAAACATTTTGGTTTCTCTGAATATTATTATTTCTAAAAGCTGGTATATTAGTTGGGAATCGTTGTTGAATTTGTCTCGGGTTTAAGTTTGTAACTGGTTTTGACGGGAAAACAGTTTGTTGAGACGGAATCTGTTGCATGTTAAATGTGGGTCTGGGTTGATTAAAATTAGGATAGAAATGATATCCGGGGTAGTTTTGATTTGTATTGTTATTAGGTTTAAATGCATTTGGTTTGGTTGTCAACTTATTTATGTTTTGTGTTTTGCTATTAACATTTGAAGGAAAATTTCCAATCACTTTGCTTTCATCTATCAACAAGTTACGTGCTGTTTCCAACGAACTAGGTCTAGATGTACGCAAAAATGTTGCCATAGGCTCAGATGTATGTTTAATTAAAACTTTCATAGCTAAGTTTGAAAATTGGGTATGTTTAATTACACGGGTTGGTTCGTCATCGTTTAATTCGGTATAGGTAATCAAAAGACTCAGAGTGTGATAGATTTGTTCATAAAAATCTAGGTAGCTCTGTGTGCTCTTTTGCCTTAGACTAAGAAGCGCAAACAAAAGGTCATCTTCTTCTCTTTGATCGCCATAATGCCGCATTAATGTATCCTTAATAGTTGCCCAAGTTTTAGCGCGACTATTAATGATAACCGTTTTTGCTTTACCGGTGATTCGTGACATAAATCCATTGTAAAGTCGAACGTTTTGATAATTTGTAGGGTTGGCTCGATCATGATAATAATTAATGAGACTATCAACCGTATTCAAAAAATCAGTAAGAATCTCAGGGTTATTACCGTTAAATTCGGGTATGAATTGAGTTTCCCTCAGATCGAAAATTGGTAAATTCTGTGTATTTGTCATGTTTGCTGTATTATTAATTGGTGGTACAGATATAGTTAAATTTTCTAACAATTGACTTAATGTGTCAGATTGTGTTAAATTGTCAACCATGGGTATACCAATAATATTGTTTAAAATTATAAATCGACTGCAATAGCCATATATTGAATAATCAAGTTGTTGCTTTGTTATTTGTGTCGGAACAATAAAGGAGTTTTCAAGGAATCACTTTTGAAACAGAAAATGTACTCACAGTATGATGAATGTAGTCCGTTGTTTCATAGTACTAGTAGGTTCTTCTTGAGGTGTAGTTGTAGAGAATTTTCGCTTCTCTCCCCCGCAAGAGTATCGACTGCGCCAGTTATAAGTTTGCAACCAAAACTTATGTTTTTAAAAAGTATAATTATTATTTATTATTAAAAATTAAGTTTGTATTTTTTATTATGAAAAATGTATAATTTCAGTAATACAATTTACATTTGTATTTACTGTTAGTTACAAATATTATAAAGTATATAAATGTATAAATGAATATTTCTTGACCATTTGCATTGGTCTATAGTATTGTAATTCTAAAACAATAATAATGTGTTCTAATCCATGCTAGAAGAAAAAAGGATAATTTTATTAGATAAGTTGATTGTCCACAAGCGTGGGTGTTCCCAATGTGCCGTTCGTGCATAATTATTATGCACAGCTGCATGGTGTCTCATGTAACACGCCTGCACACCCCAAGAACCCAAGCATGAAAATACTTGGGCAAGAGATGAGCGCGTAGCAAGCGCAGTCTCTGCTGAGGCTTTGGAGGAGCTTTAGTTAGTTTAACTAACTCATCCTTAAGCCGGTATCTGTCCTGCTCAGACTCTTTAAGCCTCACTCCCTCGAATTGAACCCCCAGGTAACGCCAAAAGTCATTGAGACCAATGGCGGGCAAAGGCACAAGGGAACCTTCCACGAAAAAATCGAGGTCGGTCACCACCTTGACCTTCTTGTCCCGCCCCGACGCCACCTGAGAGAGAACGCCGGATTTTTCCGGGTTCACCTTAAGTCCGCTGTGTAGTAGGACTGAAGTAAAGCGATTTAACGCACTTTGCAGTCCCACAGCTGTTGAGCTACACAGCAATACGTCATCAGCGAACGCGACTGCATTAATGATAGCACCACCAACGCGAAAGCCAATGTCCTTAGAAAGTGCTTGTAGTGCCTCGTCTGTGTCCCTTTTGACTGCAACCTGGAATCTCCAAGATGGTACGGGCCTCAGCGTAGAGCGCTACCATGTACTCCACGAATGGAGCAGGAGCGCCGACGCGTCTTAAGGCGTTCGATATTGCGCCCCTGGAGACAGTATCGAAAGCTTTCGATACGTCCAAGGACGCAACATGGAGAGTGCGATAGTGTCGTCGGGATTCAAACATAGACGCTTAAAGGATGAACAAGCTCTCTGTCACTCCGTCAGTCTTCACGAATCCACGCTGACGCTGATCAACAATCTCCGAGGCCTGGAGACGGTTAGCCAGAATACGATGTATGTGTCGTATGATCACCGAACGAATCGAAATTGGATGGTAATCGCCGGGACTAGTTAGCTTCTCCTTCTTAGGGATAAGCACCGTTCTAGTTAAGGTCAAGGAGCGGGGCAGCTTCCCGCTCACGAGAACAACGTTAAAGAGTATCGCCTTTATCAATGATGGCACCACTGCCCATCTGCGAGCCGTGATTCCGTCGGGTCCTGGGCCGGTGTTGCCCCTTACCTGGTTATCCTCAATCTCTGCCACAGAAATTGGATCCCACAGGCGCTTAAGCTTATCGTTGGGCTGCACTGGGATACTACGAGCTACAACAGGAGTAGAGGGAGTCTCAAAGAGAGACTTCCAATACTCCCGGAGTTCATCCGGAGAGGGACCACCCTCCTCCTCAGTGTTGGGGCCCAGTACGGCCCTCGCTGCAGCTCGCCAACTCCTACCAAAGAGTGACTGAACCCGTGCGTAATCACGCCTTCTCTTATTAACGCGTGACTTCGTCTCTACTTCCTTAGGCCTGCGTCGCTTTCGGAAGAAACCATGAGGTCGGCGATCCGATGGACCAGTGGGGAAGATATCCCCGACCCATCTCGCGATGTGGTCAGATACATCCTCCCCGAGGACAGACAACTTCGCCAATTTACGAAGCTGGTCCGTCTCGTACCCGAGACCGTCCTCCAAACCCCCAAGGAGGGAAAGGATTTCAGCCTCAAGTGGCCCTGTACGTTCTAATACAGGGACTCGAGACGTTGTCGCCGTTGGTGTCAAAGGAGCCGGAACCA
This sequence comes from Venustoraphidia nigricollis, assembly GCA_034508555.1. Lineage (NCBI taxonomy): Eukaryota > Metazoa > Arthropoda > Insecta > Raphidioptera > Raphidiidae > Venustoraphidia > Venustoraphidia nigricollis. The sequence continues at coordinate 176,373 of JAVRKA010000167.1, forward strand.
TTTCTGCATCCGCAACAGCTTCAGCCAGCATCGTCTGGTACACCGCCTTCTTCCGTGCACCTTTAATACTGTCCGATGCGGAAAGCGTTCAACCAAAAATTGGTTGATAAACCGGACACCCTTCTTCACATCCTCACTCTCGGACAAAGTAAGGAGACGCATCTCCTCTTCAGACCAACGAGCGTTGGTTCTTCCTGCAACGATCGCAGCATTCGCTTCCACGGGGTGCCCTTTCACTTTATGCAACCCCAGTTCTGTTTTAGTGGTGAATGCGCGATTGCACAGTTCACATACATGAATGTTCGTGACACCCAGTCTGCCAGCACTTCCACCGGGAGGTAAACAAAGTGGTGTCTCCCTCTCTTTTCTCAAATTATTATTTTCGTTTGGGCCGATAGGTGAGTGGGTTTGTACCGGGATGGCAACCCGATACACCTAACCTTGTTGACTGTTTGCTTTTAAACCGACCCCGCCTGGCATTCACCGGAGGCCATCAACGTATCCGCCTGGGACGCGAAGCAAGCTCCGCCACCAGAGGACCTCGAGGTCTAGGCAATCCCCGAGGGATACACCTATGTCCTTCGGAAGTGCCTCGTCAATGACGAGGTTAAAAAGCAAATGAGACAACGGGTCGCCTTGCCTGACCCCCCTGCCTACCAGAACGTGTCCCTTCTGACTGCAACCAGGAATCTCCAAGATGGTACGAGCCTCAGCGTAGAGCGCCAACATATACTCCACGAATGGAGACATCTACGTAATCTCCTGGCACATTAATAGTTCTATTTCTTAGTTTCCTTTCAATTGTTGAGTGCATTGAATCACATTCCATTTGTGTGTGTCCACGCTCTAAATATTTTTGAATTATGGTAACTTTTCTTGAAACGGCTAAATTAATTAACGCGTTTGATAAAATGCAATTACGGTTTTGGCACGTACAACCGTAATTGTAGAATGTACAGGTAATGCTAATTCTTTCCGTCGTTTCTATTGATTCGTGGTCAGTTATGATAAACTTACATATAATTGAGGAAAAAACATGAGCTGTAAGCCCCCCTTCACCTACGTGCCATAGGTAGCAATAACCGTCTTTAGTTTTGTTATTATACTCGTATATTGTGAAATTGTGTACGGTGAGCTTAGTTTTAAAATAAAGTGAAGACATAATCAGACTGCCTGCATATCCATAGTAAAAGTTTTGTGATTATCGTCGCGAATCATGTCTCGATATTTTTCATTTCTCCCTTCCTCCTTTTTATGATGTGAATGTTATATAAATCTTCGCTCACACTCGTCATTTTTTGGAGAATATAAACTGAGATTTAAGTCTTCGAAAATGTGAACGAATGAAGTAATTGTCTGGGGTCTCCCATTTAATTTTGGACATCAATCGTTTGCGTAGAAATTATGTAGTTCCATTTTAGACTTCCAGTTTGGTTCAAGGTACAATTTAGAAGACGCCTTCCTACAATAATGGGATTCAAGTTTTGCAGGTGATTCAAAAAATTCTCTGACACGTTCCTTCCTGGCGTTATTCTCTTTTTTACTTACAACTTCTTTCACACTGTCTGTATTATATTTCTGTTTCTTTTCCGATTCTATAACCGAATTCTTTATCCAGTTATGTATTGTCCATGGTTTCACTGCTAATGTATTTGAGAACAGTTCTTTGCACACTCCCAATTTTTGGTCACCTTTTTAAAAAAGTAATTAATGGTACACGTTCTTTGGGAGCTACTTTCATTTTTTCGGTGACGAGGTCTTTTTATGGGTTTTGTTTCCACTAGCAAATTTGCATACATTTTTTTCTGTTTCCATGACATGTTCCAAAATGCCTCGTATATGTTAAGTCTGCCATCTTCTAAGAATTGCACATTTTAGTTTGCAGATTTTGACTAAATTGTCAAATTTGCACCTATTTAGCATTTTTCTCTTGTCTTTTTTTATTTGATAATTCCATCCATTCCCTTTTTTTTGTCCAAGGTATTCATTAGCTTCTTCTCTGTTTTTTTTTTATTTTTAAATTTTGACCAATCGGTGACATTAACACGTCTTTTTTTCGTATTGCAATCTTCTATGTTTCTCAGTTCAATTTTATCTGGCTCAGTAACAGATTATACGCTTTGTACATTTTCAGAAATAGTAATTACATCACTAATTGCATTTGCTCCTGCATTTTTTGAACAAATTTCTTTGTTCTGCGTGCTAGAGTTTGCTGGATATTATTTCCGAATTGCCAAAATTATAATCAACTGTTTTAGTTACATCAGTGCCTTCTTCTTTTTTAGAAAGTTCAAGTAATATTGGAGAATTTTGTATTGCAGCGTTGGAGAGGCAAATTCGATTAAATCAGAAATTTCATTCATTACATCATTAATAGCCCTTTCATTGTTGTTATTGTTTAAAATCGGTAATGATTGTTCTGAGTTGAAATCGTTGAAACAATTAATTGATTCAAAACCAAATAAAGTTTCATTAGAAGAATTATCCAGTTCTGCAGTGAAATTATTGCAATATTTTTGTTGTCTTTTACATCATCGGTTTCATTGTTATTAACATTGGGAGATTCTTCTAAATTTTTAAAATTCTTCTCGACTAGAGCCATAATTTTAGCTGCTCTAGTAGCCATTTCTATTAAAAAAAATATAATATATTATATATTTTTACTAATATTAGTAGTAAATTTTTGAAAATCTTTATTATATTTATTTGTTATTAGAAGCTAAGTCACCACTCGTTATTTTATTCAGTAGCGAAAATCACACAACTCCACCGTAAACAATATAAAAAAAGCACATAACTCCAACAAATTATGATGTGATAATAATTTTAATATAATTCTAGTCAGTTCAAACACTTAGTAGTTTTTATAAAATATGTGTTTTTCTAAATGACAAATCGGGGCATTGGACATATGTGTTTAACAGTTTCCGGTATTTTAAACGCACTATTTTAATGTTACCTATTTAGTGAATTAGGCTGACGTATTGTTATTGGCTTACTACCTTCGCAATCGTTTAAACTTTAAACAATTGCAGAGTTTCTCAATGATATTATTTCGTAAGGACCTTGCGCAATTGTGTCTCTTTGTCATATTATGTCTAGTAATTTATTTTCCCTTGCTGAATACAATTTATAAAATCTTACATTTTGGGACACAGAGACTGTTGCAGTAATTATGTACCTCGTTGGACCTAGAGGCTGATCTTTGATCAGAGCGTTAGTGGTTCTGTCGTTCATTTTTAATCATTTGGGCGGTGATTAGGTATATTTCTGATTTTGGTTTTATCAACTATTGCAGTAATTCTTTTGTTATTTTGGGATAATAAATGAATTTCTACTTAAATTGTATTTGTTATTTTGTTTTAATTGTTGTGTGGTAGGTGGTATCTATGTCTGCTATGTTTATTTTTTTTTTTTTTTTGAAGTAAATTCTATAGGAGCTCAGAATATTTCAAACCACGACACAGCGCCGCTGAGTCAGTTAGCCGGAGACCTTGTGTGTTTGAATTGTAACATTTTTTCTAATTATTTAAAGGTGATTATAAAGTAAACGTCACAGTCCATAATCGCAGGAGTATTTATTTATTATTAGTAGATTAGGTACTTACACAACGTTATTCTTTATATTGTGATCATAATGAATTGCTCTTTCCAGTGTGTGTGTTTGACTGAGATTTTTTACCATTTTGGAAATCGAATCTAAAATATGTTTTGGTGTTAAATATTGATAAATCGGTTGTAATGTGGACTTCTTTGCCTCATTTGAGATTAGTCTTTTTGTTTTTATTTGTGACCTGCTCACAATTTTCTTCTGTATTATTTAGGTTTCTTGTTACATTATCAACGTTAATAGTCAGCAATACTGTAATTTTTTTCTGTAATAAAAATTGGCAAATAATGCAATGATGAACTTAATTCCATTGTTTGATAACTATTTTTGGTGACCTAAAACAATCAAATACATAATTCGCAATGTATCAATAGACGCTTATCTGTATTTACTGTGAATTCACAATGATAAAAAAAATATTTAAAAGAAATCCCAAGAAATCTATTTGTATTCTTGACTATGAGTTTTTCGGTCAAGACCAAAAAAATGAGTTTGCTATGGACCGAATTATTGGCCTTCGTGAGACACCGATCACAAGATTTGGTGATAGGTTTCTATCTTTATCAAATTTAAAGTAATTTTCCTCACTTGATAGTTGATACAAAGCGTATTGATTAGTTATAATATATGTACTTGACAGAAGTGTCCTCTAAGCAAACGAAATTGAGCGTTTATTACCGTTAGGATACATATGCTGCAAGTCCAACTGAACTGGCACCTACCGTTAACTTAATGGGAAACTGATTACGTTAATAGATTTCAGCAGGGTTTTAATACTCTGAACATTATATTCGTGAACGTTACCTCATTCAAATACTCCGTCTTTATGTATAAAAGCTTATACAAAGGAGCTGACATCGTAGAAACAGTAGATACAAATTTCTCAAAAAAATTACCATCCCCTGAAAAGACTAATTCGCCAACATTACTGGGAGTTTTAGCTTTGATCTACTTTTTCAGCATTAGTATCTAAACCAAATTCATCATATGACCCAAATACATAGTCATTTTTGAAGAATTTACATTATTTTCTTTTCGAAATTTTAAGCCGCTATTTTGTAATATAATAGTGGGTTGTTTATCTAAACGTTTAATATGCTTAGATCTATTCCCAGCGATCATAGGATTGTTATCTATGAAATAAACTACCCCGTCAGTACCACAAGTCTTTGGAAAATAGCTGGGGCAGATGATAACTCGTAATCCAGCCATATATACTTAAATAATCCTTTGGTTGTCGATATGTTTGTCTAAATTTACGACGGTGTTGTGTTTTGACAAATAGAATTACGATAATTTTTGTAGAAATAATTAGTGTATTTGCCATAACGTGGCACATACACTCTTGCGTTGGTCCTAGGGGTCGGACGAAAATTTCTCGAAGTTTCACATCATACATATATATTTATTTATTTACGTTTTTGCGCGATAACTCTCCACAGACTTAATATATTTAATCTAAATTTGGTACACACGCTGGAATCCGCTACAGCACGAAGCCTATTTAAAATGGGCCTAATCGGGTCACTTTAAGGGTGGTTTTTAGGGATTGTAAAAAGTTTTTGGGTCCAAAAATATCTAAAAAATTCTCAGAATCGTTTCAAAATTGAAATTTATCCCATTAATAGCAATTTAAACGTGCTTCTAAAGTTTTTATAAAACACTAGTTTGCAGATAGTAAATTATTCACTAAAAGATGTTGTTAATTTGGTTTAGACGTTCGATCGACAATAAAGTTGCAGTTAAGAAAAAAACGTAATTTTAAGGGGTGTATGAAGGAGTTAATTTTTTTATTTTGCCCAAAAACTAACTTCAGTTCACATAATAAAGCCACTCTGCCTGTATTAGCAAATACACTATATTGTCAGCAGGGTTTAGCACTGCGATCCGAGTTTTTTATATAGTTAAAATAAGTTCAGTTAAAAGTGACTTAAAAATATATATACATTACAATTTTCCCTCTTTATACAAATCAAAAATAATTACAGAAATTGTGAAAAATTGAATCTATCAGGAGGCCGTCGCATTCTAACTGGACGGCTTGTGATTGCTTTTGGTGTTGAGTATGATTTCCTTCTTCCCGCATCTTCCTTTTCTGCAATTCCTTTATCGTTTTCCATATCTTCCTCTTGAACCGTTTTCTTATAATCCGGATTGAAGTCAGATTTATACATTTGATCGTTTAATTGTGATCGCCGCAGTTGGCTCACATGAACTAACCTTATATTACCATAAGATAAGATAAGATAAAAATTTATTCTGAAATATATATACAAAATAATAAATGAACATAAAAGATTTCGGCAGCGTTCCGTTAACCGGCTGCACGGGTATAAAAAAAACAAAACATTAGTTATTAACATAATATTATATGGGAAAAAATTAACAAAAAAAAAACCCAAACATGAACACAATATAGACATCGTGTAGACGCACGTCTGTCTGGTCTAGAGTCTAGACTGCATAATATTATGATTTTATTTGCACTAAATTTATTAGTGTATTTGCCATATGGCAACATACACTATTGGCGTCGGTCGGATGGCGGGACCTAGGGGTCGGACCAAAATTTCTCGACGGTTCATAACCTCCTAAACACTTTGGCACCATTTTTAAAAATGTTTATATATATATGTATATATATATATATATATATATATATTTATATACGTATATATATATATATATATATATATATATGTGTACGCGCGATAACTTTCGAAAGAGTTAATTGATTTCAACGAAATTTGGGCCACGTGTTGAAATCCATCACCGCAAGAAGCCTATTTAAAATGGGCCTAATCGGGCTATTTTAAGGGTAGTTTTTAGGGGTTGAAAAATGTTTTTGGGCCACAAAATACCGAAAAAATTCTCCGAATCGTTTCAAAATTGAAATTTAACCCTTTGGTAGTGATTAAAAAGTGTCCCCACAATTTTAATAAAATCGGCCCGACAGGACCGGATTTACAAATTTTATGAAAACACTAGTTTGCAGATAGTGACTTATTTATTGAAGGGTGTATTTAATTCGGTGTAGACGCTAGATTGATAATAATATTACAATTAAGAAAAAAATGTTATTTTAAGGGGTGTATTAAGGGGTTAAATTTTTTATTTTGCCCAAAAACAAACTTAATATCACATAATAAAAGTATAAAACCACACGGCCCTACACAAGCAAATACACTATATTGTCGGCAGGGTTTTGGCACTGCGACCCGGGTTTTTATTTCATGTTCAAGACATGTTTGATTCTTTTATGTTTATAATTATTTGTTAAATTGTAATTGCCGATATCAGTAATTGTTTTTATTTCACTTAACTCACATTTTTTAAAAAACTTAACTGTTAAATCGTGGACGTATTGTTTTATGGGCATTATACTTAGCATATCATGTAACCAGACCACAGGAGTATATCTGGGATAACCAGTGATAATTCGGAGTGCTTTGTTTTGAATAACTTGCAGGGAGGCATAGTTGGAATTAGAAGTTGAGCTCCAAACGGGACATGCCTATGTTAGAACTGGCCTGATGATGCCTTTGTAAATTAGGAGTTTATTGTGATCACTCAAACTGTTCTTGCTGTTAAAAACTGGGTCAAGTTGACTAAATATGGCGTACGCTCTATCGGTGACATATAACTCGAAAGAACCAAACGGCATATTATCGCAAATCATTTTACGTGGAATTCCATGAACAGAAAAAATTTCTTTTAAAACATTAATAACTTCTAGTGATATTTTGCATTGCAATGGTTGTAATTCTACCCAATGTGAAAAATAGTCTACTAAAACTAAGAAATTTTTACCAGCATATTCCAGTATATCACAGCCAGTGATTTCAAAAGGTAAAATAGGTATATCATGAATTAACATTGGTTCTTTCGGGTTTCTGTCTCTAAATTTTTGACAAATTCTACAATTAGAAATACATTTTTCTACATCTATATTAATATTTGGCCAATAAAACAGCAAATTAGCTTTTTTTTTTGTTTTATTGATCCCCATATGTGATTCGTGTATTTTGTTCAGTATTAGGTTTTTAATTTGAATAGGTATTATAAGTTTGTTGTCGATAAATAAAATGTCATCATTTAAATATATATCGAATCTTTTGTTAAAATAAAATTTTAAATCATCTGAAAGTTTTGTGTTTGAATTCGGCCAACCTTCTTGACATAATTTCATTATATTACGTAAAATTTGATCTTTTTCTGTTTCAAGTTTTATTTTTTCAATTAGATTGTCGCTAATATTTACACTATGAATTACACAATTTAATTCGGAATCAAAATCGTTATTTTCCGCTTTTGTACATGCGCGAATTAAAATGTCTGCAATGATCATTTTTGTACCCGGTATATAAATTAATTTGATATCATACATTAATAATTTCAACCTAATTATTTTAAGTCTATTAGATGGTATTTTATTTATTTCCTTTTGCATGATAGTAATTAGCGGTTTGTGATCAGTTTGGATTATGATTTTATTTCCATAAACATAATGATGACATTTTTTACATGCATATAAACTCCTTTTATAAACTCCTTTTCTATTTGTGCATATTTTATTTCGTTATCGGATAATGTTTTGGAGGCAATGCAAATTGGTTTGTTTTATTAAATACAAGAATATTAATACTGAGTAAAAATTGGAATGATAGTGATAACATTTTTAAAAAATATTCGTATTTTGACACTATACCATTTTAGACTGTCTTGCACTAGAACGGAACCGATACCGTTTTTACAAGAATCTTTTTTTTTGCCGATAGGGGAAAAATCTATTAAAGACATCACCTTTGGTAAAGTGATAGTGTGGGATTTCCACCCACTAAAAAACCCCTATCTCTTCGCAAACCATTCCGGAACTGCTTATTAAGCATTACATCGAAATGGCTGCTGTCTGTGTGTTCTCATCATTCCATCCTTATCTGCCTTTCGTCCTTCTCCTTCCTACCCATGATATTTTTTATTAACTCTTTCGTTATCTTCCATGCCTGTTTTTCTTCCGTAATTGTTGTCGCCAAATTTTCAACCGTAAGCCTTGTTCCTATTTCCATATTTGCAGCCTGCCTGTCCCTCGGCAATGAAAGAGGGTGTGTTCTGCCGTGTCCGGTTCTCCGCAGTACATGCATTCGTCAGTTTCGGTTTTCCCAATCCTCAAAGTGTAGCTCTTGAAACAACCATGACCCGTAAATATTTGTGTCATATAGTAATCGACATTTCGGTGTTTACACCTCAGCCATATACCGACGTCGGGAATTATTTTTTTGGTCCACTGACCCACCGATTCGTTATCCTGGCATGCTCTTTGCCAGTCTTTCATGATAATCTCTCTTATCTCTTTTTTAGCTTCCATGTAATTCGCATTTGTCCTCTCGTGTAGTAAGACTCTTTCTTTCACCAGTAGCTCTATAGGAATTATTCCCGCTATAACTTGCACTGCTTTAGTAGAGACCGTCCTGTAGGCACTAACTACTCTCAGCAGGATTTTCCTCTGCGCTCTCTCCAGTATCTCTTTATACTTCTTTCCCTTCAGTACTGTATGCCAAATGGGAGCTCCACACAATAGAATTGAGTGGACCACGCCACATAGCAACTGCCTCTTGACACTTAGCGGATCCCCGATATTGGGCATCACTCTCGCCAGTGCTGCCGTTCTTTTTTCGGTTTTCTCTGCCACCCATTTAACATGTTCGCCAAATGTACACTTGTCATCTTTATATAAATTAATTTGATATCATACATTAATAATTTTAACCTAATTCTTTTAAGTCTATTAGATGGTATTTTATTTATTTCCTTTTGCATGATACTAATTAGCGGTTTGTGATCAGTTTGGATTATGATTTTATTTCCATAAACATAATGATGACATTTTTTACATGCATATAAACTCCTTTTATAAACTCCTTTTCTATTTGTGCATATTTTATTTCGTTATCGGATAATGTTTTGGAGGCAAAGCAAATTGGTTTGTTTTATTAAATACAAGAATATTAATACTGCGTAAAAATTGTGATAACATTTTTAAAAAATATTCATATTTTGACAGTAAGGTGTTTTCGAGTGAAACGATGATTTTTTTATATGAAAATAAGATTTATTCTTTTCAGTTAAAATGCTGAACTTATTCTATTTTAAAACTGTACAATATAAATTCAATTCATAAAAATAAATTATATAATTAATTATAAATAAGATAATTTTCAAACATAAAAAATATTTACAAGGTGTAACAAAATATATTACATTTCTTCCTTAAATAAAATAACGTAAACTAAAAATTAGAATTATTAAACAAATATTATTTCAAAAAGATAAAAAAAAAATTAAGTATAATTAAGTCTGTCTGGCCGTTTAAGTTGACTCCTTCTTCTAAGCTCAACTTTATTTGCTGTGTCCGCCTGGACGTTTAATTGCTCATCATTATTATTATTTTTGTAAGATGAAATATTTGACCTGCATAATCTTTTAATATTATACTGGTACTTTGTAGTTTAATTTCATTTACAAATTTATTATAAAAATCTAATGCAATTGCTGAATGTTCAAAACCGGTATCTAATTCAAAATTATACTTTTTGTTCTTAATTTCCAAACTTACGACAGACGCGCTTTGAGGATTGCTTATTGTGTTATGAAACATTGGTTCCACAGTGTCATTAAATTTATGACTGGAAACATTTTGTTCATTACGATGGAAATTTTTATTTTTATTTCGACACACAGTCGCAATATACCCTTTTTTATTACAAATATTGCAAGTACAATTTTTATACCTACATTTCTTTGTAGAATGATTTTGCCTTCCGCAAATCTTGCATTTCGGCGCTTCTTGCGTCTTCTTGATGTGATGAGACTCTGCCGTCGTTCCACTATCCTTTTCCTTCGTGGAAGCCTCCTTCGCCTTGGCCAGTTCTATTAACTTCTGTGTGGTGACTGAAGTCGCGTCTTCCTCCATCAGTCTGTCCATTATCGCGTTTGGTCCCATTCCAATCACGAATATGTCGCGGATGACCGTTTCCAGTTCCTCTTTGAAACCGCATAGTTCCGCCAGATTCCTGACACGTGCTGCCCAGTCAGCTACTGATTCTTCAGGGTTTTTGCGTGCCGTACATAATTCTTTTCGCGCCGCAAAATAGGAACGTACTGGCTTAAATTGAATTTCTAATATTTGAAGTAGTTCTTTAAAAGTTTTTCTTTCCGGTTCGACAGGAACGCATAATGTATTTAATAATTTGTACGTTGGTTCACTGAGCGAATTTAATAGATAACCGCGTTTATAATCGTCATTTTTTATGTTATTTACGAAGAAATATTGCTGCAGACGTCTACGATAAATTTCGAAATCTGATGTCAAATGATTAAATTCGGTTAAAATTCCCGAAATTGAGTTAACAGGCTGTGCACTCGCAGCTGTTTCTGTCCCTGCTTGAGGCATTATTATTATATACTTTTTATTTATCTAATTTTAATTTAAATAACTTGAAATTTTTTTATAATTTATTTTATAATATTAAGTTCATTCTCGTCGCCAATTGAGGTGTTTTCGAGTAAAACGATAATTTTTTAATATGAAAATAAGATTTATTCTTTTCAGTTGAAATGCTGAACTTATTCTATTTTTAAAACTGTACAATATAATTTCAATTCATAAAAATAAATTATATAATTAATTATAAATAGTTAGATAATTCTCAAACATAAAAATATTTACAAGATGTAACAAAATAATATATTACACACAGTTTTCAATTAAAACGGGATCTATTCCATCGGGACCACATGACTTGTTAACCTGAAGTGTAGTAAGTTTCATTTTAATATTGGCTACTGAAAATTTTACTGACGTTAAAGTATTTTCATTGAAGTTAATTTTTGATGTTTGGGGATTTTGTACAGGGGATTCAAAGACTGATTTAAAGTATTCAGAAAATAACTCAACTCACTGTAAAAACTGAGAAGGCCGATTACACAGATAATCTAGAGTCCAAATAATGCCCTAGATTATTCTGGTAATTTTACACACCATATGGAATGCTACATGTTTTCATGTAAATTTACATATAGTTGTGTAATCCACATTACATATAAATATGTAATATTTTAAACAAAAAAAATTTAATATTTTAAACAAAATTATGTAAATTTCCATAATCCATGCCTTATTTTACACACGTTTATGGAAAGTTTTTCCGAAAAAATGTGTAAAATTCCGTAGCCTATGCATGTAATTTTACAAACATTAATTTAATATTTTCCAAAAAAAATTGTAAAATATTACATATTTATATGTAAAATTACATACAACAGGGAGATTTTTTAAATGTAATTTTACATTTGAATGGGAAAAATAAAAAAAAAAGACGATACTGCTAAACAATTTATTTACTAAAAAAACAAAAATAACACTTTTGTTACAAAATAACTGTATTCAAATAAAAACATAATTTTAACGTTAATTGGTAGTTTCTATGGTAGAAATACTGAAAAACACAATATTTTTCCTTATTTTTATGGAATTTAATTAATATTTAATAAATAAAATCAAGTCACGTGACAGCGAAAACCAAATAGAGCGCATGACGTCAGACAGTCGTGAACAGCATCAGACGCTGTAAAAAGGCTTACATGTAACTATAGCAACAACTACGAAACAATCTTTCAGTTTACCAGCCTCCTACTTTGTGCCCGTCTGACGTCACGGCAGGCACATGACAAGTATTGGAGTTTTAGACCGAAATTTGAAACGGGATTTAAAATAGATGATTTTTAATGCTTGAGTAGTATTTAAACAGAGCTGGGCAAACTACTTGACAAAAGTAGTTGAGTATAACTACTAACTACTTAAGTAGTTAAACTACTAACTACTAGTAGTTAGTAGTTAAAATTTTAACTACTTTTTTAACTACTATAATAATAATACAAAATCTCTTTATTTATGTCGTGCAATCGCACATATAATATATGAAAATTATTTTAAATAATAAAAACTGAGCAAATTAACAGACAAAATTTACTTATATTTAATAACAATACGACGTTTCGGTCAAGATGTCAGTCTTTTTCAAATGAATATAAACAAAATTTCTACAAAAAACAATTTACAACCTAGAATGTCCAAAAACGATATTTAAAAAATATATAGGTATATTACTGTCAATTGCCATCAAGTTTTGTATATTTTAATCTTTCTTTTTGACAGTCTAGGTTGTTAATTGTTTCTTAACTTAATGCTATTTTTGTTTTTTTGTTTTCTTCAATGATTATTATTTTTTGTAGAATATTTTATTTATATTCATTTGAAAAGGGCTGATGTCATGACCGAAACGTCGTGTTTTTATTAAATTTTGCAAATAGCAACGATACGACTACCAGTTCCACGTTCTGTTTCAAACTAAAACTCAAGCAACTGATATTTCATTATTTAAATAAAAAGTCTGATCCTGTCCAGAATCCAGAAAAATGCATAACGAATAAGAAATTGTTCTAACATGTCGGTTAAATATAATATATTAAAATATTTTTAAAAGTAGTTAAAATTCAAAATAAGTAGCTAGATTACAAAAAAGTAGTTAAACTACCTAAAGCAATTAGAACTAAGTAGTTAACTACATTTTTAACTACTTTTTGTGATTATTTGATAGATATTCAAAATAATAGAGTACGATTTTTCCAAAAAAAAAGTAGTTAACTACTTTTGTAGTTAACTACTGCCCAGCTCTGTATTTAAATAAAAATAATAAATATTTGTGGCTATCTTCAAAAAATAGTCAACATCCCAGTTGATATACATTAATAAATTAATACGTCCCTAAAAATATATGCATATATTTTTGAACATATGTTTAAATTTCTTAGTATTTAAAAGAAACAAGTTTTGTTATAAAATTAAAAACTTTGCTTTTTACATTTTTTGCTAAAGATTTGCTTCCGCTTTCTTGATGAATTTTAAAGAAATACCTTTGAATAAATTCAAATGTGCAAGCACATTGCTTTGGGTAGCAGAGACTAAAATTAAAGTACAGCGAAAAAGTCATTAAAAAGGCACTCTGGAATGAATTGATCGGCCCTATTCGCTTATTCTCCACTTGAATGACATACGTGCTAATATTATTAGTTTCTGAAAAGAAATATTTATAAATTTAATTTACTTAAATTAATTAGGCACTTGTCCGAAATGTCAAAATTGTATACGTTTATATCACAATCAAGAAAACTCTTTTCGAATTTAACACAACGAACAACTGGAGGTATATCAAAATTTTGGAATAAATATATTAGTCGCAGAAATTAAAGGATATAAAAGAAACATATTTTTCGGTGATTTTTAACAGGCTGTAACTTGGAGGGAAATGGTCGTAAGGGAAATAAAAAAAGCAAATTGTAGCTTAAAGTGTCTCGTTTTCCAATCTGGACTTTAAATTTCTTTTAGCGTAAGCGATTTTTGAGTTATCGTACAAAAACCAATGGAGAAAAATTTTTCCAATTTTTGTATCGTGTTTAACACGGTCTATGAAGTTTGGAAAACGTTTATTGGTCATGCCACTATGAAACTCATTTAGAAAATTCAATTAGCTTTTATTTGATCTTCTTGAAAACTGTACGATGACTTGGCGCTGAGTTATCGTCGCTCAAAGCAAACAAGTCTTTTTTTACATTGATATTTAATTACTTGAAAATTGAAGTAGAGTTTTGTAAACTGCAAAATATTCCTTACAAGACGTGGTTAGTGGCTTTCGAAGAAAAACATTGTTTCGAAGTGGAAATCTTGGATGAAATAAAGGTAAAAAAATTGCATATTTAAGGATATTTGGATAACTTGGTATTTCCATAGTTCACAGACCGTGTTAAACCCGATAAAAATTTTGGAAAAATTTTTCTTCATACGTTTTTGTACGATAACTCAAAAATCGTTTACGCTAAAAGAAATTTAAAGTCCAGATTCAAAAACGAGACACTTTAAGCTACAATTCCCTGTACGACCATTTCCCTCCAAGTTACAGCCTGTTAAAAATCACCGAAAAATTTGGATTTTTTTAATATCCTTTAATTTCTGCGACTAATATTAACCATTGCGTATGATAAGAATTGCTGCTTACTTATTTCGATAATAGATGGTGCCAATATTTGTACAAGATCATCTATGTCATCTATATTGTTGAATGTCACGTTCTAAAATTAAAACAAAATTATATTTAAATTTTTTTCCGGACTATGCATCCAGTAAAAATTAAACGTAGAAAATATACCTTGACCTGACATATTACTTTCGAAATATCTTCCTTGAAATGTTGAGCTATAATTGCCAGTGCAGACATTATTATGTCGTTATTGTCCAGCGTTACAATATGTTTCGATTGTTCCCCAAACAATTTGATTTTTTTTGCTTTTTCAGTTATTTCAACTTCTAACGGATTTATTTTTGTAAGAATTTGGAAATGCGTTAATATGCCTTTTTCTGTAAATAGTGCTGGCCATTCGTCACAAATTTCGACCATATTTTTGTCAATGCATTGATTAATAAACTGTCGTTGGAGTGGGAATGTATCTTTAATATAATTAACGAATTGAGGATCTTCCTCAGACAAAGTTTTCAGAATTATTTTTTTCTTGTCAGCATCCTCAGATGTGTCTACAACAAACGGCTGCCAATTAGGACAACCGGCTCTTGCGTTTGCCAATAGTTTCCTTTTTTTGCTTGGAGCTGCAACCTCATATTTACGTTTATTTGGGCGATTGAGGTAATTATTCCTATCTAGTAGTTTTATGTATAGGGCCTCATACCCATTGCCCAATACAACGTTATCTTCATCGTGTGCTTGAAATGACGCGGTATATTTGGCTACCATTCTAGCTGCCATTATTTTGAAAGCTTTGCTAGGCAAATTCATTTTTATTTCTCGCATTGCACTGACAACACTTCGGACAACTTCATTTGTTAACTCTGAAGAGCGAAGTCCTGCAAATATACTATTTATATTAGCACTTTATGCTCTCGCTTCATATTATAGCATAACTTTTTTAAAATCAGCAAAAATAATTTTTAAAATTGTAAATTGTGTGAGGAAAGGAAGGGAAGATAACTCTAAAAAAATATTTTTAAGAATAACTGGAAGGCCTATTTTTACCTTTTTCCAAGTCGGAAATAATTTTTGGAGATAAATTCGACCACATGTCGAATCGCTGCCAGTACATTTCTGAATTGTTATCCACAACAATCCTTGGCATCGTCGAAATATCATCGGGGTCAGGTACATCTGGATAGGAAATGCTGCTGGCTGTTTCGGTCGTAGCAGTACTAAGAAATGAAACTGATTGTTCAGAGACCCAAAATTGGTTCTTTTCTAGTAGTATGATCGGTTCAGCTTTAACGAAAATTAATTCTTCATCGCTTTCTAGTTGAGTACCATCCTTCTCAACAACCAGTGAAACACCATTTAATTCCAATTTTTCTGAAGCTAAGAAACCAACATTATTTAAAACACGTAATCTTTATATTGCTTCACAACTAAAGTAATTGTATTTATAACCTTTAAGTACTACTTGTTCGTATATATTGGTACACCCTTTTGCAACAATGAAGACCTTCTTATTTCTGTGGACATTCCACACTTAAAAAAAATGGGACGTATTCTCGTCATCCATCGTTCTCAAATATAGCTGTAAGATAAATCAAAAAAAAAAAGCAGAATCACCAATCATAACATAACATTACTGAAAGACAACAAAAATATAAACAAGGAAATAACAATCTAGTTGCCTTTTGTGGATTTTGCTGGTCGTAATTAGTAGGGATGTTTGACATTTGCACCCGCAACAGTCGTTGCAAAGCTATTGCAGATGCGGATGTGATGCCAATTGTGGCAAAATTATCGGGGCGGGCCCGGTACTTGACTCGTACTCGAGTTCTTTGACTACTTGACCATAATAGAAATTGAGATATTATCAACATTTGCGAAATCCCTTAATCCTAAAAAGCTGTAATTCCTTAAACTATATACTTTACCAATTGAGTATTTGAATTAAGAAAAAAAAACTACTGAATCTTTTATTTCTTAACTATTGTATCATAAATAATATTGAACAACGAAAAGAAAAAACAGTTTTAAGCCATAAACAAATTAATTATATTGTATATAACTTTATACGATATCACGTGACAACAAAACGCGGCACGAATATTTGTCACGTCATTATGTTAAAAGTTGTGTATTTGTGTATGTATTAATTATACATACTATCAGAGTAACTATGGAAACAAGAACCGTAAAAAACACTACGACGTCACACACGTTTTTGACGCGCTATCGGCACTGACTTTAAAAATTATTTTTAAACTTAATATAAGTTTCTAATTATGAAGTAAAAAAAATAATAAAAAGTAGTTTTGCTATGAAACTTGTATGTGATCTTTCCATTTATGTAAAAAAAAATTTTTTCTTTCAAAAACCCAATTCGGAAATTTGATTATCAAGCAATGAAAATAATGACTTTCTTAATAAAAATGATACTAAACACAATACTTTTTAAAAAGCATATTAAATATAAGTTATCGATATATTTCGTTTAAAAAAATATAACGTGCTTTCTCTGAGGTTGTCACAGATCACGATTCAAAATCTGAATTTCCTAATTGAGTTTACTATTAGAGCACGATTTAGGAGCAGCAATGTCCATATTAGGCACTTAGTTCATTACGTCTAAAGGAGCTGACTTAAAACAGAAATAAAACAACTCATTAAATAGCGCAACAAATTAAAGGTTCATGGCACAAAAGATTTTCAAATGAAAAACAAAATAGGTCACTATTATTCATATTTGAAGATACAAGAAAGAGACCCATATCTTCGTCGTAATATATTTCAACCTTACAGCCAACAAAACAAATTGAACTAAATTTATTTATTATTATTTTTTGTATTTTACATAAAATAAAATTTTGTTCGCTGGTCTTTCCTACACAAACAAACATATCATTTTTGTAGGTGCTGCCTCTGTATTCTACTTCATCTGACAAAAATTTAGTTTCTTCAAAATCGCAAAATTTGGTAACGAGTTGTACATAGTCACTAGAAAAGTCATTTTCAACAAAAACTTGTGATTGTTTTGCATAAACATTAGTACTAAAAAGTGAATCTTGCGAGCAACGTAGGTTTTGCAATAATTGATGTTTTTTTGACAAACTAAACAAAACATTTTTATAGTTAGGACTATGTCTTATAACATTTTTAAAATAACTACGTTTTCCCTCAAATCTTAAGGTCCATAGATGACGTAACGGGCCAAATTGCAACATAAGATAAGGATAGTGCAAAATGTAATGGTGCTTAGGTTTTAAAGGTACGTTCGGGAATAATTGTGTTCGGTTTTCGATATATTCGAATAAAAGTTCTCTTAAAAGTGAAATTTGCCCAACAGAGAGTTGGAAAGCTAAACATAAATTACAAATCTTTCGAAGAATAAGCAACATATTCCAATATTTATTTGGACTTTCAACTAAGCCTAAAACTAAAAATGGAAAAATATTTATTAGTTGCATATTGTGAGACGCTGTATTTTTTAATTGCAGGGAAAGTTATTGTTTCATCTCGATTTAGCAACTTGAGTTCTTTAATTTTTAAATTTATAACATCATAATTAAAAACTTTATCCTTAACCAGTTTATTTACTACTAACATAAAATCAGACTGAACAACTCCCTCAAATAGATCGTGCGCCAAACAAGGGGGAAGTCCTGGGTTACAAACATGATAGTAGGTTAGGTCGTTTAATATGGAATTAGATTTAATGCCATTAAATGCCATATCTAACGATTCAGCTGTATTGGCCTCTATACAATGTAATTTTTTGTTCCTTAATTTTAAAGTGTCGTTATAATTGGCTTTAGAAAATTCTGTCGCGTAGCAATACCGACAAAAATAGTTATTTGTGTTAAAATTTTGCAAAAATCCACCAATTTGGTGACTGCCAGAATTATCTCCAACCATCGCAAATAGTGTACCCTTTATGTTAATATTCATACAAGTTTCAATTCCATTAATTTCTAGATCTTTAATGTCATTTATAACTGGCTTTAAAATTTCTTGATATCCAAAAGTTTTCACATCACGCTCATAAAAGAGCGCAACTAATTGAATGTTATCCAATGTTGATCTAAGCCAGGGACATAAATTTCCCAAAACCATATACATTCCAACGATTTTATGTTTTTTTCTGCTGCTGCCTAAAGGATTGCATAATTCGAATGCATCTTGGAATAGTATTAGCTTTAAGGCAGTAGGGTACTTTTTAAAAAAATCATTTTGTTTAAAAACATTACCATCATTAATATCAAAAAAGCACCATCTTTCGTCTTGACTTCACGAAAACACATATCAAAAATATTTTTACTTTTTAACATTACTTGCAGTGTTTGTAGAATCGGGACGTAATAAAAACATGAGGTTTGTTTACTACCGGTAGCATTTTCTGTAATTAAATCGGTTTTAACAGGGTGTACATAATTTTTATTTTTTTCATAAGATTTAGTTCTACTGAAGTCCGATCTGAAGACTCCAGTTTTTGAGTTTAAAGCACTATCAAATAAACTTTTTTCAATAAGCTCGCTGTTTATATCAATGCCTTCTTCTTTCATTTTTTGTAAAATATATTGCGAATTTAATTTATCTATGTCTCTTATACTATTAGTTAAAATTTGTAAAGAGGATTTTGATAAGAAAGACTTTGCTTCCAGATTTTGGTATAAAATAGAAAATAAATTCAAATTTTGACTCTCCAATTCGTTTGTGTCAAATGTATAAATTTCTACTCTATCTACGAAAGTATTTTCAAAATTTAAATCCTGCTCGTTATGACTGAGAGTTTCAGCATTTTTTAAATCCGTATCTGTTTTCCAAACATCAGCAGACAGCTTAAAATGATACCGCTGCTTGTGCTTATACAGAGAGACTGCAGATTTATAAAATAAATTATTTTTGTTGCAAATAGAAAACATAGGGCATTTAATAGCCACATTATTTTTTATATGTATCAAAGCATGCGAAAATATATTATCAACATTACTCGATTTAAAGTTGCAAGCAGCCACATCGCACGAGTAGATTTTTGTGCATATTTTTAAGTTACATTCTTGATGTAATCTAAGAATGTGTGACCTAAAAGACCTATATTGTTTAAACATTTGATAACATTCATTGAACACACATTTAAATAACTTTCCCCTTTCATTCCTGTGGAAATATTGGTGCAAATTATACTTTTTCACACAGGAAAAACTTTCACTACAGGAATTACATTGAAATGACATTATTATTATTACCTCAGCTAGCACCTTAAAACAAGTATTAAGTAAAAGAAACTTACCTGTTGATAACAAATAATTGATCAGTGCAGACAATTTATGGCATATAACCAGAGATAATCTTATCACAAAGCGTCCGTGTTCTGTGAATCTTATAACAGTTATATGTGCCATGCAATGATCACAAGCGTTGCTTCGGCCTTTGGGATTTCCCTAGCTTAGTATAGGTACGCATGCGTCCACTCAAAGAAATGACGCCGGCACGCAGATTACTACACAGGGTGGCCGAGTATACAGTAGGTATGAATATAAAAAATAATATAGTTTATTATAGTATCTATCATATGTTATTTGCAACATTTTTTAATAAACTTTTAAAAATAAATGATATAAAAAAGAAAAAATATATTTATTTAAAGTTTTAAACATTGGGCGTTTTTTTTATTAGTTTGCGATTTTTTCGTAAAAATTCGCTACTTTCATGTGAACATTTTTGGCAACCCTGACAGAGATTCCGCGCATGCGCAGTGCCGATCGTTCTTAAACTTTAAATTTTCTTATTTAACTTATATTTAAATGATTTCGTCACGAATTTTTTGACGGAGCAATCAAAAGCAAAAAAACCCGGGTCGCAGTGCCAAAACCCTGCCGACAATATAGTGTATTTGCTAATATAGGTATTGTGGCTTTATTATGCGAACTTAAGTTTGTTTTTGGACAAAATAAAAAAAATTGAACCCCTTAATACACCCCTTAAAATAATAATTTTATTAGTTGAAATATTGTTATCAATCCAACATCTACACCAAATTAAATACGACCTTCAGTAAGTAAATTCGTATACGCAAACTAGTGTTTTCATAAAATTTGTAAGTCCGGTCCTGTCAGGCCGATTTGCTTATAATTTTAGGAGCACTTTTTAATTGCTACTAAAGGGTTAAATTTCAATTTTGAAACGATTCTGAGAATTTTTTCGGTATTTTTGGGCCCAAAAACTTTTTTCAACCCCTAAAAACTACCCTTAAAATGACCCGATTAGGCCCATTTTAAATAGGCTTCGTGCGGTGATGGATTCCAACATGTATACCAAATTTCGTTAAAATTAATTAACTCCTTCGAAAGTTATTGCCCGCACATATATATATATATATATATATATATATATACGTATATAAATATATATATATATATATATATATATATATATATATATATATATATATACATTTTTAAAAATGGTGCCAAAGTGTTTAGGAGGTTATGAAACGACGAGAAATTTTGGTCCGACACCTAGGTCCCGCCATCTGACCAACGCCAATAGTGTATGTTGCCATATGGCAAATACACTAATAATTTAATGACATTTCATTATTTACTTTTCTTTTAAACGGCTTCTGGACGTTAGAAACGATCTCCGAAATCCAGCATCCGGACGCGTTAGTTTTTTATTGTTTATTTAAAAAAATTGGGAGCTATCATCTCCATCGTTAGCTCCATCTAGTGAGTCAAAATACATCAAAATTCGTTAAAAAAGGATGCTCACTTGACCAAGATTGTAGTTGTTCTAGTGATGTAAAAGAATAAATTACCGGTTAAATAACCACGGCAATTTATTTTAAATAGCCCCGGTTATTTATTATTATTGTACAAGGTTATGCATGGTTTTGTATTCCGGTAGAAAATTCAATTTTATAACCAATATCTTCTTAAATATACATAGTATTTAAAAAATTCTTTAGATTCTATTTATACCTCCTCTATTGTTTTTTTTTTTTTTTTTTGTTCTTCTAAGACAGAAAAACCTCAAGCAGTCTTTTGTTTTATAGATAGCCGGTTAAATAACCGCTAAATTATCCGGTCAAAATGGTTACTATCATAAATGACCGGTAATTTTACATCACTTAAGTTTTACATTTTGTTATGTAATTACACATTGTACAATGTAATTTTTGCAAACTTCAGTGGAATATTGCACAATAAATTACATTAAAACTACATAAGTCTATGTAAGTTTACTTTACTTTATGTATAAACACCAAATTTATTTAATTTTACACAGAAAGTCCAAGTTTTTATATACATCTGCTTGTAAAAATAAATAATAATGTAAAATTACCTAGAGAATTGAGGGAATTTTACATAACTTTCAATGTAATTTTACACCCATTTTTTACAGTGTAAGCCATTTTCTTTCTGTATGGTTGCTAGCACTTGTGCTCTTCTAAATTTGTCTGCACATATTCTGTATGGTAAAGCCCATGGACTGTCCATCATTGTTTTGTTTATAAATTTTTCCCATGTTCTCTGTTTTGCCTCTTTTATTTTCGTTCTGTAACTTCTCAGCAGTGTGTCGTATCTCTGCTTTTTCTCTTGTCTTCTCTCTATGTTAAGTTCGTGCCTATATTCTCTCAATAGTTTTCTGACTTTAGCTTTTTCTTTTTGCAACATCTGATTCCACCAAGTGGCTCTTTTTGGTTTGCTTGTTATTTGCCAGTTTGCGTGCTTAGTGCAGGCATCTAGTATCCATTTATATATTCTCTTTGCCATTAAGTTTGGAGACTCGGTTTCTAAGTGGTATTCGTTTCTATGTTCTGTTAACGTTTTCTTAATGTTCTCCCATTCCACCTCTTTGAGATTTAGGCGCGGTAGACCTCTCTGCATTCTCTTTTCTTGTGTTTGTTCTATTTGAAATTTGATTAATCTGTGATCGCTGTGCGTTGCATGATCCAGTACTTTCCATTCTCTAATACTTCCCTTGATCAGTCTTGTTGCTGCAGTCACGTCTATGTTTGATTGTTGACCTCTGGTATTGCAATATGTAGCCATTTGACCCTCTTCATTTACTATGTACAGATTGCAGTCTTCTAAGGTATCTTCAGCTTTTATACCTTTTTCGTTTGTTATTGCGTTATGCCATCTTTGCGATCGTGCATTTACGTCAGCTGTATATATTATCTGTTTATTATTTAGATTGTTTATTAGAGTCGTCAGCTTATTCATATGTATATCAATGTCGTCTGCGTGACAGCAGTATTGATTGATCAAGATAAAGTTTAAATTGCCATATTTTATTTGCACTGTTGTCATGCTTTGGTCGCACCCTTGTGTTATTTTGACCACTGTTATATTTGGATTGAAAATGATAATAGCAGTTAGACCATTGTCCTCGTGAATAGCTCTAACAGTGGTTGGCATTAAGCCTACTTTGTTGTATCTAATGTACGCTTCCTGTATGCATATTATATCCTAGCTTTCACTGTCTGCAAGTGCCCTTAGTTCTGTCATTGCTGTTATGGACCTTGCCGCATTGATTTGGAAAAATTTTAAGTTGTTATTCGCCATAGTCAGTTCTAGAAATCATTCTCTCCAGCAAGAGTTGATAGGTTGTCACGCTCGAAACTACTAAGGCGAGCGACAAACGGGGTGCTTCGGCTTTCAGTCGGCAGTTAGGGGTGGTGCTTAAAGACCAACTAAATTCAAAACAAAACTAATCGTACTTACCAAAAAAAAGAAATTCTTCGCTACCTAAGTACCTTTTGTACATCGGGGTACGCTGGTGATCATGGAGGGGGTGAGTACCCGTCGACTTATTTATTTAGTTTAAGTTGAGCGCCAGGAACAATTAGAGTACAACCCACTTGGACCATTGTTCCAAAATCCAGGAATGTAAGGGATAGGCGAGCAAAGAATGATCCAACAAGTTCAAATAAAACCAAAATTTAATAATGACAAAATCAAACGACAAAATTAGTTGTCTTAATCGCTGACCATTCGCCAACCCAAAAAAAAAATACAATACAAATCTGGGCATAAGGCCCCACGGAAATCTTTACATGGACCGGAACAAACTTATACCAACAAATAGATAATGTTAACTGAAATTCAAATAACTAATAGCCGGAATGTATATTTTAAAACAAATCTCAAAATTTACAACTTATTAACTCCATGAATAGTAAAGTCGCACAATAACAAAAAAAATATCACCAAAATCTAGACATTAGCATTGACACTTCCCTTCAGTGTGCCCAGATCCAAATATACAGATGAGACAATAAAATTAGTAATACATAACAATATATATATATACATATATATAACTGTAGGACCTCAAAAGAAACATAAGTTATGGTATACATAATATAATGGTCATAAAAAAAACTTTTCAAACCGATTTCGTACTTAAAACTAGACATGTAAATAACTTAACAGTGTATGCTGTATATCAGAATTTTCGACCTGTGGTCTCAACACATTAGGTACTATGACGAAAACTAAGCTATAGTCGAGTGCCAAGTTGCCGGCTAGCTAACTCAGCGGCGCGAAGGGTAGGTTCGTGAGGGCACTGATAATAAGAACAAGAAATAATGCCCTAATGGGCTAACAAATCCGACCTCCAACCACTAAAATTAACAAAAATATAAATACAACAAAACTATGCCCCAAAATCGGGCCAAAAATCCACCCCCTACCACAAGAACTACAGAACCGTCACCCAGACACACGATAAACAAACAAATAATTTAACTACCGCGACATCAGTGAATCAACTTTTCGTGCTAAAATAAAATAAAAATCACACGTGCCACTCCGACAAGGATCAAAAATTAAGGGCGCCAAGACTACTTAAGCCGTGTGAGCGGATATCCCGGTGGGTCTAACCCGGGGAGCCGGAAAGTACACCAGATCCACTGACACAATACAATTAATTAGGTATCGTGTAATAGCAAACACATTCAACGGTAAAATATTTAAATAAGACCACGTGGGTCAAACAACCAACCCAGCAATAACAAAAAATATCCTACCTACTCCACCAAATCCTGGGCAAATGAACAATAAACAAAGAAAATAAAATGAACAACACATTAAAATTAGTGACTAGCAAATGGCTTAAATAGAATATGTATTCGACGGACAAAAAAAAAAAAACTCCAAACGAGGACAGAACCTCAACCAAATCCTGAAAAAAAAAATCCAGAACGAGGACAGAACCTCCCTATAAAAGCAATTCCAAAATCCGTCGACGCAACAATCAAAAATCTTTCATATGCCGGCACGCAAAAATAGTCTCGCGTCCGCTCTCTATCAGTCGTCATAAGCTAGTCCCGTTCTCCGTTCACTATCAGACTCGCGAGCCTCTCTAGATACAGAGTCGATACGCCTACTCTCTCGCACCCGCAGCCGTCATAGTAGCAGTTTCTTTGTCGGCCAGCTACAAATCAAGTCCTACACAAAACTTGAGCCACACCAGACAGGATTTTATTCGATCCAAATACCTACAATGATAAAATATCAATTTTGATATTTTATCGCATAGGCTCGATATATATATTTTTCCGGGGCACATAAGTTCAAATTGTTACACTCCCCCTTTCCCTGGTGAAAAAAATGAGAACAAAGCGAACATTTTTTTATTCGGAGTCAGAAGACTCGGCTTGGTACGCCTTTAGATCCTTCACGTGCCAGCGGCCTAGACTGACACCGTTATCATCAGCTAACTCATAGACCAAATTAGAAATAATCCGTTTTACAACAGCAGCCGTGTATTTGGGTGCAAGTTTGGCAGCGACATGTTTGGCACCACTCGACATCACATGATGTCGTTTCCATACCAGGTCACCAACCTTATACACTTCAGCCTTTCGTTTGCCTCAATTATACGTGCGAGCATTTCTTTCATAAGCTTCGGTTAGCTTCCGTTGAACTTCCTTATAGATTTCTGGCATTTCATCCATTTCCTGAACGTGAAATTCGCGAACAGCATCAAGATCCACTTCATCTACTTCCTTCAAGCGACCATAATAGTATCCAGTGGACGGAACAAATCTACCCAAATTCAAGAAGGTCGGCGAAAAACCCGTGGATTCACTTACCGCTGTTCGTAATCCATACGCTATTTTTTGGATGTCTTTATCCCAATTCCGATGATCTAGGTCGTCCAGATATGACCGAATGGCAGCTCCAATAGTACGATTATAACGTTCGACATAGTTCACCTGTGCATGATATCGTGCGTTAGGCCACAGCTGAACTCCATACTCCTGCACAAGTTTCTTCATACGTTTATTTATAAACTCCGTTCCATTATCGCACATTAATATTTACGGGACTCCAAAGAGGAGGAAGACATCCTCTTCCAGAAACTTAGCAATAGCAGTGCCATTCGCTTGGCGTAGTGGCTTCAGTAAGGTAAATTTGGTGAACCAGTCAGTTACAACCAATAGATATGAGAAACCATTTCCCGACTTAGGCAGTGGACCTAGAATATCGGCAGCGATCAATTGCCACGGTTTTGACACCCGTTTAGGCTTTCCCATAAAACCAGGGCGAGCAGTAGAGGCGACTTTTTGTGCGGCACACACCCGACATCCTATTACATATCGCTTAATATCAAGGCGCATCTTAGGCCAATAATAAATATATAAAATAAATAAATACCCAGATGTGCAGCAGTCGGCACATCATGACATGATCGAATGGCTTCTCTACGCTGACGAGCTGGAACTACTAATTTCCAATCGACGTGATTGCTTACTCCAAGTCCAGAGGGAATAAACTTGTATAAATGTCCATCCACGATATCCCAGTTCTGAAAGGTAGCGCGATGAGCTTCAACTATCCTGATCATATTTTGATACCAACGATCACTAGCAATATAATCATTATTTAGTTGAATAAGACAAGACTCGAGTGGCGCCCGGGATAAAGCGTCTGGGACAACATTTAGTGAGCCTTTACGATGTACAATGTCGAACTCGAATTGTTGCAGCCTAACTGACCAACGAGCGAGACGTCCTACGGGATCTTTAAGACTATGGAGCCATAACAGCGAATGATGGTCCGTTATAACCCGAAATCGGACTCCTTCTATGTAAGGACGAAATTGTTCAACTGCAAACAGCACTGCCAAACATTCCTTTTCGGTTACCGTGTAGTTTCTTTCGGTCGCCGACAAAGTTCGACTGGCATACGAAATAGGTGTCTCCACACCATTTTCATTCTCTTGAGTCAACACACAACCCAATCCAACATTTGAGGCATCACACTGAATTGTGAATGGTCGCCGAAAATCAGGGCTTGCAAGGATAGGGGCTGATACAAGGGCCTGTTTGATCTTTAGAAACGCGTGCTCGGCTTCTGGAGTCCAAGCAATGCCTTGACCCTTACGTCGCCCCTTTATTAAAGCAGTGATGGGAGCTGTCAGTGTGGAAAAGTCTGAAATGAAACGCCTATACCACGAACACATACCAATGAAACGCTTAACCTCCGTACAGTTCCGAGGGCGGGGATATTCAACCATCGCAGAAATCTTGTCTGGATTAGTGCGCAACCCACTCTGGTCAACCACAAAACCCAAGTACTTGAGAGACGGGAAACAAAAATTACACTTTTCCGGATTGATAGTCAGCTTAGCCTCGGACAAACGGCGGTATACTTCCAACAGGACCTCGATGTGTTTCTCAAAACTCGGGGTAACAACAATAATACCGTCTAAGTAGACAAATACATAGGGATCTAACTGCGGTCCCAACACCCGATCCATAAGTCGCTGCTGAGTCTGTGGGGCATTGTTGAGACCGAACGGCATGACCACAAATTCAAAAAGACCCTTGCCAGGGACGCTAAAGGCGGTTTTCTCGCGCGACGTAATTTCAAGGGGAATTTGCCAAAAGGCACTTTTTAAATCAATGCTCGACAAATATTGAGCACCGGCTAATTTGTTCAAAATATGGTCTACGCGAGGAAGAGGGTACGCGTCTTTTTTTGTGACGGCATTAAGTTTGCGCCCATCAAAACAAAACCGATAGTCGCCCTGCGACTTTTTCACTAAAAGTACGGGGGATGACCACGGGCTCGACGATTGCTGAATCACCCCAAGTTTCAACATCTCATCCACCTCGCTATACAGATGTTTCAAAAGATAAGGAGACAAGGGGTATTGTCGTTGCTTGATAGGCATGGCGTCTCCCGTATCGATGTAATGAGAAATCCTATCGGTCCGTCCCAATTTAGTGCCATTTCTCCAAGAAAGCCCCTCAAACCGTCTGAGGACACCATCCAATTGCCTACGCTGAACATCATTCAGTTCCATTCCACTTTTAATACCCTTAAAAACCCCATCAGAACCCAAACCAGACGGCTTGTCGACCACACAAATATTTTTTCCACCGACTAGATACCGGTTCACACTAAAATCTATCACCAATCCAAATTCACGACAAAAATCACTACCCAAGATAAGGCCATGACTCAAAGACGGCACTACAAGAACTTTAATCAACCGAAGTAAATTACTAATAACCATAGGCAACAAAACATACCCAGAAATGCGCTGTGGAGTTCCATCAGCCGTTTGAATAGATTTATCAGGGGAAGCGTGCACATTAAGACCAAGTGATTTGATGATCTCTAGGCCACCATGACCTAACACCGAATCACTCGCGCCCGAATCAAGAAGAGCGATGTAATCGCGGTGGAAAATACTAACCGAAATATAAGGGCGATTGTCGAAAGGCCTTGAAACCAGCAAAGGATTTACCCCCACGGATGCGTCAGGGCTTGCACAAAACTCCGTGATCTTTTTTAACCACAACTTCCAAGCTTCAGGGTTAAATTTCGAAGAACAGGCCTGAGTGGGTTTCAAAAGACTCCGGCCTACAAGTCTTTCGGGAGCTCGTTTCCCGAACACCGAGTGCAGCTACTGCGAACTACGCCAACCTGACCACAACCGTAGCAATGTTTCTCCTTGCTGGATTTCTTACAGTTGGCTGAAAGGTGTCCTGATTCATGACAATTCCAGCAAGTTAAATTGCTGAGAGGGGAGACACTTTTCGCACGATAAGCATAAGCCGGCTCTACTAATCGCGCCGCTGGTGGATGAGCACTATTTCGAGCTGAATGGTATTGGTTTTCCTCCAGCTGTTTGCATGCAGCTGTTAATTGCTCGACCGTTGTAATAACACTCGTACCTAAGTGGTTCAAATAGTATGGAGCCAAATTACGACGAATAATACTTAATCGTTGTGCCTCGGTAGTAGGAGCAGGCAAACATAGAAACAAATTTTTCATGCTGACGAGGTAAGAGCTTACCCGTTCGTCAGGTCCTTGGACTCGGTCCAAAATCTCCTTCCACAGTTCGTTGGCGTAATCCAACGGTTGAAACTCCAGTTTTAATTGCCTAACGAGTTCATCCCAGGACGTTATCGAGCTGTGCACGGTACGGTACCACGCTAACGCCGGACCTTCTAACAAATCGTAAACCGACCGAAACAACTGCTCCTTGGAAACCCCTCTGGCCACACTGAATTCCTCTATTCTTTTCAAAATCTCAGCCACACTATCTCCGGCTGGTTCACCTGTAAACTTGATTCCCCATTTATATACTGGGATAATATCAAATGACCTTGGCGGCGTGCTATAATGTGTGGTAGGTGTTTCTGCTAAAACTGCAGGCCTAACCATGCCGGACGCCACTTCGGAACCACTGTCTACCGGAGGGATACCGCTAACACCAGGACGTTGCACCGCCAACGGAACATCTTCAGTCTGCGACACATTTGCAGTACAAGACAGGAAATCGTCTTCTAATGAGATTACGGAAATTAACCGATCGTTTTTAAAAGTCTTCGTTAAGTCATCAGCACCATTTATCCTGGATAGCCGACCCTTCAGATGATTCAACCGACTACGTATTTCCACGAATTCAGTATCTAAGCTACCATTGTACGACTCAATCAAGGTGCTTAGAGAAGTGATACTACAGTCAATTTCGGTCCCATCGATATCGCGAACAAACAAGCCACCCTCGTAAGAGATGCTAGGACGCTTCGCATCGGCCGCGAGTAAGCGCCTCAAACATTTTTTTCGTTTGAGCTCGTCCGACCCAGTCGTGAACCCACGAATAGACAATTCGTAATTAATTTCATTTATGGTCAAAAACTCAACCTCGATATCGTACGAGATCTCCATGACGTAAATTTACTTCAATATTTTTCAAAAAGAAAGAAGGAAACACAACTACGCAATCGAATCAAAATTCTAAACCAAAACAACAAATAAAAATCCCAATAAGAACAACAATAAATAAATAAAATGTCCAACAATAACAAAAATACCCAACGACAACCAATGACTAATCGCCAACAAAAATATCGGGCCCCACGTTTCAGGCGCCAAAATTGTATGACGAAAACTAAGCTATAGTCGAGTGCCAAGTTGCCGGCTAGCTAACTCAGCGGCGCGAAGGGTAGGTTCGTGAGGGCACTGATAATAAGAACAAGAAATAATGCCCTAATGGGCTAACAAATCCGACCTCCAACCACTAAAATTAACAAAAATATAAATACAACAAAACTATGCCCCAAAATCGGGCCAAAAATCCACCCCCTACCACAAGAACTACAGAACCGTCACCCAGACACACGATAAACAAACAAATAATTTAACTACCGCGACATCAGTGAATCAACTTTTCGTGCTAAAATAAAATAAAAATCACACGTGCCACTCCGACAAGGATCAAAAATTAAGGGCGCCAAGACTACTTAAGCCGTGTGAGCGGATATCCCGGTGGGTCTAACCCGGGGAGCCGGAAAGTACACCAGATCCACTGACACAATACAATTAATTAGGTATCGTGTAATAGCAAACACATTCAACGGTAAAATATTTAAATAAGACCACGTGGGTCAAACAACCAACCCAGCAATAACAAAAAATATCCTACCTACTCCACCAAATCCTGGGCAAATGAACAATAAACAAAGAAAATAAAATGAACAACACATTAAAATTAGTGACTAGCAAATGGCTTAAATAGAATATGTATTCGACGGACAAAAAAAAAAACTCCAAACGAGGACAGAACCTCAACCAAATCCTGAAAAAAAAATCCAGAACGAGGACAGAACCTCCCTATAAAAGCAATTCCAAAATCCGTCGACGCAACAATCAAAAATCTTTCATATGCCGGCACGCAAAAATAGTCTCGCGTCCGCTCTCTATCAGTCGTCATAAGCTAGTCCCGTTCTCCGTTCACTATCAGACTCGCGAGCCTCTCTAGATACAGAGTCGATACGCCTACTCTCTCGCACCCGCAGCCGTCATAGTAGCAGTTTCTTTGTCGGCCAGCTACAAATCAAGTCCTACACAAAACTTGAGCCACACCAGACAGGATTTTATTCGATCCAAATACCTACAATGATAAAATATCAATTTTGATATTTTATCGCATAGGCTCGATATATATATTTTTCCGGGGCACATAAGTTCAAATTGTTACAGTACATAATGGTTCAATGTTAGGTGAGAACCTCAAAATAAACAAGAGAAATGCACAGTAAACTATAAAGTAGCTAAAGATGAAAGTCGATACCTAAAATTCACACATTAAATTCACAAAGAAGCTACAAAATCAAATAATCGATAAGCGACGGTGCAACTCAGTATTCCATAAAGCAAGGTTTTGGAAACATACCAAGAATTACTATGGGTACTTACTCAAGAAAAAAAAAATAAATTAATCCACAAGGCAATTACTAAAGTTTTTAAGTGTCTCCCGTCAGTCATTTAGTCTACACTTAAAACAACCGGATGATTACTGTTAACGATTAGTATGGCAACTGGACATGAGAGAGTTAAATTGTTATTGGGTAACGCTAGAAGTGTTAGCGATTAAACAGGTTTAGGAAAAACTTAATGGAAAGGAAACCAACTTGAGTATTTTATGGCATCTACTGTCCACAGTCAAGTCCGATAATGTCAACCGATAACCAAAAAAAAATAATGAAAGGAATACATAATCACAAAACATTAACTATACTGAAACATCAGAAAACACTGACAAAATGGAAGATTAAGATCCTAAACTCGAAATTATTCAGCCGACAAGACTGCGGCGTCACATGTAGACAACAGAAAATAATAATAAGAATAATTTAAATCACCTATGTTCACGAGCGGCATATAAATTATTCAATAACTGATAAAAAAGCAGCAATGTGTTTTTGTTGATAAAATAAATGATGAACATATTGATACTGATTTTTATGCATTTTATTCATTTATTGAATCCCAATCACATATTAACGAGAGCTAATATTGTAGTTTAACTACAGAAAATGTGCGAGAGGCATTGTACAATGTGATCAAAAAGAAGGAACACTGGAACGGAGAATCAGATAAATTAATTCGCAGATTCCCAGTGGGAGCAGTACTGCCCTCTGGTTGGCACTGGAGCTTTAGATGGGGGGCGAGCGGATTCTCAGGCATTTGCGTTGTGATTGTCAAGAAGGGCGGCCGTGACGTACCTAGCTATTTAGGAAATTAATATTGTAAAATACTTTGAAAATAGAGAAGGGGGCATAACGGGATTAATGGTACTGGGTAAATAAATGCGAAAATATACAGAGTGTTTTTTCAGAAAGTATTTTTCAGAATAACTCAAAAACCCGATACTCCATTACCTTTTTTTGTTTTAACCATTGTAATATAGCTGCGTTTAAAAACACTACATAAGCATTTAGGTATTTAAACAAATTCTTATCTCCAACATTAACAAAGTTCTGAATTAACTTTATGAAAAATATATGGTGGAGGTGCAATGTTTCATTACTGCGCTCCCACCACATTTACCTACGTTTCGACATGGTCCAATCAATTCTACAAATGAAGAATAGGAGGGTTGATCAATAAGTACCCGTGTTTAACAGCAGATTGCGTTGACGAGTGAAATTGACTTCACCATCGTGTACTGCAGACTTTTAAACGACCTCGTACTGAGTTGTAGATAAATCCATAGGCTAGGTTACTTTTGACAGCCAGTTGTATCATTCGTGTTTTGTGTTTTTCGACAGAATGGACAAAGAGTAATATCGATCCGTAATCGTTTTTTAAAAAACATGCGAAGAAATTAAACTGAAGTTGGGTGCTGTCTATAGGGTCCCTTCACCATCTATGACCACGGTCAGATATTCGTATAAAAAATGAATTACGGATCGATATTGCTCTTTTTCCATTTTGTCGAAAAATACAAAACACGAATGATACAACTGGCTGTCATAAATAACCTAAACTATGAATTTATCTACAACTCAGCACGAGGTCGTTATTTTATTTTCCAAGTTCAATAAAAGCTTGTAAAATGAATCAAACATGCAAAATTTAACTTTGCTGAGAGAATTGATTGAACTTTTAAAATCTACATATTCACAAAAATGTCATTGAAGCGATAGGTACTACTGTACCAAAATTTAATTCGGGTTATAAATTTAATTTATTTCAAACGAAATTATGTTGATTATACGTTCATTAAATGAAATTTATAATTTTATTATGTTTAAATTTGCGTCTCTGTACAGGAACTTTATTTAACTGTGTTGACTTTTAAACTTTTATTGATGCTGGTTTGAGATTCAGTTCCACGATTATATTTAGTAAATAAATAAGATTGAAAAATAAACACAAATTTAAACTTGTTTTTACCGAAACTGATTTACTTTTTAATTATTTGCCATCCATTGAACAAATTTTATACATCATACAAACTTTTGTTGGCATAAACCACTTTGACAGTAATAAACATCAACTAACATCAACTTACTTTGAAACAGGGATAAATCATCTACCATATTTTTATCCAATATATAAACAGATATCACACGTTGAAGAAGAAATGTAGATTATAGACGCTCAACAGCTAAGATCATCAGCGTCTAAATATCACACGTATTATTTGTTTAACGTCTGTATTTTTTTAACATATAGTTTATTGACCACTACATTTTCTAAAACGTCTGTATATAAATTATTTTACTTCAAGTTTTAAACCATTTAAACAGATAATTAGCTATATTCTACTAATTGTGTTCTAATTACTGACCTTACTTAACCACATTTTTTATATTTAATGTTTAATGTATATTTGGTTATAAATTATTAATTTAGTTTTCTAATTATCCATTCCTTGATGAAAATACATTTTTAGAAACCCTGGTCACTAGCGAAAATCAGTAAAGCTTGTTTTTAAATTGTTCTTCAACCAAACTTTCCCTTAACTAGTAATAATTATGATCTTATAGCCTTTCCAAAAATGTTAATAATGATAAATATTATATTATGCATTATTATTTGCCTCTTTGATATAAATTATAATTGCCATAAAACAAAAATATATACTAATAGCAATTAACGAACATTATTTCTATTAAATCAACTAATAAATATTTATCTGAAATCACAAGCAACGATAAGATTTTTTTTTGTTTATTAATTAAATGTCTAATACATTTAGGAGCAGATAATTGTAGAGATTAATCGAACAATTAATAAAGCCAGGGATGGTGAACCTATGAGATGCGTGCCAGAGGTGACATTCGACAGAAAATTGTTGGTACAGCATGAATTGTGGTGTAAATCGAAATAATTAAAAATATTCTAAATTTTGTAGAAATGAAATGAAATATTGCATGAATAGACATTTCGACTGTTTATTATTCCGAAAATTCCAAAAATCCGGTAAAAAAGAAACGTGTTTGATATGTGCTTTATTCATTGTTGTTGTTTTTGAAACGCACTTAAAAGTGTTCCAAAAACATCTGTAAAAACACATGTTTCTTTTTCAGTGAAGTTTTCGATTTGTCGGAATAATTAAACGGCCATAGTCAGTCGCGATAGTACCTACATACAAGTGTTGCTACTGGAAAAAAAATCGGTTTTCGATACTCGGAATTTTATATCGATATATCGAAATATTAAATATCGCCCAAAAATATCGATATATCAAATAAAAAATATCGATACATCGATATTTTTTCGACATCCCTAGTTAGACGTCTGAATATTTGAATTACATGACTATTGATCATAGTCGTATTTCACAGCATATTGGAACTTATGATGCGAATAATAATTCTACATTCTGTGTACAGGGTCGGCTTAGAAGTAACACAGTTCAAATTAACAATTTATGACGTAAATTTAATTCATTCTTGCGATTGTAAATGTAATGAACGTATCACAATGTACGTATACTGTATACTATAAAAACCGGCTAAAGAACGTTAAGCTAAGTTGGTGGCGAGCTAGAACACTTGCCTCGTAACCTAAACGTCGTAAGTTCATTCCCGGCGGTCGGTCCATTATTATTATTTTTGTATTTTTTACAATTACACCAGTTTTACTTCTATAGTGTGTAGTATCAAATACGTAGTTTTTTTTTTCACTTACATCAGAGACGCAATCTATTTTTTTTTAAACAAATATAAAAGTTCTAAGAACTAAAACACGACTGCAAAAAAGTAGAAAACAAGCTTCCAATTTGAGAAATAGTCAAGTAAATAGATGTTAATAATAGTTACCCGACTACTTTTCATATTGTAAGCTTGTTTTCTGCATTTTTGAAGTGGGGTTTTTGTTTTTAGTTTTGGAATTAGACAGTTTCCAAATTGTTTTACTCTTAATCATAGTCATCAAAATTACAAAATTAATAGCGAAATTATGTTTGTAATATCTTTAAAAATAACGAAATTATGCTACACTAAAGTTTAAATTTGCAAATTTACTGTCATGACCTTATGCTTTTGTTTGTTAAAAGCTATTTTAAAAAATTCCAGCCAATTGGGCAACAGGATTATTCCAACTTCATACATATTGACATTTGAAATATTATAATAAAATAAAATTTCTGTTAACGGTTTACGGTTGTGGTATTTTATATTAAAAATTAATCAAAGCATGCTTGTCAGCTACCTAACTAATTTTTTTTTGACAGATCTTCGGAACAAAAGAGCATCTGATTTTTTTATTATCAAAATATTTTCGAAACTATGAAACTATAAGCCGTTATAAATTTCTGACAAAGATTTGGAAAGATATATTGAAAAAACACTTTTTTGGAAATTTTTTGTCAACGAGATCTCTCGAACGAATCAACAGATCGAGATGCTGTTTATGGAAATCGAAGCAGTTTTTTAAGCACAAAAAATTATCTATTACAAAAAAATCAATCTAACGAAAAATTGAGAAGATATTTTGAAAAACCATTTTTTTCAAAATTTTTCTTCAACGATATCTCCTGAACGAATCAAGTGATCGAGGTACCGTTTGCGGAAATCAACGCAGTTTTTTAAGCACCAAAAAATAACTTATTACAAAAAAATCAATCAAACAAAAATTTGAGAAGTTATTTTGAAAACACTTTTTTTTCAGAAGTTTTCTCCGACGATATATCTCGAACGGATTAACTGATGTTGATGCGGTTTGCGGCTATTGACGTTATTTTATGAGGAATAGAGCTGATTAGATTTTGGATTTAATCGGTACGGTAGTTTCGAAAATATTTAAAAATATTTTAAAAAAAACTGCTTTCCAAAAAGCTTTATTTTTGAGATTTCTCAAAATCTACGTGGCCGAATCAGTTCCAATTATCAGAAAATCTAAGTTCAGCAAGTTCCTTTCAGATACCGCAATCCGCGTTTCGATCGGTCAACCCGTTCAAAAGTTATGAGAGGGTTACACACACACACACACACAGAGAGAGAGACACAGACATACGGACATCCTTTTTAAAATCGTCAGAATAGCTTCCTAGGATTTCAAAACGTCGAGATCTGACAAAAACTCAAATTTCGAAAATCGGGGTGAAACCAATAACTTCCCAATTTTTAAAAATTTTCAAATTTCTTAGTGGGAAGTTAAAAATCGATTTTTCGAAGTGGTCACATGAGAAGACCCCCCTAAAGCATTAACGACTATAAGAAGAGGCAGGAGATATTTCAGCTCAGAATAATTGAATTGAAATGATTTTTTTGCTAGAAATTTACAGCATTAAACAATTTACAAAATCCAAGTGTGTAGTCTTTCACGGCCGGTGTTATTGTACAACTTCTTGGTTTGTACGCCGTGGTTTATTGGTATTTCTATCTGACATTTCATCTAAAGTTTTCCGAAATCACATTAAGCTAGTTGTCGTGGTAAAATATTGTCAAAAAGTTATACATTATACGCGCCACAAAAGTATACTAGCTTGTAGCTAAGTGATCCATAATTTGTACGCAAGACTGTACCCGTGCAAACGTAACCCATACAGTATTCACATGCATGTATACTTTTCTATAAATTGTTGAACTTTAAACCATTATTTATAAATAATTAGACGGTTAAAAATTTTTTCTTATTTTTTTAAACTTAATACAAACTAGTTGACCTGTGCAAAACCTTTTTGCAGGTGACTTAACACTGCTTTCAAAGATCAATGTTTTTGGTATTGGTCTGCGGAAAAAAATTTTTACAAAAAAAAAAATTTTTTACATACGTTTTTGCCATGGTTTGTACAGATCAC
Organism: Venustoraphidia nigricollis; assembly: GCA_034508555.1. NCBI lineage: Eukaryota > Metazoa > Arthropoda > Insecta > Raphidioptera > Raphidiidae > Venustoraphidia > Venustoraphidia nigricollis. Next base: position 213,636 of record JAVRKA010000167.1, read on the forward strand.
TGTGTTTTGAATCACGCCTGCGGCGCCAATTATCTTTAACGGGGTACGCAAAACTTTTTTAAATGTGTTTCTACAATAGTTTTCCAATATCGATGTGTTTAGAATCACGCCTGCGGCGCCAATTACGATTGCTGGCGTACACAAAACTTTTTTGAATATGTCTTTAGAATAGTTCTCCAATATCAAAGTGTTATGAAATTGGTCTGCGACCCAATAATTACTCGGCCTAACGGCCTCGCCATGTGGTCCCAAAAAAATTCATCTGCGATTACTCGGTCTTAGACCCAAAAAAAATTAGGGCACGGCGGGCCTTCGGCCCGCAATAAATTGGTCTGCAACTCAATATCTACTCGGTCTTACGACCTCGGCATTAGGCCCAAAAAGAAAATAAGGCGCGGCGGCCCTTCGACCCGCAATAAATTGGTCTGCGGCTCAATATCTACTCGGCCTTACGACCTCGCCATTAGGCCCAAAAAGATACTAAGGCGCGGCGGGCCTTCGGCCCGCAATAAATTGGTCTGCGACTCAATATCTACTCGGTCTTACGACCTCGTCATTAGGCCCAAAAAGAAAATAAGGCGCGGCGGGCCTTCGGCCCGCAATAAATTGGTCTGCGGCTCAATATCTACTCGGTCTTACGACCTCGCCATTAGGCCCAAAAAGAAATTAAGGCGCGGCGGGCCTTCGGCCCGCAATATATTGGTCTGCGACTCAATATTTACTCGGTCTTACGACCTCGTCATTAGGCCCAAAAAGAAAATAAGGCGCGGCGGGCCTTCGGCCCGCAATAAATTGGTCTGCGACTCAATATCTACTCGGTCTTACGACCTCGCCATTAGAGCTAAAAAGAAAATAAGGAGCGGCGGGCCTTCGGCCCGCATAAATTGGTCTGCGGCTCAATATCTACTCGGTCTTACGACCTCGCCATTAGAGCCAAAAAGAATATAAGGCGCGGCGGACCTTCGGCCCGCAATAAATTGGTCTGCGACTCAATATCTACTCGGTCTTACGATCTCGCCGATCAGTCCAAGAAGACAGTTTTTGTTTTTTTATATCTGTCTAAATAAAATAATTTTCACTTATACCATTTGTTTACTTTAGTATCCAAATAGACGACCTTTGCAAAACCTTGCGAGTTTACACCGTTTTCAATGATCAATGTTTTTAGACGGGCCTTTAAGATACGTTTTTTATACATTTTTTTAGACCTATTCTGCAAGTTGTCTCGTTGACTTTTCTCCATTAATTTCAAAGCTTGCTAAAACTAATTCGTCTTCACAGTGTTGAATGTTGCTTTTTTTCTTTGAAAATAAACCGTATACCATTAAATATCTATTCTGCTTGAACCCACGTGGTGTTTTTGTTACGCTGAATGTGTGCGCAAAAATAGCTCGTTTCTTCAAATTTGAAAATGCTTGAGCCATCTTAGAGAGTAAATCAAACAAAATGAATTAGCAAAACTGTAGCGATCGCTCGACAGATTGTTAACCTGTCGGTATGTATTTGTTTCAACAAATTTTGTTTTACACGGCACACTGATCAGTATGGATAACGTCAAAAAGCTATTTTGGTCAGTTTTGTAGCTTCTGGTTCGTTTAGATATAGGATGTGCTATGTCAAATTATTCAAAAAAATAAGCAGAATTTGAATATCTGAAACTCCAAAACAGCGTCCATAAGAAAAAATATATATATATATATATATATATTTCAAGTGCATCATGGACGTATCATATGAAAGGGTTCGCTATGAGAAATACTAATATATTTCCTTTATAATTTTAAAATGCGTAGCTCGAAAGATATTAAAGAAAATATACAAAAATCGAGCGTTAACCATCTCCCCATCTTTTATTTACATGAAAAATACCACTCGTAAGTTGGTCTCTATTTGATTAAATGAACGGTGTGTTTTCAAACCAACTATAAAATTTGATGGCCATCCGAGTTGAAAATTATTTTAAAATAACAGATACGTCTCTTAATCTCATTTCACGGATTATTCTATGTAATAAAAAAGGAATGCTGTTCACTGGTAGGCACAGCACTTGAAAACGGCAGGACCGATTTGGCTAATTTTTTCTCAAAATCAGAAAAATATTGATTATTATTTTCTATGGTATCTATTCTTCTTATATCCATGCCAAAGCCCCGCGAGGCTAAACTAATATGCTTGAGCCGGCGGCTCTACTATTGTTGTTGTTGTTGTCGAGCAGGTCGCTGCCCCGAGAGGCAAATTATAATATGGTAGAAACGAAGGCTCCACTACTGCTGTACAATCACACAAATTAAATGCTGTCAGTAATAATAGAATCATATACAGCGTGTTCAAAAAATTCGGAAACGCTAAAATATCGCAAAGAAATAGTATTTTTTGGAAAATGTTTCGAATAAGAGTTTCTCAATTCCAATCAACGCTTATTTTGATGACAAATATTTCCCCTTTAGGGGGTACACTTGCGGGGGACTGAGGTCAACTCTAAAATTTCATATGGTAAACACTATTTTTCTCTATTAGGTCGTATTAAAAGTAAATTGATTAGAGCTCATATGATCCAAAAGATGAATTTCGGTTGAAAAAACTATCAGAATCGTGTAATTACATTGCAAATAACCATAACATTTTCTGGCAAAAGTAAAAACCCTAATTGCGATTTATCTCAAAACTGACATTTTGCAAATACTTCGATGGCTAATATTTACACGCATATTAATTTCATAATTTATCACAATCATCATTATTTTGTATTGCAACTCTGTATACTATTGCAAAAGGAAATATGTATATGAGGATTTGTCAAAATAAAATAATTTAAATTTTCATAAACATAGCTTTGTAACAAAGTCAGCTCCTACTCTTGTTTGCTAAGATCCTTATCACAAATGCTAAGCCACGATGTCCTTCTGACCACATAATATCATGCTTATGTCACCTCAATTTCAAAATACAGTATAATCTTTTGGGGAAGCTCCAAACACCTAATCAAACTGTTCAGACTACAAAAAAATGCATTCGCATCATCATGAAAGTCGGCTATAGAGACTCGTGTATTCCGCTATTCAAAAAACTTAAAATATATATATTTGAATGCGCCTGTTACGTTAAGAAACATTTTGAATAGGTACTTTGTAGTTTGTACTACACATAAACGGACATAACTACCAAACACGACACAAAATAGACTTATATGCGGGACCTAACATATCATACAGTGTTATTAGCAATTAAATAAATATCTACAATAACGTACCAGCGGACATAAAAATTCTTGAGCTTGAAAGATATAAAACAGTGCTATATCAACATTTAGTTAACAATTGCTTTTACAGTGTCAGTGACTTCACTGTTCAGCTCCAACAAAAATAACAATATTTTAATCTATATCCATATTATATATAAATTGTAATATTTCATAGACGGTGACAGTCGTTTGAAAATATTTTTTTCTCATATAGCATTGTAACAATGGTTGTTTCTCAACAATTATAGCTAACGATCGCTATTATACTGCCGATTATGTTTAATCTATTACTTGGCTATAATATATGAACATTAACTTATATTTTAATAGTTATTTAATATTTTATATATTTTTTAATAATCTAATGTACAAAATGTATGACATATTCAATGGCTTTGCCTTTGTTGAATAAATATTATTATTGTTATGCACTGCCGTCTCTTAACATTCCACGGGCCTTCCATTAGCGTCTAGCTTATACATAGTTGACTAATTTTGTACCACAAAACACGCTGAATTAAAGCAATTTCGAACGCAGTTACCTATATCTGTTTCGGTATTGAGAGCGAATTATTTTCATTATTTTAAAGGAAAAACATATTTAAAAAAATTCGTAATTCAAATATTATCAATAAAAATAATTTTATTAACAATTGTCAAATCATAACAAAAAGAAATATTTACATAGCCTCACATTTTTAAAAACATAATTCATGACAAATAATATTATATATACGATAATATCGTTATTAAATATGATTATATTTTGCAACAAATCCGATTGACAAATGTAGTCTTCTCGTTTAAAATTCCAATCTTCTCATTCCATCAATTTCACACATTCGAATTCACTGTAGGTAAATATTCAAAATATATAATAGGTAGAAGATACAGGATATCAATTTGTAATCTGTTTCAATAGATCTGTAAATAAATTCGTATATGACTAATTTCTATATTTTAGGAAACAAAATATTAGTTTTCATATTGTAACCAAAAAATTATCACTGTTAAAAAATGTTTTTTTTTTCTTAATCGTTATACAAAAAGCTAATAATATATATAATAACGTATAAACAAACCGTTTTATAATTGAAAATATCCCAAAATACATCAATTTCCCTAGTAAGATGTGTATTTATTTTCATAGAGCTGTCAAAATAATCTCACGCCATTTTTACTTTTATCTGAACTGCTCATAGACATACGTCGTAATCGACATTACGCGACTCGATTTTATACGTCGTCTCTTTCTAACCAATTGCATATATGGCGACCTCTTGGCGGAATAATTTTTCGAAATATCTCAGCAAAAATCACCCGATTTGTCTCGAACGTCTGTCAAAATGTTCTATAATTATCAATTTACACGATTTTGGCAAAAAATTTACGTCCGATGGCCGTAATTTCGCTAAACAATGTTAAAAACCAATTCAACTGACAGCTAGAAAAAATTCAAATTTTATCAATCATTTGTTTTAAATTTGACATTTCAAAATAGAATTGACTCGTTTCACGAATCAAAATGCGACAAAAAATAAACTTCTGTCCCCGTCACTTTCATGTAGTTTAGCGACGTATGTTTTTAAAAAAATTTGATCGATTTGTCGCGTGTTAATTTCGCATTTAAGTTAGACTGTGACTTTTAATTTTTTTTGCCATGCTAAGTGAGAACCCCACACGGTCACCGTCATAGGAACGGAACTAAAAAAACAATAACGCCGACTTTTATTTGCGAATTAACGGCGTTAAAAAAGTCGTTTTCGACGCGTCTTTTGCACTTTGCAGTTGGAGTTTTTTCTCGCGCTTCGTTTAAAACCGGTCTCGACGTCGTGCGACGAAAAGTCGCCGAGATACGACCGATTCCGGACGACGGGTTAATCAAATGGGACTTTTTTGTTTCCGCGTCGGCGCCCGAATTTTCGCCGAAAACCGTCCGCACGAAAACTCTTTAAAAAGAGGCGAAAAAAGTCTGCAATTCAAGACCGCCCTCGCCGCTGGGCGATTTTTTTACGATTTTAGCCGGGCGATTGAAAATTTTTTCAACGTTAAGAGATAGGCGATCGGGCGCCCCTTTAAAAAATCGCCCTGCGGCCCCCCTAAATATGCAAATTTTGCCGATGCGACGTTGGGCTGTAGAAATAATGCGCCCTTTTCGTAATTTTTTTTCGTAAAAATCCGTCAAAAATTGCACTTTTCTATAGACCCCCCGTTTGTACCTCGGAAAATTTTTGCGTTTTAATATATGGGACTAGTTGACCTGTGCAAAACCTTTTTGCAGGCAACTTAACACCGCTTTCAAAGATCCATGTTTTTGGTATGGGTCTGCGGAAAAAAAATTTTTTTACAAAAAAAATAAATTTTTACATCCGTTTTTGCCATGGTTTGCAAAGATCACTGTGTTTTGAATGACGCCTGCGGCGCCAATTATCTTTAACGGGGTACGCAAAACTTTTTTAAATGTGTTTCTACAATAGTTTTCCAATATCGATGTGTTTAGAATCACGCCTGCGGCGCCAATTACGATTGCTGGCGTACACAAAACTTTTTTGAATGTGTCTTTAGAATAGTTCTCCAATATCAAAGTGTTATGAAATTGGTCTGCGACCCAATAATTACTCGGCCTAACGGCCTCGCCATTTTGTCCAAAAAGGACAATGGGCGGGCCTCCGGCCCACATTGTTGCCTTATTTTCATTTTTTTTATATCTGTCTAAATAAAATAGTTTTCACGTTTACCATTTAACAACTTTAGTATTCAAATAGATGACCTGTGCAAAACCTTTTTGCAGGCAACTTAACACCGCTTTCAAAGATCTATGTTTTTGGTATGGGTCAGCGGAAAAAAAATTTTTTTACAAAAAAAAAAATGTTTATATCCGTTTTTGCTATGGTTTGCAAAGATCACTGTGTTTTGAATCACGCCTGCGGCGCCATTTATCTTTAACGGGGTACGCAAAACTTTTTTAAATGTGTTTCTACAATAGTTTTCCAATATCGATGTGTTTAGAATCACGCCTGCGGCGCCAATTACGATTGCTGGCGTTCACAAAACTTTTTTGAATGTATCTTTAGAATAGTTCTCCAATATCAAAGTGTTATGAAATTGGTCTGCGACCCAATAATTACTCGGCCTAACGGCCTCGCCATATTGTCCAAAAAGGACAATGGGCGGGCCTCCGGCCCGCATTGTACCCTTATTTTCTTTTTTTTTATATCTGTCTAAATAAAATAGTTTTCACTTTTACCATTTATTAACTTTAGTATTCAAATAGATGACCTGTGCAAGACCTTTTTGCAGGCAACTTAACACCGCTTTCAATGATCATTGTTTTTGGTATAGGTCTGCGGAAAAAAAAAATTTTTAATTTTTTTTTTTGCATCCGTTTTTGCCATGGTTTGTAAAGATCACTGTGTTTTGAATCACGCCTGCGGCGCCAATTATTTTTAACGGGGTACGCAAAACTTTTTTAAATGTGTTTCTACAATAGTTTTCCAATATCGGTGTGTTTAGAATCACGCCTGCGGCGCCAATTATTGCTAGCGTATACAAAACTTTTTTGAACGTGTCTTTAGAATAGTTCTCCAATATCAAAGTGTTATGAAATTAGTCTGCGACCCAATAATCACTCGGCCTGACGGCCTCGCCATATTGTCCCAAAAAATTGGTCTGCGACCCAATAATCACTCGGCCTGACGGCCTCGCCATATTGTCCCAAAAAAATGGTCTGCGACCCAATAATCACTCTGCCTATCGGCCTCGCCATATTGTCCCAAAAAATTGGTCTGCAAACCAATAATCACTCGGCCTATCGGCCTCGCCATATTGTCCCAAAAAATTGGTCTACGACCCAATAATCACTCGGCCTAACGGCCTCGCCATATTGTCCCAAAAATTGGTCTGCGATCCAATAATAACTCGGCCTGACGGCCTCGCCATTTTGTCCCAAAAAATGGTCTGCGATCCAATAATCACTCGGCCTATCGGCCTCGCCATATTGTCCCAAAAAATTGGTCTGCAAACCAATAATCACTCGGCCTAACGGCCTCGCCATATTGTCCTAAAAAATTGGTCTGCGACCCGATAATGCGTTGTACCTCTAGCGGTTCTAAAGATATTGACAAAAAACGATTTTTTTTCTCAACTTTGGCACCCTGTGTCTCGAAAACGATGCGTCTGCGGACCCATGTTTATACAAATTTTTTTTCATATTTTTGGACAAACTATCTTCCTCTAAAGTCCTGCGCATCTTTTATGAATCACTCTGTAGATAAGTAAGTCATTTGTTGAAATGTGGCTTTATATATACGTTGCTATCACTCATTTGGAACTATTGAGACAAATACTGGTGACTATTTGTTGTAAAAAAGACTGTTGGGACAATAATGTCCCGCGCCGAATATTTTCGAAACAAAATCTTCCGCCTGTGTTTTTAACTACAAAACATATTAATATTAACATTTTTAACTTACCTGTTCATGGCGGAACATGTAGTTTAATTTTCGCGAATTCAACGTCTTAGTTACACTTCAAAACATGCGCAGTACACGGAATATAACCTTATTTTGGCTTAAAAATGACAAATACTGAATAAGTATATGAGGTGCTGACATTTCGTGGATATATATTTAATTGCTTATTACTGAATCACAAAAATTTCAATGTTATTCGGAACGTATTTATGCCAAAAGAGAAGAGAACTATTCGATGGAACATAATATGTGTCGCGTCAGAAGCGAAAGAGTTAAAAAAGTTTCGACTATTTTTGAATAATGAAACATACATAAACATTTCTAAAGTCTCACTTACCGTTCAGTTTGCTCTTGACAATCACACAGATTAAATGCGATCAGTAATAATAGAATAATATAGATGACAAACCGCAAAAACAACAATATTTTTCGCTTTGTAGATATAATATATCAAATATATATTTGACAATAATTATTATACAGCCTCTATATGAACCAAGTTCGTATTATGAATCGCTTAGCCTCTTGCCAACTTTAAGTCAAAACATCGTACAATAGGTACTCACTGATATAAACATTTATTGGTGGATACTGGATAGTGAACGTAAAAAAATATAATACCGACAGCTATTTAAAATAAATAGCCGCGTATATTTAACCGGCTATTTACCTATTTATTTACGTATCGATAACTGGTTGACATATCGTTTATAACACATTAATACTTTTGAAGGCAATTTGTAAAACAAAATGAGAGACTTCTTACGTCACAAAAATGATTTGAAAATTCGTGGTGTTTAGATATTATACGGTCGAAAGAGATTGTCCGTAATGTAAAAAACTACTAAACAGTTCCTCACTATGTAATAGCCGTCAGCTTAGACTACAAAGTACAAATGGTTTGATATTTTTGTTAATTCAAAAAAATAGCAAACTGAATTATATTATCCCAAGACTCAGTCATTCACAAATTTAATCAAGTATTTTTTACAGATTTTAACTATCTATTCATAGTAATAGTTTTTGAAACGTCTTAACAGTGAAACATTTTTTGAAATTCGCACTCGTACAGTGAGTAATAATTCATTGCATGCAGTAATTTGACAACGATGCCTAAGTGAAGGCTTCTTTCTTGATCGATACTCATCTTTGTTCGACGTATTTTTTTTTCAGTTAATCGCAAATTAATTCAAATGTATCATACTTTGAATCGACTCCAAAATATAGACACGCATCATCGTATCAACAGAAGATGTAATAGAAATTCCTTCGATGCTAATAGATATCTCAAACTTACATTATTTCAAATAAATTTATAAAAAATAAATGCGTAATTATCTCAAATATTATTGTTGAAAGCAGCTTTACCGATGGCAATTTGACCGGATGCCTACGAAATCGCTTCGGTCTTGACCGATAGTTATCTATAATAGATATTTCTTTGATGCTCATAGTTATATTTAACTTACACTATTAGTCTATGAATTTATTGCAATTTCGAAGGCAATTATATCTGTTTCTGTATTGAGAGCAAACTATTTTCATTATTTAAAAAAAGAATTATTAGAAAAAATGCGTAATTACTTCAAATATTATCAATAAAAATAAGTTTATAAACATTTATTCAAAAAATATTGTTACAATAATATCAAAAATAAACTAAAAAAGAAAAAATATACATAACCTCATTTTTAACAGCATAACTTACGTCAAAAAAATGATGTGGTTATTAAATACGATAATTTTTTAAAACAAATCCGACTGACAAATGTAGTATTTATGTTTTAAAATTCCAATATATTGTCATTTCAACAATTCTTTACATTCGCATTCATTATAAGTAAGTAAATAATTTCCAAAATACAGGAATGAATTTATAACCTTATTTCGTGATCTGTAAATAAATTTGAATATGAACTATTTCAACTATTTCAAGAAGTATATAATAATTAAGAAAAAATGTTTAAACAAACCGTATTATAATTTTCTATATTCCAAAAATCAGCTTTGATAGTTTTGTATTCAATCATCTCACACATAGAACGTATAGGGTACGTTTGACATCTGATTGTGTGTTTAGTACACGACAATCCACACTAAATGCTTAATTCGCCTATAAATAATATAAATACCATTATAATATGTCAAATTATCTTAAATTTCGTTTTTAAATAACGAAAAGCTACCGCTTACTGGTTAGAGACTTTGAATTATCATTTATAAAAAAGTTTCCGCCTGTCAGATTAACCTTTCATATGTATCAGATGTCAGACTGTGTACAATGATCAAAATAAGATCAAAATTATATGTCCGTCTCTATTTTACTAATTGTATATATTATGTCATCCTTTTGGCCGAATTAAATTTGAAGATTTCTCAGCAAAAATTATCGAGTCTGTCTCGGGTGTCTGTCAAAAAGTTTTATAATTAATAATTTACATGATTTTGGCAAAAAAATTACGGTCGATGGTCACAATTTCGTTAAATAATGTTAAAAACCAACCGTTTGACAGATAAATTAAATGTCATTGTTTGTTAGTCGTTTGTTTAAAATGTCAAATGTGTAAGATTTGTGGCCGTACTCAAAATTATATGTCTGTCTCTTTCTAACTAATTGCATATATGGCGACCTCTTGGCGGAATAATTTTTCGAAATATCTCAGCAAAAATCACCCGATTTGTCTCGGACGTCTGTCAAAATGTTCTATAATTATCAATTTACACGATTTTGGCAAAAAGTTTACGTCCGATGGGTATAATTTCGCTAAACAATGTTAAAAACCAATTCAACTGACAGCTAGAAAAAATTCAAATTTTATCAATCATTTGTTTTAAATTTGACATTTCAAAATAGAATTGACTCGTTTCACGAATCAAAATGCGACAAAAAATAAACTTCTGTCCCCGTCACTTTCATGTAGTTTAGCGACGTATGTTGTTAAAAAAAATTGATCGATTTGTCGCGTGTTAATTTCGCATTTAAGTTAGACTGTGACTTTTAATTTTTTTTGCCATGCTAAGTGAGAACCCCACACGGTCACCGTCATAGGAACGGAACTAAAAAAACAATAACGCCGACTTTTATTTGCGAATTAACGGCGTTAAAAAAGTCGTTTTCGACGCGTCTTTTGCACTTTGCAGTTGGAGTTTTTTCTCGCGCTTCGTTTAAAACCGGTCTCGACGTCGTGCGACGAAAAGTCGCCGAGATACGACCGATTCCGGACGACGGGTTAATCAAATGGGACTTTTTTGTTTCCGCGTCGGCGCCCGAATTTTCGCCGAAAACCGTCCGCGCGAAAACTCTTTAAAAAGAGGCGAAAAAAGTCTGCAATTCAAGACCGCCCTCGCCGCCGGGCGATTTTTTTACGATTTTAGCCGGGCGATTGAAAATTTTTTCAACGTTAAGAGATAGGCGATCGGGCGCCCCTTTAAAAAATCGCCCTGCGGCCCCCCTCGAAACGCAACTTACGCCGATGCGACGTTGGGCTGTAGAAATAATGCGCCCTTTTCGTAATTTTTTTTCGTAAAAATCCGTCAAAAATTGCACTTTTCTATAGACCCCCCGTTTGTACCTCGGAAAATTTTTGCGTTTTAATATATGGGACTAGTTGACCTGTGCAAAACCTTTTTGCAGGCGACTTAACACTGCTTTCAAAGATCAATGTTTTTGGTGTGGGTCTGCGGAAAATTTTTTTTTTTACAAATTTATTTTTTTGCATCTGTTTTTGCCATGGTTTGTACAGATCACTGTGTTTTGAATCACGCCTGCGGCGCCAATTATCTTTAACGGGGTACGCAAAACTTTTTTAAATGTGTTTCTACAATAGTTTTCCAATATCGATGTGTTTAGAATCACGCCTGCGGCGCCAATTACGATTGCTGGCGTACACAAAACTTTTTTGAATGTGTCTTTAGAATAGCTCTCCAGTATCAAAGTGTTATGAAATTGGTCTGCGACCCATTAATTACTCGGCCTAACGGCCTCGCCATATTGTTCCAAAAGGACAATAGGCGGGCCTCCGGCCCGCAATGTTGCCTTATTTTCATTTTTTTTATATCTGTCTAAATAAAATAGTTTTCACTTTTACCATTTATTAACTTTAGTATTCAAACAGATGACCTGTGCAAAACCTTTTTGCAGGCAACTTAACATCGCTTTCAAAGATCAATGTTTTTGGCATGGGTCTGTGGAAAAAAATTTTTTTACAAAAGTTTTTTTTTGCATCCGTTTTTGCCATGGTTTTTAAAGATCACTGTGATTTGAATCACGCCTGCGGCGCCAATTATCTTTAACGGGGTACGGAAAACTTTTTTAAATGTGTTTCTACAATAGTTTTCTAATATCGATGTGCTTAGAATCACGCCTGCGGCGCCAATTAGCATTGCTGGCATACACAAAACCTTTTTGAATGTGTCTTTAGAATAGTTCTCCAATATCAAAGTGTTATAAAATTGGTCTGGGACCCAATAATTACTCGGCCTAACGGCCTCGCCATATGGTCCCAAAAAAATTGGTCTGCGACCCGATATCTACTCGGTCTTACGACCTCGCCATTAGGCCCAAAAAGAAAATAGGGCGTGGCGGGCCTTCGGCCCGCAATAAATTGGTCTGCGACTCAATATCTACTCGGTCTTACGACCTCGCCGATAGGTCCAAGACTGTAAGCGTGCCTTCGGCCCGCAATAAATTGGTCTGCGACCCGATATCTACTCGGTCTTGCGACCTCGCCGATAGGTCCAAGAAGACAGTATATTTCTATATTTTTGTTTTTTTTTTCAATATTGATGTGTCACAAAATTGGTCTGCGGCCCGATATCTACTAAAACTGTCCAACAGAAAAAACCGACCAACACATACCCACTAAAAATTGCCGAACATACACTCATCCACCAAAAATTGCCCATCACCCACCCACCCAAAATTGCTCAACCCACCCACTCATTTCAGTAATTTTGACCCTATAATCAAGTGCAGAATTATTTTCTATATTCGTTCTAAAAAAGTTTTTTTTTGTCATTTGCTATTAGATATGAATTTGTTTTCTTTTAAAATTGAAAATCAACTATGGGTACATGTAAAGATGACATTATTCAATCATTGTTTAGATTTATAATAAATTAACATAATATATTTTATACGATATATTTTAATCGATCATTACATTAATTACAATTTTAACTTGTGTATATATTTACTGGCAATGAAACAGTTATAAAATAATTATGTGCAAATGGATACATTTCATAATATATGCGAGCTAGGTCGTTTTTCTTTCATCGATCGTTCTATTCATTGGTGATTGAAATTTTCTTTGCTGTTTGCGACTGCTTCTTGACATCCTTCTTGATCTAGAAGCTGTTATGTTTGGAACCATAGAAACCTAGAACAATAAAAAAAAAGCAAGCAGACATATTCTTCTAATTTTACGAAAAATTTTTACTTTAAACTTTATAACTGTACATTAATATCAAAATGATGTTTCATTTTAAAATAAGACTTTTACGACAATTTTCCACACCACCCTCTTGAGGTATTGTCAAGGCGCGTTACTCCTTTTTTTTACATGGTAGAGTTCCCCGGGAGGCCTATAAACCATAGAAGTTAAAAAACGATTTTAACTTACTTATTTGGTGCTTCCGAGAACATGCTGGACGCATGTCAATGACTCCATGCCGGTGTTGTAAACCTGTAAAACAACAAAAATGCATTATTTCTATAATATTAATACGCTATACTATACTTTATCACGTTTATTTAAGCACGTTACAATTCGCGTAGTAACGTGCCACACGCTTTTTGAGCCGTTTCCCCACATTCGTGATATCGACCATGGGGCAAACAAAGCGTATGATTTTTTTTAAATTTTTCATTCACGGTTATTTAAGGCACGTTATGATTCCCGTCGACCGTACTAACGTGCCATACACATCTCAAGAGCCCACACATTTCGAAGAATCGACTATGTGGCGAACAGAGAGCGTACGATATTTTATTAATTTTTTATTCGCGGTTATTTAAGGCACGTTATGATTCCCGTCGACCGTACTAACGTGCCATACACATCTCAAGAGCCCACACATTTCGAAGAATCGACTATGTGGCGAACAGAGAACGTACGATTTTTTTTAAATTTTTCATTCACGGTTATTTAAGACACGTTATGATTCCCGTCGACCGTACTAACGTGCCATACACATCTCAAGAGCCCACACATTTCGAAGTATCGACTATGTGGCGAACAGAGAGCATATGATTATTTTTTAAGTTTCTAACACTTCCTTGTACACGATGTTCGCAGTATACGACGTGTTGCTTCCCTCGATGAGTTTTCCCTGTTTCGAACCTTCTAAAATCTGAACGCGTACGGCGTTCAACGCGCGCGCTCTCGAGAATGCGACGTACAGTTGACCGTGCGCGAATACGGGCTTCGATAGATATATGCCCACTTTTTCTAGGGTCGATCCTTGTGCCTTGTTTATAGTCATCGCGTAGGCAGGACGAATGGGAAATTGCCGCCTTTTTAATTTAAAAGGCATGTCGCTATCAGTCGACGTCAGATCCAATCTCGGAATAAAAACTCTGTTGCCTTGAAACCGTCCGGTTATTATCTCTGCATCTATGCAATTTTCCATCAAGTTTTTAACAATCAGTCTTGTACCGTTACAAAGACCTTGCCTAACTTGCAAGTTCCTCAGCAGCATAATTATGGTGCCGGTTTTCAACGTTAATTTGTGCGGCGGCAGTCCCGATGGCGTTATTGAATTTAGGAATTCGACGCTGAAATTGCTCCGTTCTTCTTCGTCGTCGGTCACTATGGAATCTACGCTGTTATAGGCTTTGGCCTGACCGTCGAGCAATTCAATTATTCTATCGTTCAATAGCGTACAGTCGTCATTTCGCGGGCACAATATGGCTCTCTTATAGACTGATCCGGCAGTCACTAACGCGTTTTCGCTAAATATCTCCGATACTACGTCGTCTACCATACACACGTCTGGTATGGCAACGGTCTCATTCGATAAATCGATGTGGTTTTCGAGTTTTCCTTCTCCGAGCTCTCGAAGCCAATTTGAAAAATCCGTTTCGTCTGCGTTCGCTCGCATATTCCTCGTGAGCGAAAACGTTTGAAAGTGCGCCCATAAATGACAATTTTTTACGCAATTTTCCACGACTTTTGTCCTGTTCGCGTTACGGACTACAGGTAGGCACTGGCGAAAATCACCGCCGAGAAGAACGACTTTACCCCCGAATGGTCTTTCCACGCGCGTTATGTCTCTTAACACCCTGTCGACGGCTGTCAGAGACGTGGCCGGTGCCATTGTGATTTCGTCCCAGATTATTATCTTTGCCGCGTCGATTGCCAGTGCCTGCGGTGTGCCGGGCTTTAAACCGGACGTCGACGTGTCCAGTAACGGTACCGGCAGTTTGAACTGTGAATGGCATGTTCTGCCTCCCTTCAACAGTAGCGACGCGATTCCCGTCCACGCAATCGCGATTACTGAAACGCCCTGTCCTCGCAATGCGCTGATGAGCGCGTTATACAAAAACGTTTTTCCCGCGCCGCCTACACCATCAAGGTAAAAGTACCGGGCTCGTATTTCGGCGTTTTCGACGGTTCTCATCACTTCTTCGAAGACCGTAAGCTGATCTGCGTTCAGCATTGCTCTCATGCGATCGGCTTCCGTACGCTCGATTTCCGCATCGAAATCGTCTTCCGGACGTTGTACGACGTGTTCCCGCGGTTGTTCAAATCCGAAATCCGTCAATCTATGCCCGTGCAAAGCGAGGTTATTTTGAATGTCACTCAGAGCGAGATCTTCCGCGATCCGTCTTTCGTGAGTGCGCGCGAAATCGTCGATTAGATCGTCCTTGAATTGCTCCCACAATATTTGAGGTTCGTTGAGTTCGCAATAGATCAAAATTGTCGCGAATAGTGATCTTAACTGGCGCGGCATTTTGAACGTTGCCGCTTCACGCATACATCTCGTCCATTCACTATCGTCGGCCAGCAGATTTCGTTGTCTCGCGGCATCTTTAAACGTCAGACACACCTCGCCGTTTACCGTTCGCACGTCCTCAAACGACGTAGCTCCTCTAACGTGCAACAAAAGCAGTCTGAGATAGTACCTCTCTTCATCTCTCGGACTGACCGTATAGATTCGCGAGATTACGTCGACGCGTTTTTTCCTGTCGGTCCATATTTTTTTGTCGAATACGTAATGCGTTGGAATCTCCGTATACAGATATTCTCTGGCAGCGGGATTTCGTATGTTCAATTTGAACCAAGCCGTTAGCGTCGTCTCTCCTGCGGCTGCCCTTTCAACGGCGTGCTGTTCGTTTCCCTCTCGGAAATAAACGGCTTGTTGAAACGGTAGATGCACCGCCAATCGTTTGATCGCATGGCTCCTGTCATGCATCTTAAATTCGAATATTCTCCACAGCGCTTCCGGTGCGCTAACATAGCGCGCATCTACAAACGTTTCGAGTTCGTCCCAATTTAAAACGTTGTCTTCGTTGCCGATCTGTAAGCAAGCGCAGTCGTGTCCTTTGTACACGTACTTGCATATGTACTTGACGCTCTTTATCGAAGAGCAAATTTCCACATTTATGTGCGCGTTGTATTTTCTCAACAGCCATTTATTATACGGCACGACGTACCTGTTGTCAACTTCGTGACCTCTAACACGAACGGTTCGACCCGTGTCTCGCCGTTTATATTTCGGATATCCGTTTTCGTTCACTACGGTCTCATCCCTAAATTCTTTGGGGAACTCCTTGCTGCATTTTCCCTCACTCATACACGGAGAGTTGGGATCGAGTGTACCGCAGGGTCCGTGTATCATCGTAGCGCTAACGATCGCGTAAAGTTCGGGTTCGGTGAGGGCGTCCGGAATCTCGGCACTGACGATTCTATCTACTTGTTCCGATTCTCGCGGTTTATCCTCGGCGCGCAAAATTATTAAAATGTGGCAATGTGGCAATCCGCGCTTCTGAAACTCGATGACGTGCAGATAGGCGACCGGCACGCCCAAAACGCGTTTGACACGAATGTCGTTTAAAAGTTCTCCGAGTTTCAAATGAAATACTCTGGCTGTCAGATCCGGTCGGTGTTCAGCCTTTTGCCACGGTTCTAAATTATCTGTGATCTCTCGCCATTTCGGATTGCACGTAAACGTAATAAATAGATCGGGTCGACCGTACTTTGTGACTATTGTCATTGCGTCCTGAAAATTTTGGTGCATGTTCCTAGGACTTCCCTCAAATGTCGGCGGTAGTATCACCATTTTACCGACTCTTGCTCGGTTTTCTACCGCAGCATCGTGCAAATAATCCATCAATCCCTGATACATTTCTACGCGGAGTCGTTGCTGGTTCTGTCGAAAATATTCAAGTCTCGAACCCTCGACTTTCACATACCAATCGACTGCAAACTGTTGCGTTAGTTTGCCGGCATTCAATATCGCATTGAAATAACCTTCTCTAACAGCAAATTGGTAGCTGCAATATTGCAGCATCGATACGTTTTCTCGTTGAGCCGTTCGTTGCCTGTACGGCATGTTCGGTTGCCAACCGGCTTCCCCTCGCGGAAATAGCAACGGATAGCTCATCGGATCGCAGTTTGGGCTCAGTATTGATATTTTCCGCAAGAATCCTCTTCGCGAGTGTAATCTTATGTCACGTTCGAGAGGCGGAGCACCGTCGTCGCTTCGAAATACCACGGCCACTTCGTTGGCCGTCGGTAAATTGTACCTACGCAGATCGTGTCGACGGTTTTCAAAAATGCTCATGACTATTTCAGAAGTATTTCGACCTTCTGCTTCCGCTCGCTGATTTTCTTCGACTTCCACCTCTTTCAAAAATTTATACGCTTCCGCAAACGGGTTTATTTCACGAAATAACCTATCTAACTCTTCCATTAATCCCGGAACACACTCTCGATTTTCCTGTCGTTGCAATCTGTGGTTGTGCGCATCGGCTGAATCTAAAAAATAAAGCTGCCCGTAACTTATATTGCCTACCGGTAGCTCGACGTGAGCTAATTGATGATAAATCTGTCCGTGAATCCTGAAACAGTAAGGTCCTCGTCCTGCAGGAATATCGAGGTTGACGCCTGTCGACGCAAACGCAAACGCACTGTTATACTGCCGTATGTTCTGCAGGAAGTTGTCAGAATATATATGACGTCCGCACAACAAATCCTCTAACAGTTGTGGGTAGTCTCTCGGCTCGATCGATACCTTTCCTTTTCGACAACACCGTGTAAATTTCCCGTCGACTGCCCGTTCGGCAGAAAAATGCTTTGCCCGACATTCAGTACATACGGCGTTCATGGCACCTAAATAAAACTCTTCGGCTTCGACTTCCAACGCGGCGAGATAGGTTGCCACTTGTCCTTCTCGTCGACGTTGTTCCCACCATTCTCGCTGTACTGCAGCAGTCACTACGTCGTCATCTTCGACTGCCATCGGTTCGTTGACTGGTCGCGGTTGTGTCAACGTAGGCTCGTCTTCGACAGACACTGACTCATCGCTCGACACTTCTCGCTGTATCGGAGATGGTTGCAGTACGTTTCGCATAGGTTCATCCGGTCGATGAGAGGGGCCCGCAACTGGAGATTCAGGTCGCACGATGATCTGCTCCAGTTGATCAACGACCGGCTCGTCAACCTGCCTGGAAACAGAAAGATTGTCGATTAATGTCGATGACCGCGCGACGATTTCAATTGGCTCTTCGGCGGCTGGAATTGGTCCCGGCTCGGCTAGAACGATCGGATCGGCTTCCTGTTGTGCCGGTGGGTTTCCGGGGACTCTCCGACTTCCTTTACGAACCGGAGTGAGACGGGTCCTCTTCTTTGGCGGCATTTTCCTGCTGAAATCCTGCAACAATAAAACAAACCCAAACACACTCACACACACTCAGCGTCTTTTACACAGATTCAAACTGTCATTTACACCAAACAATCAAACATTAGTAATCGATTAACGAATTAGTTTTTTATCAAGTATATTCGTCTCACATATAAGTAATCATGCAATCATGCAGTTTATAGCTCGGAACTGATATTAATTCTTATATTATATTATGTTCGATTTAAAGTTCGTTTTCTTAAGACGGCCAAAAATGATTGATTATTTTTATATTCCAATATATTGCATATGTAGAATAAGCATAAATAAAACTGATGAACTCGGCTGTCGAGCGTCAATAATCTACAATCCGTTAATAATATAGCGAATATTAACAAACAATCATTAATCAGAAAAAAAAACCTATTGTTAAAGTTAATTGTCGAACACAACACAGTACGCTAAGTAGGTATACGTTTTTATAATATATTATATCTATTATTTTTTGCTGCTTCAAGCGTACCGATTTTTTTCACTTGTCTTCGGTACGTATATATTCACATTTCAGTTTAACGCACGATTAGATATCTTGCCTTTTATTTTATAAGTTTATTTATACAAAACATCTTTGATCTATACATGCAGTCTGAGCACTGAAATGCTGTATATATTGAACAAAAAGATAGGTTTATATGAAAAGTTTTCTGGCCTATTTTTCTGACAATGAAACTATTAAATATTTCTCAAATTTTACTTACCGTCGCTTTCTTCACAACTTAAATCCAATTCAATAATACATATAGTATTACAGACACGATCACTGAATAATCCAATGGTACTATTTTCACAATATGTAACACAGTTTAATCAATTCACGCAGGCTGCTGGCTCTGAGTTCACAAAATGTATCATTCACATGAACTGGTACCACTTAGAAAATTTCCAACTCAATGTTGCCAACTGTCTCGGAAGGGGTTGATGATTATTATTATGCTATGTTACTGCAGTCTGAAGATGATTTATATTAATATTACTCAGTTTATTTGGAAGTGGTGATGTAAAATTACCGATTATTTATGATAATAGACAATTTTGGTCGGATAACTTACCGGCTAATTAACCGGATGTCTATAAATCAAAGTAGGGGCTTTTAACTTTTCTTTCTCAGAACAGCAAAACATGAAACAACACCTCTGTTTTCAGAAGAATGGAAAGAACTATTTAATTCGTTTTTTTTGCAGGACCTCCAATAGGCCCTGGTCACTTTGGGATAATGGGGCCCCTATGGCTATTACAAAGGACTATTTTGTTAAAACAGACAAAATGAGTGTATAAACAAAATCCTAGATTTATTCAACTGTTATTTGTATTTTTTTATAGGCATAATAAATGAATACGTAATTATAACACAATTCGAAAAAGTAACTCTTTTATTAGCATTCACTACTTTAAAATCTGCTTTAGAGCACATCACATTCTATAGACATCAGCGACTAACTATAGTCAATCTTTCAATTGTACTTATTTAATTTTTTTTTCTTTTCAGTTTCCCCGCTGCTATTAGTTAACATAATGCTTAAGCAAATTCTCAATGCAATTTCAATATTTGGAAATGTATCTTCATAATAGACTTCAGAAAATTCTTTACAACTTTGTCAGTTATCGGATACTGATCTGACAGGAACTAAGTGCTCCCGTTGATCGCGAGGCCCCTGGCACTTGCCCAATGGAAAAAAGGGGCCTATCGATGAGTGATAATTCCTCAGATACACAAATTTGACACCGATGTCTAAGTAACCGCTTATTACTCATCCCTATTTATTTTTCGCTTAACCGCAAATTAATTCAAATGTATCGTACATCAACTCGGTCCCAGAATATAGACACGCTTCATCGTATCTGCAAAAGTCGTAATAGTTTTTTCGATGGCCATAGAACTTACACTATTTCAAATAAATTTATAAAAAAAATGCGCAGTTATCTCAAATAATAGATTTCAGAAAATTCTTTAGAGCTTTGTCGGTTATCGGATACTGATCTGGCAGGAACTAAGGGCTCCCATTGATCGCGAGGCCCCGGACACTTGCCCAGTGGAAAAGAGGGTCCCATCGATAAGTAATAATTCATCGAATGCATGAATTTGACACCGACGTCTGAGTTAACTCTTATTTCATGACCGATAACCATCCGTATTCGTTTTTCGCTTGATCGCGAATTAATTCAAATGTATCGTTCCAGAATATAGACACACTTCACCGTATCTGCAAAAGTTGTGATAGTTTTTTCCATGACCATAGAACTTACACTATTTGAAATAAACTTGTAAAAAATGCGTATTTATTTCAATTTCTATTTATCAAAACCATAACAAAAAAAATACATAACCTAGCATTCTTAAAATAAAATTCATGTCAAATATTCGATAATATATAATACTGTTGTCGTTAGGAAATACGATTATTTTTTACAATAAATCTTTCAATGCAGTCTTTTCAAATTGCAGTATGCCATCATTTTTAAACACTCCAATTCAAAAAATATTCCAAAATACTACTATAATCAGAGATAATGCTGTAATATACGAATTTATAATATGATGTTTCAGTATCTGTAAATAAATCTATATATTAATTATTTCATAACAAAATATAAAGTGAGTATACTTTTTCATTTTAAAACCAAACTTTTAAAAAATCATTGTTCAAAGATGTTTCTGGTACTCGTTATATAAAAAGTATATTTTATAGTTCAAAAAATGTGTTTAAGCAAACCGTTCTATAATTTACTATATTCCAAAATGTAGCCTTAATCTTAATAATAATTCGTAATAATTTCCCGATGCAAATGATGACAGTACAGTGTACGCGGGGGTGGGACAAATCGCAAATACATGGCGTAAAATTAATATTAGTTTTACCAAACATGATGAATGAATTACCTTAAATTTCGCTTTGAGATAACGATAGTTTTATCACTTATCATCGACCTTAACTTTGAATTATCATCGTTTACAAAAAGATTGTCATCTGTCAAATTCAGATTGGGCTCAGAGTCGAACGGAAGCACGCTACCTTTTATAATTTGTAAATGTATCAGATCCAAATATTAGCATATACCTGTACGGAAAATAATTATTTCAACATCTATACATCAAAACCATAATGCTGGTATTATTCATATTATAACCAACAATTATCAATGTTCAAATTGTTTTTTTTTCTTAATCGTTATACAAAAAGTTAATAATATATAAAATAACGTATAAACAAACCGTTTTATAATTGAAAATATCCCAAAATACATCAATTTCCCTAGTAAGATGTGTATTTATTTTCATAGAGCTGTCAAAATAATCTCACGCCATTTTTACTTTTATCTAAACTGCTCACAGACACACGTCGTAATCGACATTACGCGACTCGATTTTATACGTCGTCTCTTTCTAACCAATTGCATATATGGCGACCTCTTGGCGGAATAATTTTTCGAAATATCTCAGCAAAAATCACCCGATTTGTCTCGGACGTCTGTCAAAATGTTCTATAATTATCAATTTACACGATTTTGGCAAAAAGTTTACGTCCGATGGGTGTAATGTCGCTAAACAATGTTAAAAACCAATTCGACTGACAGCTAGAAAAAATTCAAATTTTATCAATCATTTGTTTTAAATTTCGCATTTCAAAATAGAATTGACTCGTTTCACGAATCAAAATGCGACAAAAAATAAACTTGTGTCCCCGTCACTTTCATGTAGTTTAGCGACGTATGTTTTTAAAAAAATTTGATCGATTTGTCGCGTGTTAATTTCGCATTTAAGTTAGACTGTGACTTTTAATTTTTTTTGCCATGCTAAGTGAGGACCCCACACGGTCACCGTCATAGGAACGGAACAAAAAAACAATAACGCCGACTTTTATTTGCGAATTAACGGCGTTAAAAAAGTCGTTTTCGACGCGTCTTTTGCACTTTGCAGATAGAGTTTTTTCTCGCGCTTCGTTTAAAACCGGTCTCGACGTCGTGCGACAAAAACTGGCCGAGATACGACCGATTCCGGACGACGGGTTAATCAAATGGGAGTTTTTTGTTTCCGCGTCGGCGCCCGAATTTTCGCCGAAAACCGTCCGCGCGAAAACTCTTTAAAAAGAGGCGAAAAAAGTCTGCAATTCAAGACCGAACTCGCCGCTGGGCGATTTTTTTACGATTTTAGCCGAGCGTTTAAAGACGCCTCTCAACGTTATCCTTACGGGAGACGGGGTCGACTTTGAAAAATCGCCGGGGCTACGCCCCGCAAACGCAAGACACCCGAATAGCGCTACGCATCGAGTCAAAAAGTCCTCTCTGAGCAGTTTTTTTAGCGAATTTTTTCGTCCAAAAATGCAAATTTGTATAGCTGCAAAAGTTTTTTTTTTTCATTTTTTGCCTTTTAATACAAGTGGACTAGTTGACCCGTGCAAAACCTTTTTGCAGGCAACTTAACACCGCTTTCAAAGATCAATGTTTTTGGTATGGGCTGCGGAAAAAATTTTTTTTTACAAATTTTTTTTTTTGCATCCGTTTTTGCCATGGTTTGTAAAGATCACTGTGATTTGAATCACGCCTGCGGCGCCAATTATCTTTAACGGGGTACGCAAAACTTTTTTAAATGTGTTTCAACAATAGTTTTTCAATATCGATGTGTTTAGAATCACGCCTGCGGCGCCAATTACCATTGCTGGCATACACAAAACTTTTTTGAATGTGTCTTTAGAATAGTTCTCCAATATCAAAGTGTTATAAAATTTGTCTGGGACCCAATAATTACTCGGCCTAACGGCCTCGCCATGTGGTCACAAAAAAATTCATCTGCGATTACTCGGTCTTAACCCAAAAAAAAAGTTAGGGCACGGCGGGCCTTCGGCCCGCAATAAATTGGTCTGCAACTCAATATCTACTCGGTCTTACGACCTCGGCATTAGGCCCAAAAAGAAAATAAGGCGCGGCGGGCCTTCGGCCCGCAATAAATAGGTCTGCGACTCAATATCTCCTCGGTCTTACGACCTCGTCCTTAGGCCCAAAAAGAAAATAAGGCGCGGCGGGCCTTCGGCCAGCAATAAATTGATCTGCGGCTCAATATCTACTCGGTCTTACGACCTCACCATTAGAGTCAAAAAGAAAATAAGGCGCGGCGGGCCTTCGGCCCGCAATAAATTGGTCTGCGGCTCAATATCTACTCGGTTTTACGACCTCGTCATTAGGCCCAAAAAGAAAATAAGGCGCGGCGGGCCTTCGGCCCGCATAAATTGGTCTGCGGCTCAATATCTGCTCGGTCTTACGACCTCGCCATTAGGCCCAAAAAGAAATTAAAGTGCGGCAGGCCTTCGGCCCGCAATAAATTGGTCTGCGACTCAATATCTACTCGGTCTTACGACCTCGTCATTACGCCCAAAAAGAAAATAAGGCGCGGCGGGCCTTCGGCCCGCATAAATTGGTCTACGGCTCAATATCTACTCGGTCTTACGACCTCGCCATTAGAGCCAAAAAGAAAATAAGGTGCGGCGGGCCTTCGGCCCGCAATAAATTAGTCTGCGACTCAATATCTACTCGGTCTTACGATCTCGCCGATCAGTCCAAGAAGACAGTTTTTGTTTTTTTATATCTGTCAAAATAAAATAATTTTCACTTATACCTTTTATTTACTTTAGTATCCAAATATACGACCTTTGCAAAACCTTGCGAGTTTACACCGTTTACAATGATCAATATTTTTAGTACGGGCCTTTCAGATATGTTTTTTCTACATTTTTTTATACCTATTCTGCAAGTTGTCTCGTTGATTTTTCTCCATTAATTTCAAAGCTTGCTAAAACTAATTCGTCTTCACAGTGTTGAATGTTGCTTTTTTTCTTTGAAAATAAACCGTATACCATTAAATTTCTATTCTGCTTGAACCCAC
Organism: Venustoraphidia nigricollis; assembly: GCA_034508555.1. Lineage (NCBI taxonomy): Eukaryota > Metazoa > Arthropoda > Insecta > Raphidioptera > Raphidiidae > Venustoraphidia > Venustoraphidia nigricollis. Next base: position 238,132 of record JAVRKA010000167.1, read on the forward strand.
GTGGTGTTTTTGTTACGCTGAATGTGTGCGCAAAAATAGCCCGTTTCTTCAAATTTGAAAATGCTTGAGCCATCTTAGAGAGTAAATCAAACAAAATGAATTAGCAAAACTGTAGCGATCGCTCGACAGATTGTTAACCTGTCGGTATGTATTTGTTTCAACAAATTTTGTTTTACACGGCACACTGATCAGTATGGATAAAGTCAAAAAGATATTTTGGTCAGTTTTGTAGCTTCTGGTTCGTTTAGATATAGGATGTGCTATGTCAAATTATTCAAAAAAATAAGCAGAATTTGAATATCTGAAACTCCAAAACAGCGTCCATAAGGAAAAAAAATAATATATATATATATATATATATATATATGTCAAGTGCATCATGGACGTATCATATGAAAGGGTTCGCTATGAGAAATACAAATATATTTCCTTTATAATTTTAAAATGCGTAGCTCGAAAGATATTAAAGAAAATATACAAAAATCGAGCGTTAACCATCTCCCCCATCACGGTGAAAACTGAACTTCAATTTTAGAAAATAGGAAATATAGTTTATAGGAAAACCTAAACGAAAATCCAAGTCTTAAAGATCTCACGGAAAACTGAATGGTACCGAACCATCTTCACGCGAGCTCGTCTCATTCTTGCCCGGTTTTTTTCTCATCTGTGACATACAGAGGTTTATTTATCACAATGAAGCCTGTATTTGAGTGTTGATTTTTTTTTTGATATTCTGAAAAAAAATCCTTCATCGGTTTTTAAAGAGATAGGAGCCGATTTTTTTAAATGCTCGATTCGAAAAAAATCTGTAAATATGATGCCATTTATTTATATGGTAGCCAATTTTGAGCCATAATAATTCATCGGTGCCTTTTCCCCTAAATTAACCTCGGTGACCACCCTCTGTCAATTTTGGCGTCATTTTGAAATTTACCATCTTTTATTTACATGAAAAATACCACTCGTAAGTTGGTCTCTATTTGATTAAATGAACGGTGTGTTTTCAAACCAACTATAAAATTTGATGGCCATCCGAGTTGAAAATTATTTTAAAATAACAGATACGTCTCTTAATCTCATTTCACGAATTTTTCTATGTAATAAAAAAGGAATGCTGTTCACTGGTAGGCACAGCACTTGAAAACGGCAGGACCGATTTGGCTAATTTATTCTCAAAATCAGAAAAATATTGATTATTATTTTCTATGGTATCTATTCTTCTTATATCCATGCCAAAGCCCCGCGAGGCTAAACTAATATGCTTGAGCCGGCGGCTCTACTATTGTTGTTATTATTGTCGAGCAGGTCGCAGCCCCGAGAGGCAAATTATAATATGGTAGAAACGAAGGCTCCACTACTGCTGTACAATCACACAAAAATGCTGTCAGTAATAATAGAATCATATACAGCATGTTCATTAAGTTCGGAAACGCTATAATATCGCAAAGAAATAGTATTTTTTGGAAAATGTTTCGAATAAAAGTTTCTCAATTCCAATCAACGCTTATTTTGATGACAAATATTTCCCCTTTAGGGGGTACACTTGCGGGGGACTGAGGTCAACTATAAAATTTCATATGGTAAACACTATTTTTCTCTATAAGGTCGTATTAAAAGTAAATTGATTAGAGCTCATATGATCCAAAAGATGAATTTCGGTTGAAAAAACTGTCAGAATCGTGTAATTACATTGCAAATAACCATAACATTTTCTGGCAAAAGTAAAAACCCTAATTGCGATTTATCTCAAAACTGACATTTTGCAAATATTTCGATGGCTAGTATTTACACGCATATTAATTTCATAATTTATCACAATCATCATTATTTTGTATTGCAACTCTGTATACTATTGCAAAAGGAAATATGTATATGAGGATTTGTCAAAATAAAATAATTTAAATTTTCATAAACATATCTTTGTAACAAAGTTAGCTCCTACTCTTGTTTGCTAAGATCCTTATCACAAATGCTACGATGTCCTTCTGACAACATAATATCATGCTTATGTCACCTCAATTTCAAAATACAGTATAATCTTTTGGGGAAGCTCCAAACACCTAATCAGACTGTTCAGACTACAAAAAAAATGCATTCGCATCATCATGAAAGTCGGCTATAGAGACTCGTGTATTCCGCTATTCAAAAAACTTAAAATACTACCTTTGCCGTCAATATATATATTTGAATGCGCCTGTTACGTTAAGAAACATTTTGAATAGGTACTTTGTAGTTTGTACTACACATAAACGGCCATAACTACCAAACACGACACAAAATAGACTTATATGCAGGACCTAACATATTATACAGTATTATTAACAATTAAATAAATATCTACAATAACGTACCAGCGGACATAAAAATTCTTGAGCTTGAAAGATATAAAACAGTGCTATATCAACATTTAGTTAACAATTGCTTTTACAGTGTCAGTGACTTCACTGTTCAGCTCCAACAAAAATGACAATATTTTAATCTATATCCATATTTTATATAAATTGTAATATTTCATAGACGGTGACAGTCGTTTGAAAATATTTTTTTCTTATATAGCATTGTAACAATGGTTGTTTCTCAACAATTATAGCTAACGATCGCTATTATACTGCCGATTATGTTTAATCTATTACTTATATTTTAATAGTTATTTAATATTTTATTTATATTTTTCAATAATCTAATGTACAATATGTATGACATATTCAATGGCTTTGCCTTTGTTGAATAAATATTATTATTGTTATGCACTACCGTCTCTTAACATTCCACGGGCCTTCCATTAGCGTCTAGCTTATACATAGTTGACTAATTTTGTACCACAGAACACGCTGAATTAAAGCAATTTCGAACGCAGTTATATCTGTTTCGGTATTGAGAGCGACCTATTTTCATTATTTTAAAGGAAAAACATATTTAAAAAAATGCCTAATTACTTCAAATATTATCAATAAAAATAATTTTATTAACAATTGTCAAATCATAACAAAAAGAAATATTTACATAGCCTCACATTTTTAAAAACATAATTCATGACAAATAATATTATATATACGATAATATATGATTATATTTTGCAACAAATCCGATTGACCAACGAAGTCTTCTCATTTAAAATTCCAATCTTGTCATTCCATCAATTTCACACATTCGAATTCACTGTAGGTAGAAGACACAGGAAATCAATTTGTAATCTGTTTCAATAGATCTGTAAATAAATTCATATATGACTAATTTCTATATTTTAGGAAACAAAATATTAGTTTTCATATTGTAACCAAAAAATTATCACTGTTAAAAAATGTTTTTTTTTCTTAACCGTTATACAAAAAGCTAATAATATATAATATAATAACGTATAAACAAACCGTTTTATAATTGAAAATATCCCAAAATACATCAATTTCCCTAGTAAGATGTGTATTTATTTTCATAGAGCTGTCAAAATAATCTCACGCCATTTTTAATTTTATCTAAACTGCTCACAGACATACGTCGTAATCGACATTACGCGACTCGATTTTATACGTCGTCTCTTTCTAACCAATTGCATATATGGCGACCTCTTGGCGGAATAATTTTTCGAAATATCTCAGCAAAAATCACCCGATTTGTCTCGGACGTCTGTCAAAATGTTCTATAATTATCAATTTACACGATTTTGGCAAAAAGTTTACGTCCGATGGGTAGGATTTCGCTAAACAATGTTAAAAACCAATTCGACTGACAGCTAGGAAAAATTCAAATTTTATCAATCATTTGTTTTAAATTTCGCATTTCAAAATAGAATTGACTCGTTTCACGAATCAAAATGCGACAAAAAATAAACTTCTGTCCCCGTCACTTTCATGTAGTTTAGCGACGTATGTTTTTAAAAAAATTTGATCGATTTGTCGCGTGTTAATTTCGCATTTAAGTTAGACTGTGACTTTTAATTTTTTTTGCCATGCTAAGTGAGAACCCCACACGGTCACCGTCATAGGAACGGAACAAAAAAACAATAACGCCGACTTTTATTTGCGAATTAACGGCGTTAGAAAAGTCGTTTTCGACGCGTCTTTTGCACTTTGCAGTTGGAGTTTTTTCTCGCGCTTCGTTTAAAACCGGTCTCGACGTCGTGCGACGAAAACTGGCCGAGATACGACCGATTCCGGACGACGGGTTAATCAAATGGGACTTTTTTGTTTCCGCGTCGGCGCCCGAATTTTCGCCGAAAACCGTCCGCACGAAAACTCTTTAAAAAGAGGCGAAAAAAGTCTGCAATTCAAGACCACCCTCGCCGCTGGGCGATTTTTTTACGATTTTAGCCGAGCGTTTAAAGACGCCTCTCAACGTTATCCTTACGGGAGACGGGGTCGACTTTGAAAAATCGCCGGGGCTACGCCCCGCAAACGCAAGACACCCGAATAGCGCTACGCATCGAGTCAAAAAGTCCTCTTTAAGCACTTTTTTTAGCGAATTTTTTCGTCCAAAAATGCAAATTTGTATAGCTGCAAAAGTTTTTTTTTTTTCATTTTTTGCCTTTTAATACAAGTGGACTAGTTGACCTGTGCAAAACCTTTTTGCAGGCAACTTAACACCGCTTTCAAAGATCAATGTTTTTGGTATGGGTCTGCAGAAAAATTTTTTTTTTACAAATTTTTTTTTTTTTTGCATCCGTTTTTGCCATGGTTTGTAAAGATCACTGTGATTTGAATCACGCCTGCGGCGCCAATTATCTTTAACGGGGTACGCAAAACTTTTTTAAATGTGTTTCTACAATAGTTTTCCAATATCGATGTGTTTAGAATCACGCCTGCGGCGCCAATTACCATTGCTGGCATACACAAAACTTTTTTGAATGTGTCTTTAGAATAGTTCTCCAATATCAAAGTGTTATAAAATTTGTCTGGGACCCAATAATTACTCGGCCTAACGGCCTCGCCATATAATACCAAAAAAATTCGTCTGCGATTACTCGGTCTTACGACCTCGCCGATAGGCCGAAAAAGAAATTAGGGCACAGCGGGCCTTCGGCCCGCAATAAATTGGTCTGCAACTCAATATCTACTCGGTCTTACGACCTCGGCATTAGGCCCAAAAAGAAAATAAGACGCGGCGGGCCTTCGGCCCGCAATAGATTGGTTTGCGGCTCAATATCTACTCTGTCTTACGACCTCGCCATTAGGCTCAAAAAGAAATTAAGACGCGGTGGGCCTTCGGCCCGCAATAAATTGGTCTGCGGCTCAATATCTACTCGGTCTTACGACCTCGCTATTAGGCCCAAAAAGAAATTAAGGTGCGGCGGGCCTTCGGCCCGCAATAAATTGGTCTGCGTCTCAATATCTACTCGGTCTTACGACCTCGCCATTAGGCCCAAAAAGAAATTAAGGTGCGGCGGACCTTCGGCCCGCATTAAATTGGTCTGCGACTCAATATCTACTCGGTCTTACGATCTCGCCGATCAGTCCAAGAAGACAGTTTTTGTTTTTTTATATCTGTCTAAATAAAATAATTTTCACTTATACCATTTATTTACTTTAGTATCCAAATAGACGACCTTTGCAAAACCTTGCGAGTTTACACCGTTTTCAATGATCAATGTTTTTAGTACGGGCCTTTAACATACGTTTTTTTATACATTTTTATACCTATTCTGCAAGTTGTCTCGTTGACTTTTCTCCATTAATTTCAAAGCTTGCTAAAACTAATTCGTCTTCACAGTGTTTAAATGTTGTTTTTTTTCTTTGAAAATAAACCGTATACCGTTTCTATTTAAGTTCCTTAAAGTTATGGAATAAGGTTGTCGCTTTTCTGGATAAACGTTCAAGTATTCTGCTTGAACCCACGTGGTGTTTTTGTTACGCTGAATGTGTGCGCAAAAATAGCCTGTTTTTCAAATTTGAAAATGCTTGAGCCATCTTAAAGAGTAAATCAAACAAAATGAATTAGCAAAACTCGCTCGACTTATTGTTAACCTGTCGGTATGTATTTGTTTCAACAAATTTTGTTTTACACGGCACACTGTTCAGTATGGATAACGTCAAAAAGCTATTTTGGTCAGTTTTGTAGCTTCTGGTTCGTTTAGATATAGGATGTGCTATGTCAAATTATTTATAACAATAAGCAGATTTTAAATATCTGAAAATCCAAAACAGCGTCTATAAGAAAAATCAAAGTTCATGTCAATATCTCATTACGTAGTGGAAATAAAAAAATTAAATTTACGCCACTGAAAAGACCTTAAAAAGTTATCATAAAATGGTTAATGAAATTTTCATATATCTTCATAAATAAAAAAGTTATGGCCAGTTTTTCTAAATGGAAATTTTCACTATTTTCTGAATAAATTAATTTTTCTGCACTACTTTGCCTCTTTAACCGACTTTCTATCTCCCCTAACAACAAAGTTACCCGTGTCAGCCCACGTCGGTTGAAACACCCTGTATATATTATTATGTGTAAATAAAGTGAATTTGACTTCTCGCATTAATATTCAAATTTTAAAGAAATCGGGTATTTTTCGTCAGATTTTGTGTATTTCTACACTTGTTAACTTTTTTAAGCCTGTGTACCGAATACTAACTTCATCGAAGCATAGTTAGGGCTCCGTATATCCGATGAAAAAGCGGAGTCCTTATAGGATCACTCTTGTGTCTGTCTTTTCGTTTGTCACAGCTCTCTCCGATTCTACGGGACGAAAAGTGTTGAAATTTTATTCAAAAATTCCTTCGATGCTAAAAGATGATTCTAGCTTACATTATTTCAAATGAATTTATAAAAAACAAATGCGTAATTATCTCAAATATTATTGTTGAAAGCAGCTTTACCGATGGCAATTTGACCCGATGCCTACGAAATCGCTTCGGTCTAGACCGATAGTTATCTATAATAGAAATTTCTTTGATGCTCATAGTTATATTTAATTTACACTATTAGTCTATGAATTTATTGCAATTTTGAAGGCAATTATATCTGTTTCTGTATTGAGAGCAAACTATTTTCGTTATTTAAAAAAAGAATTATTAGAAAAAATGCGTAATTACTTAAAATATTATCAATAAAAATAAGTTTATAAACATTTATTCAAAAAATATTGTTACAATAATATCAAAAATAAACTAAAAAAGAAAAAATATACATAACCTCATTTTTAACAGCATAACTTACGTCAAAAAAATGTTGTGGTTATTAAAAACGATAATTTTTTAAAACAAATCCGACTGACAAATGTAGTATTTATGTTTTAAAATTCCAATATATTGTCATTTCAACAATTCTTTACATTCGCATTCATTATAAGTAAGTAAATAATTTCCAAAATACAGGAATGAATTTATAACCTTATTTCGTGATCTGTAAATAAATTTGAATATGAACTATTTCAACTATTTCAAGAAGTATATAATAATTAAGAAAAAATGTTTAAACAAACCGTATTATAATTTTCTATATTCCAAAAATCAGCTTTGATAGGTTTGTATTCAATCATCTCACACATAGAACGTATATGGTACGTTTGACATCTGATTGTGTGTTTAGTACACGACAATCCACACTAAATGCTCAATTCGCCAATAAATAATATAAATACCATTATAATATGTCAAATTATCTTAAATTTCGTTTTTAAATAACGATAAGCTACCGCTTACTGGTTAGAGACTTTGAATTATCATTTATAAAAAAGTTTCCGCCTGTCAGATTAACCTTTCATATGTATCAGATGTCAGACTGTGTACAATGATCAAAATAAGATCAAAATTATATGTCCGTCTCTATCTTACTACTTGTATATATTATGTCATCCTTTTGGCCGAATTAAATTTGAAGATTTCTCAGCAAAAATTATCGAGTCTGTCTCGGGTGTCTGTCAAAAAGTTTTATAATTAATAATTTACATGATTTTGGCAAAAAAATTACGGTCGATGGTCACAATTTCGTTAAATAATGTTAAAAACCAACCGTTTGACAGATAAATTATATGTCATTGTTTGTAGTTGTTTGTTTAAAATGTCAAATGTGTAAGATTTGTGGCCGTACTCAAAATTATATGTCTGTCTCTTTCTTACTAACTACTTATATGGCAAGTCCTTGGCGAAATTATTTTTCGAGATATCTCAGCAAAAATGACCGGATTTGTCTCGGGCGTGTGTCAAAAGGTTCTATAATTGTCAATTTACATGATTTTGGCAAAAAGTTTACGTCCGATGGCCGTAATTTCGCTAAACAATGTTAAAAACCAATTCAACTGACAGCTAGAAAAAATTAAAATTTTATCAATCATTTGTTTTAAATTTGACATTTCAAAATAGAATTGACTCGTTTCACGAATCAAAATGCGACAAAAAATAAACTTCTGTCCCCGTCACTTTCATGTAGTTTAGCGACGTATGTTTTTAAAAAAAATTGATCGATTTGTCGCGTGTTAATTTCGCATTTAAGTTAGACTGTGACTTTTAATTTTTTTTGCCATGCTAAGTGAGAACCCCACACGGTCACCGTCATAGGAACTGAACAAAAAAACAATAACGCCGACTTTTATTTGCGAATTAACGGCGTTAGAAAAGTCGTTTTCGACGCGTCTTTTGCACTTTGCAGTTGGAGTTTTTTCTCGCGCTTCGTTTAAAACCGGTCTCGACGTCGTGCGACGAAAAGTCGCCGAGATACGACCGATTCCGGACGACGGGTTAATCAAATGGGACTTTTTTGTTTCCGCGTCGGCGCCCGAATTTTCGCCGAAAACCGTCCGCGCGAAAACTCTTTAAAAAGAGGCGAAAAAAGTCTGCAATTCAAGACCGCCCTCGCCGCTGGGCGATTTTTTTACGATTTTAGCCGAGCGTTTAAAGACGCCTCTCAACGTTATCCTTACGGGAGACGGGGTCGACTTTGAAAAATCGCCGGGGCTACGCCCCGCAAACGCAAGACACCCGAATAGCGCTACGCATCGAGTCAAAAAGTCCTCTTTAAGCACTTTTTTTAGCGAATTTTTTCGTCCAAAAATGCAAATTTGTATAGCTGCAAAAGTTTTTTTTTTTTCATTTTTTGCCTTTTAATACAAGTGGACTAGTTGACCCGTGCAAAACCTTTTTGCAGGCAACTTAACACCGCTTTCAAAGATCAATGTTTTTGGTATGGGCTGCGGAAAAAATTTTTTTTTACAAATTTTTTTTTTTTGCATCCGTTTTTGCCATGGTTTGTAAAGATCACTGTGATTTGAATCACGCCTGCGGCGCCAATTATCTTTAACGGGGTACGCAAAACTTTTTTAAATGTGTTTCAACAATAGTTTTTCAATATCGATGTGTTTAGAATCACGCCTGCGGCGCCAATTACCATTGCTGGCATACACAAAACTTTTTTGAATGTGTCTTTAGAATAGTTCTCCAATATCAAAGTGTTATAAAATTTGTCTGGGACCCAATAATTACTCGGCCTAACGGCCTCGCCATGTGGTCACAAAAAAATTCATCTGCGATTACTCGGTCTTAACCCAAAAAAAAAGTGAGGGCACGGCGGGCCTTCGGCCCGCAATAAATTGGTCTGCAACTCAATATCTACTCGGTCTTACGACCTCGGCATTAGGCCCAAAAAGAAAATAAGGCGCGGCGGGCCTTCGGCCCGCAATAAATAGGTCTGCGACTCAATATCTCCTCGGTCTTACGACCTCGTCCTTAGGCCCAAAAAGAAAATAAGGCGCGGCGGGCCTTCGGCCAGCAATAAATTGATCTGCGGCTCAATATCTACTCGGTCTTACGACCTCACCATTAGAGCCAAAAAGAAAATAAGGCGCGGCGGGCCTTCGGCCCGCAATAAATTGGTCTGCGGCTCAATATCTACTCGGTTTTACGACCTCGTCATTAGGCCCAAAAAGAAAATAAGGCGCGGCGGGCCTTCGGCCCGCATAAATTGGTCTGCGGCTCAATATCTGCTCGGTCTTACGACCTCGCCATTAGGCCCAAAAAGAAATTAAAGTGCGGCAGGCCTTCGGCCCGCAATAAATTGGTCTGCGACTCAATATCTACTCGGTCTTACGACCTCGTCATTACGCCCAAAAAGAAAATAAGGCGCGGCGGGCCTTCGGCCCGCATAAATTGGTCTACGGCTCAATATCTACTCGGTCTTACGACCTCGCCATTAGAGCCAAAAAGAAAATAAGGTGCGGCGGGCCTTCGGCCCGCAATAAATTAGTCTGCGACTCAATATCTACTCGGTCTTACGATCTCGCCGATCAGTCCAAGAAGACAGTTTTTGTTTTTTTATATCTGTCTAAATAAAATAATTTTCACTTATACCTTTTATTTACTTTAGTATCCAAATATACGACCTTTGCAAAACCTTGCGAGTTTACACCGTTTACAATGATCAATATTTTTAGTACGGGCCTTTCAGATATGTTTTTTCTACATTTTTTTATACCTATTCTGCAAGTTGTCTCGTTGATTTTTCTCCATTAATTTCAAAGCTTGCTAAAACTAATTCGTCTTCACAGTGTTGAATGTTGCTTTTTTTCTTTGAAAATAAACCGTATACCATTAAATTTCTATTCTGCTTGAACCCACGTGGTGTTTTTGTTACGCTGAATGTGTGCGCAAAAATAGCCCGTTTCTTCAAATTTGAAAATGCTTGAGCCATCTTAGAGAGTAAATCGAACAAAATGAATTAGCAAAACTGTAGCGATCGCTCGACAGATTGTTAACCTGTCGGTATGTATTTGTTCCAACAAATTTTGTTTTACACGGCACACTGATCAGTATGGATAAAGTCAAAAAGATATTTTGGTCAGTTTTGTAGCTTCTGGTTCGTTTAGATATAGGATGTGCTATGTCAAATTATTCAAAAAAATAAGCAGAATTTGAATATCTGAAACTCCAAAACAGCGTCCATAAGGAAAAAAAAATAATATATATATATATATATATATATATATATATATATATATATGTCAAGTGCATCATGGACGTATCATATGAAAGGGTTCGCTATGAGAAATACAAATATATTTCCTTTATAATTTTAAAATGCGTAGCTCGAAAGATATTAAAGAAAATATACAAAAATCGAGCGTTAACCATCTCCCCCATCACGGTGAAAACTGAACTTCAATTTTAGAAAATAGGAAATATAGTTTATAGGAAAACCTAAACGAAAATCCAAGTCTTAAAGATCTCACGGAAAACTGAATGGTACCGAACCATCTTCACGCGAGCTCGTCTTATTCTTGCCCGGTTTTTTTTTCATCTGTGACATACAGAGGTTTATTTATCACAATGAAGCCTGTATTTGAGTGTTGATTTTTTTTTTGATATTCTGAAAAAAAATCCTTCATCGGTTTTTAAAGAGATAGGAGCCGATTTTTTTAAATGCTCGATTCGAAAAAAATCTGTAAATATGATGCCATTTATTTATATGGTAGCCAATTTTGAGCCATAATAATTCATCGGCGCCTTTTCCCCTAAATTAACCTCGGTGACCACCCTCTGTAAATTTTGGCGTCATTTTGAAATTTACCATCTTTTATTTACATGAAAAATACCACTCGTAAGTTGGTCTCTATTTGATTAAATGAACGGTGTGTTTTCAAACCAACTATAAAATTTGATGGCCATCCGAGTTGAAAATTATTTTAAAATAACAGATACGTCTCTTAATCTCATTTCACGGATTTTTCTATGTAATAAAAAAGGAATGCTGTTCACTGGTAGGCACAGCACTTGAAAACGGCAGGACCGATTTGGCTAATTTTTTCTCAAAATCAGAAAAATATTGATTATTATTTTCTATGGTATCTATTCTTCTTATATCCATGCCAAAGCCCCGCGAGGCTAAACTAATATGCTTGAGCCGGCGGCTCTACTATTGTTGTTATTGTTGTCGAGCAGGTCGCAGCCCCGAGAGGCAAATTATAATATGGTAGAAACGAAGGCTCCACTACTGCTGTACAATCACACAAAAATGCTGTCAGTAATAATAGAATCATATACAGCATGTTCATTAAGTTCGGAAACGCTATAATATCGCAAAGAAATAGTATTTTTTGGAAAATGTTTCGAATAAAAGTTTCTCAATTCCAATCAACGCTTATTTTGATGACAAATATTTCCCCTTTAGGGGGTACACTTGCGGGGGACTGAGGTCAACTATAAAATTTCATATGGTAAACACTATTTTTCTCTATAAGGTCGTATTAAAAGTAAATTGATTAGAGCTCATATGATCCAAAAGATGAATTTCGGTTGAAAAAACTGTCAGAATCGTGTAATTACATTGCAAATAACCATAACATTTTCTGGCAAAAGTAAAAACCCTAATTACGATTTATCTCAAAACTGACATTTTGCAAATACTTCGATGGCTAATATTTACACGCATATTAATTTCATAATTTATCACAATCATCATTATTTTGTATTGCAACTCTGTATACTATTGCAAAAGGAAATATGTAAATGAGGATTTGTCAAAATAAAATAATTTAAATTTTCATAAACATATCTTTGTAACAAAGTCAGCGCCTACTCTTGTTTGCTAAGATCCTTATCACAAATGCTAAGCCACGATGTCCTTCTGACAACATAATATCATGCTTATGTCACCTCAATTTCAAAATACAGTATAATCTTTTGGGGAAGCTCCAAACACCTAATCAGACTGTTCAGACTACAAAAAAAATGCATTCGCATCATCATGAAAGTCGGCTATAGAGACTCGTGTATTCCGCTATTCAAAAAACTTAAAATACTACCTTTGCCGTCAATATATATATTTGAATGCGCCTGTTACGTTAAGAAACATTTTGAATAGGTACTTTGTAGTTTGTACTACACATAAACGGACATAACTACCAAACACGACACAAAATAGACTTATATGCGGGACCTAACATATCATACAGTGTTATTAATAATTAAATAAATATCTACAATAACGTACCAGCGGACATAAAAATTCTTGAACTTGAAATATATAAAACAGTGCTATATCAACATTTAGTTAACAATTGCTTTTACAGTGTCAGTGACTTCACTGTTCAGCTCCAACAAAAATAACAATATTTTAATCTATATCCATATTTTATATAAATTGTAATATTTCATAGACGGTGACAGTCGTTTGAAAATATTTTTTTCTTATATAGCATTGTAACAATGGTTGTTTCTCAACAATTATAGCTAACGATCGCTATTATACTGCCGATTATGTTTAATCTATTACTTGGCTATAACATATGAACATTTACTTATATTTTAATAGTTATTTAATATTTTATATATTTTTCAATAATCTAATGTACAATATGCATGACATATTCAATGGCTTTGCCTTTGTTGAATAAATATTATTATTGTTATGCACTACCGTCTCTTAACATTCCACGGGCCTTCCATTAGCGTCTAGCTTATACATAGTTGACTAATTTTGTACCACAGAACACGCTGAATTAAAGCAATTTCGAACGCAGTTATATCTGTTTCGGTATTGAGAGCGACCTATTTTCATTATTTTAAAGGAAAAACATATTTAAAAAAATGCCTAATTACTTCAAATATTATCAATAAAAATAATTTTATTAACAATTGTCAAATCATAACAAAAAGAAATATTTACATAGCCTCACATTTTTAAAAACATAATTCATGACAAATAATATTATATATACGATAATATCGTTATTAAATATGATTATATTTTGCAACAAATCCGATTGACCAATGAAGTCTTCTCATTTAAAATTCCAATCTTGTCATTCCATCAATTTCACACATTCGAATTCACTGTAGGTAGAAGACACAGGAAATCAATTTGTAATCTGTTTCAATAGATCTGTAAATAAATTCATATATGACTAATTTCTATATTTTAGGAAACAAAATATTAGTTTTCATATTGTAATCAAAAAATTATCACTGTTAAAAAATGTTTTTTTTTCTTAATCGTTATACAAAAAGATAATAATATATATAATAACGTATAAACAAACCGTTTTAGAATTGAAAATATCCCAAAATACATCAATTTCCCTAGTAAGATGTGTATTTATTTTCAGAGAGCTGTCAAAATAATCTCACGCCATTTTTACTTTTATCTGAACTGCTCATAGACATACGTCGTAATCGACATTACGCGACTCGATTTTATACGTCGTCTCTCTCTAACCAATTGCATATATGGCGACCTCTTGGCGGAATAATTTTTCGAAATATCTCAGCAAAAATCACCCGATTTGTCTCGGACGTCTGTCAAAATGTTCTATAATTATCAATTTACACGATTTTGGCAAAAAGTTTACGTCCGATGGGTGTAATTTCGCTAAACAATGTTAAAAACCAATTCGACTGACAGCTAGAAAAAATTCAAATTTTATCAATCATTTGTTTTAAATTTCGCATTTCAAAATAGAATTGACTCGTTTCACGAATCAAAATGCGACAAAAAATAAACTTCTGTCCCCGTCACTTTCATGTAGTTTAGCGACGTATGTTTTTAAAAAAATTTGATCGATTTGTCGCGTGTTAATTTCGCATTTAAGTTAGACTGTGACTTTTAATTTTTTTTGCCATGCTAAGTGAGGACCCCACACGGTCACCGTCATAGGAACGGAACAAAAAAACAATAACGCCGACTTTTATTTGCGAATTAACGGCGTTGAAAAAGTCGTTTTCGACGCGTCTTTTGCACTTTGCAGTTAGAGTTTTTTCTCGCGCTTCGTTTAAAACCGGTCTCGACGTCGTGCGACGAAAACTCGCCGAGATACGACCGATTCCGGACGACGGGTTAATCAAATGGGACTTTTTTGTTTCCGCGTCGGCGCCCGAATTTTCGCCGAAAACCGTCCGCGCGAAAACTCTTTAAAAAGAGGCGAAAAAAGTCTGCAATTCAAGACCGCCCTCGCCGCTGGGCGATTTTTTTACGATTTTAGCCGAGCGTTTAAAGACGCCTCTCAACGTTATCCTTACGGGAGACGGGGTCGACTTTGAAAAATCGCCGGGGCTACGCCCCGCAAACGCAAGACACCCGAATAGCGCTACGCATCGAGTCAAAAAGTCCTCTCTGAGCACTTTTTTTAGCGAATTTTTTCGTCCAAAAATGCAAATTTGTATAGCTGCAAAAGTTTTTTTTTTTTCATTTTTTGCCTTTTAATACAAGTGGATGGATGGATGCATTGAAAGACTCAGTTTTTGGAAAGTTTCTGACAGTTAGTTCTTTTTTTATAAACAAGAAACTGGTACAGAGATCGTATACAATCAATGTTAATTATCCAATTTTTAATTATTGAATTTATCTCGGATTATATAGGGTCGATCGACTTCAAATTTTCAGGGTAATTGTACTAACATGTCCTAAATAAGTATACAAAAATTAAGAATTTTCTGACGGTCTGCCCTAACCACAACAACTACCTTAACGGTTTTCGAGGTATCGCAATTTTAAATTTCGAAAAATAAAAAACATATGAGTGTTATCTCGGGAATTTTTTTTTCATGAAAATGGAAAGATAGAAGGATGACGAAGCCTGTGTGGAGGCGATGGGATGAATAGGAAAGGAGGGATAGGGAACCAAGTGGTGCATGTACGCGCGGCAGAAATTATACTTCTTTGGCTTGATCGCGATAATTGATATTCACATTTTCAGAAATTTCCTAGGATAACCTAGATGGCACAGGATCGAAAAAAGAAAGCAAATACTGAACTATGTAAATTGCATTTATTTCTAACGTTTCGGCAATCTTTTTGCCATCTTCAGAGAGTCTGGAATATAAATAGATTGTAAAATATTATTATTTGTTTTGTTTAGTTTTTTGGTTGTTATCTAGTTTTTAAGTTAAACAATGTTAATTAGTTAAGTATTTAATTTAAAGAAACTCACCAATGCGTCCAGTTGTTCAGTATTATTGTGATAATAAAAATAAGATATGAATCTAACATCACGATAAAAATGTAATTATTAAAAACTATTTTACTAAAAATTTTTTTATAAAAAGTGTTATCAGTTAAAAACTAAAGAATAATATGACTGGAAAATTTGTATTATTGATGTTTTATAGCAACAGATCATTAGTGTGTTTCTATTTGTTTCAACTTGAATTTATAATTTTTCTATTAATTTGCTATATATAGAGGAAAGATTCTCAATATCCGTTCTTTTATTGACACTCATTTTAAATTTTTTTATATAAAGCATTTCCAAAAATAGCCGTTTGAAATAATTATGTTCCTGTGTTAAAATACTCGCGTTGGTAAAATCGAAATC
Organism: Venustoraphidia nigricollis; assembly: GCA_034508555.1. Lineage (NCBI taxonomy): Eukaryota > Metazoa > Arthropoda > Insecta > Raphidioptera > Raphidiidae > Venustoraphidia > Venustoraphidia nigricollis. Next base: position 254,363 of record JAVRKA010000167.1, read on the forward strand.
GTGACCATTATTAAAACTATGCTGAACTAAAGATGTAAAATTAGTGTTAGGGTGGAAATATTTTTTGTATTTTTGAATGTCATAGTTGTGTTGTTTTACACGCTGGGATAAATACTGAGATGTCTGACCAATATATACAGCATTACAATCTTTGCAATCAATTTTATAAACAACATTAGAATAATGTGATATAGCAGTTCTTTCTTTTAATTTGGAAAAAAAGTTTTTATATATTGAATTGCAATTTTTAAAAGAAATTTGAATATTCTCTGATTTGAAAATATGCCTTAATCTTTCCGACAATATGGGGATATACGGTATTGAGAAGAAATTACTTTGTATTATATTTTGATTATTATTGTTAGTGTTAGTGTTGTTTGTTGTGTTATTAGTATTATTTTTTATATTTTTGTTTATTAAGGAGGATGGGTAATTGTTATTTATTAGAAATTGTTTTATTAGTTTTAAGTTTTTTTGTGTGAACTGAGGACTGGAAATTTGTTTTGATCTGTAAATAAGATTTTTTATGACGTTAAGTTTATGTTGTAAAGGACTGGCAGAGTAAAAGTTTAAATATCTGCCAGAGTTAGTAGGTTTCAAATACCAATCTGTAATAATTGAATTGTCTGGCATATGGATAAATTTGATATCTAAGAAAGAGATACAATTATTTTCTTCTAATTCAAGGGTAAATTGCAGGTCTGGATGATAGGAATTAAATGTGTTTAAGGTCAAGTCAGTTTTGTCTGTTGGAGTGGCTATTAGTATGTCGTCTACATATCGTTTGTAAATGATAATATCATAAGGAAGTGTCGGTATCAGGTTGTCTTGTAAGTCGCTCATAATAATGTCACTAATAATTGGACTAAGGCAATTGCCCATCGCTAAACCTTTAATTTGTTTATAAACTTTATTGTTATAAGTGAAATATCCAGTGTTAATGCATAGATCTGTTAATTTGATGAATTGGTTTTTATCTAGCGATGTATGTGGTTCTATAAGATGCCATCTGTCTGCGATTTTTTGTAAGGCTAAATCTGTTGGTAAATTTGTAAACATGTTTTTTACGTCCAAAGATGCTAAGATATAGTTGTCAGGTAAGGTTATGTTTTTTAAATCCGTGATCAATTGAAAGGAATTTTTGACATGATATTGATTTTTTATAAAAGCATGTTGTAGGATGGAACATAAATATTTAGACAGATTATAGGTTGGTGTAGAGATACAAGATACAATTGGGCGGAGTGGCACATCAGGTTTATGAATTTTTGGTAAAAAATAGATTTTTGGCGCAATACCATTGTGACATTTTAATTTCTTTGCAGTTTCTGAATCAATTTTTTTGGTTTTTTCCAAGTCTTGGACTAATTTATTACATTTGCTTTGTAATGGAATTGTAGGATTTTTATCCAATGTAATGTAAGTGCTATTGTCATTTAATAGATTTTCAGCTTTAGAGTTAAACTCTAGTTTGTCCATTACCACAGTAGTATTACCTTTATCAGATTTAAGGATGACAATTTGAGGATTATTTTTAATAAAATTGCTAGTAATAACTATATCTGTGTTTTTTATAAACTTTGTTGGATTGGAAGTATGTGTGTTGAAATTATTATAAAAATTTGAGATAATGTTAGTTATGTGGAACCTATAATTATCTTTTTGTTCATTTGTTATATTTAAATTTGTGATTATAAATTCAATGTCAGTCAAAATTTTTGAGACGGGTAATTTTTTCTTTTGTAAGAACGGAAGATTGAAATTAGGACCAAGACTTAAAATATTGTTAACTTCTTTGGGGATGTTAATAGACGATAAATTTTTTACCCATGATAAGATTTCGGGGGAAAGTTAATATAAAATTGAAAAACAACATGACCAATTCATCTGAAAACTGTAAAAATTGTGATGTCAGTTCGTTAAAGAAATTTGTGTAATTAAACAATGATAAAGAGACTATAATGTCTAAAATCGGGAAGCTCAATGAACGTAGGAATTTATTGTATAAATTGTTGAATATAATATTTTCCAAACAAACGATTTATATTATACAATATTAATTATAATTCTAAATACTGTAGTGTTTAAGTGCTTCTTCAGACCTGTAGTTTAATCATGATACGCATTTTATTCTGCCTATTTATAGGTGAATACGTCGTAGTTTAATAAGTAGGTATTTGATTATAGTTTTTTCATTTACTCACAAAAAGTATACCGTTGATATTTAAATTGTGATTTATATCTGCAATAAAAAACAGTGCGAAAGGATATTAAAAATTTAAAAAATCTATAAGCAAAAATAATTCATAATATCTGCATACATCCCAAAGAATTGCGGCATGTGCTACCGTTCTAGCAAGTAAATTATAAATATAATTCAAAAATTAAAAAATATGAATAATTCATTTGAAAACTGTAAAAACTGTGATGCTGATTTGTAAAACAAACATGTGTATTTAAACAATTATAACTGAGATTTTTGTGTTTAAGAACTTTTAACGATGTGAATTTTATATTCACTTTTTATTTTATTTTAATTAAAAGAAAGAAAAAAAAGTAGATAATATTTTATTTTAAATTCAAACATTTATAATAATTCATAATAATTATCAAAAATCAATACAACTTTATTAAAAGAATTTATAAAAAAATAAAGAATATTACAATTTAACGACTTAAAAACGACTGAAAATCCACAAAAATACCATTTTAATATTTTTAAGAAATAATTTTTCTATTAAATAATTAATCATAATAGTCTATTTTATGTAACTGTAATAATTTAAAAAGAGGAAAAAAATAATAAGTAAATGGTGAAAGATTAACAGTGACGACTGTGCGCAATGCCACATCCTCCCGCCGTCGAACGAGACTACTCCCCATCCTGACGTCCATAATAAGAACGTAGATCATCGATATGTGCTCGAAATTCTAAAGTTGGATCCTTTACATCTTTTAAGCGGACTGTAACAGGACTGGTGAACTTATATATGCGACGAGGTGTTGACCAGCGCTGTAAAAACTTCACTGTGATGGGATCTGTGGGGTCAACGCGATGGTGTTCTTTTTGGAGCACCAACTGACCTTCTTGATAAGGATTCGGCCGTCGACGTCGATTATAAAGCTCTTCCATGCGTCGCTTAGCTTTCTGTAGCGCTCTACTTACTTCGGCTTGAGTCGGAGTAACTTCAGCATCAGTAAGGCCATGAAGATGCCACTGGTTTTCTATGGCTTGCGGTATTTCTCTGCCTAGAAATATAGCGGCTGGAGAGGCTTGCGTACTTTCACTAGTGCTTGCGTTATGACTTAGTGCCACGAACGGAACGTAGACATCCCAGTCTCGGTGACTATTCTGCACGTGTTGTAATTGCATTGTGATTCCAGCCTTCAAATCTCGATTCATCCTTTCCGCTAAATTTCCTTGGGGACGATAAGGCGTAGTAAGTACGTGTCGTATTCCCCAGGCTAAGCACATATCTTTGAAATTATTTGAAGTAAAGCATTTAGCGTTGTCTGTTATAACGAACTCCGGAGGGCCATATCGAGACCATACAAGCTGTGACAATTTCTTTGTAGTGATTTCTGCTGTGCTTCGGATAACCGGAATTAATTCTGTCCATTTCGAGAAACCATCGATAATAGTTAGCACGAATTTATTGCCGCTAGATGAACGGGTAAGAGGACCTACATGGTCAAGATATACCTTTTGCCAAACTCGCGTTGGAGGATCACTATGCAGCAAACCGGTGGCTGGTATATTGGACGCCTTCGAACGTTGGCAAACATCACAGGATCTAACAAAATTTCGAACATCATTGAACAGTCCTTTCCACCAAAAGGTCTTTGCAATATTTCTATATGTTTTAGTGATTCCTTGATGGTTAGAAATCTCAAGGTCGTGATAATAATGCAAAATCATCGGCACGATGGAAGAAGGAATAACTACACGCTTCAAACGTTTCACTCCAACACGGCGGATGAGAAGATCTCTGCTTAATCCGAACCCTGTGACATCTTCACCAGCTTTCAACTGTTGTATGATGAGGTTCAAATCAGCATCCTTCTTTTGGTGCTCACGTATAGAGGTGAAAGATTCGGGCAATTGTTGTAACATATTTATTTGTTCGTCTACGGGTTTATCTTCATTGTAGATTAAGCGACTTAAACAATCGGCAATAGCGTTGTCAACACCTCTCACATGTTCCACTGTGAATTTGAAGCGAGATAGTCTAAATACCCAGCGACCGATTTTGCCAAGTTGTTTAGGGTGTTCGAACATCCAACGAAGCGCAGCGTTATCAGTTTGAAGAGTGAACGATTGAATTTCTAAATATTCAGCGAACTTCTCGACACCCCACACCGCTGCCAAACATTCTCGCTCATAAATGGTATAACGAGTTTCAGCCGGCGTCAGTCTTCTGCTGGCATACTGAATAGGGTGTGATTCACCACCTAAACGCTGTAAGAGAACGGCACCTAAAGCGATGTCCAAAGCATCTACCTGAAGAATAAACGGTTGGTCAAAATTAGGATAGGACAAAATAGGGGGTAAAACAAGTTTCTGTTTCAGTTCATAAAAAGATCGGACTTCTGCAGGACCCATATGAAATTTTACACCTTTACGTTTTAGCCCGTGGAGTGGAGCAGCTAGTTCGGAAAACTATATCTGAAATGCCTATCGGCACCTATACCTGAAATGCCTGTCGGCACCTATTTTTGAAATGCCTATCGGAAACTACAGCTGAAATGCCTATCAGCACCTATATTTGAAATGCCTATCGGCAACCATATCTGGAATGCCTATCGGCACCTATATTTGAAATGCCTATCGGCTTCTATATCTGAAATGCCTATCGGCACCTATTTTTAAAACGCCAATCGGCAACTATATCTGAAATGCCTATCGGCACCTATATCTGAAATGGCTATCGGCATCAATTTTTGAAATGCCTATCGAAAACTACATCTAAAATGCCTATCAGCACCTATATTTGAAATGCCTATCGGCAACCATATCTTGAATGCCTATCGGCACATATTTTTAAAATGCCTATCGGCACCTATATTTGAAATGCCTATCGGCTTCTATATCTGAAATGCCTATCGGCACCTATTTTTAAAATGCCAATCGGCAACTATATCTGAAATGCCTATCGACACCTATATCTGAAATGCCTATCGGCACCTATTTTTGAAATGCCTATCGGAAACTACATCTGAAATGCCTACCAGCACCTATATTTGAAATGCCTATCGGCTTCTATATCTGAAATGCCTATCGGCACCTATTTTTTAAATGCAAATTGGCTTCTATATCTGAAATGCCTATCGGCACCTATTTTTAAAATGCAAATCGGTAACTATATCTGAAATGCCTATCGGCACCTACATCTGAAATGCCTATCGACACCAATTTTTGAAATGCCTATCGGAAACTACATCTGGAATGCCTATCAGCACCTATATTTAAAATGCCTATCGGCAACCATATCTGGAATGCCTATCGGCACCTATATTTGAAATGCCTATCGGCTTCTATATCTGAAATGCCAATCGACACCTATTTTTAAAATGCTAATCGGCAACTATATCTGAAATGCCTTTTGGCACCTATATCTGAAATGCCTAACGGCACCTATTTTTGAAATTCCTATCGGAAACTACATCTGAAATGCCTATCAGCACCTATATTTGAAATGCCTATCGGCAACCATATCTGGAATGCCTATCGGCACCTATATTTGAAATGCCTATCGGCTTCTATATCTGAAATGCCTATCGACACCTATTTTTAAAATGCCAATCGGCAACTATATCTGAAATGCCTTTTGGCACCTATTTCTGAAATGCCTAACGGCACCTATTTTTGAAATTCCTATCGGAAATTACATCTGAAATGCCTATCAGCACCTATATTTGAAATGCCCATCGGCAACCATATCTGACATGCCTATCGACACCTATATTTGAAATACCTATCGGCTTCTATATCTGAAATGCCTATCGGCACCTATTTTTTAAATGCAAATCGGTAACTATATCTGAAATGCCTATCGGCACCTATATCTGAAATGCCTATCAGCACCAATTTTTGAAATGCCTATCGGAAACTACATCTGGAATGCCTATCAGCACCTATATTTGAAATGCCTATCGGCAACCATATCTGGAATGCCTATTGGCACCTATATTTGAAATGCCTATCGGCTTCTATATCTGAAATGCCTATCGACACCTATTTTTAAAATGCCAATCGGCAACTATATCTGAAATGCCTTTTGGCACCTATATCTGATATGCCTATCGGCACCTATTTTTGAAATTCCTATCGGAAACTACATCTGAAATGCCTATCAGCACCTATATTTGAAATGCCTATCGGCAACCATATCTGAAATGCCTATCGACGCCTATATTTGAAATACCTATCGGCTTCTATATCTGAAATGCCTATCGGCACCTATTTTTAAAATGCCAATCGGCAACTATATCTGAAATGCCTATCGGCACCTATATCTGAAATGCCTATCGGCACCAATTTTTTAAATGCCTATCGGAAACTACATCTGAAATGCCTATCAGCACCTATATTTAAAATGCCTATCGGCAACCACATCTGGAATGCCTATCGGCACCTATATTTAAAATGCCTATCGGCTTCTATATCTGAAATGCCTATCGGCACCTATTTTTAAAATGCCAATCGGCAACTATATCTGAAATGCCTATCGGCACCTATACCTGAAATGCCTGTCGGCACCTATTTTTGAAATGCCTATCGGAAACTACAGCTGAAATGCCTATCAGCACCTATATTTGAAATGCCTATCGGCAACCATATCTGGAATGCCTATCGGCACCTATATTTGAAATGCCTATCGGCTTCTATATCTGAAATGCCTATCGGCACCTATTTTTAAAACGCCAATCGGCAACTATATCTGAAATACCTATCGGCACCTATATCTGAAATGGCTATCGGCATCAATTTTTGAAATGCCTATCGAAAACTACATCTAAAACGCCTATCAGCACCTATATTTGAAATGCCTATCGGCAACCATATCTTGAATGCCTATCGGCACATATTTTTAAAATGCCAATTGGCAACTATATCTGAAATGCCTATCGGCACCTATATCTGAAATGCCTATCGGCACCTATTTTTGAAATGCCTATCGGAAACTACGTCTGAAATGCCTATCAGCACCTATATTTGAAATGCCTATCGGCAACCATATCTAAAATGTCTATCGGCACCTATATTTGAAATGCCTATCGGCTTCTATATCTGAAATGCCTATCGGCACCTATTTTTAAAATGCCAATCGGCAACTATATCTGAAATGCCTATCGACACCTATATCTGAAATGCCTATCGGCACCTATTTTTGAAATGCCTATCGGAAACTACATCTGAAATGCCTATCAGCACCTATATTTGAAATGCCTATCGGCTTCTATATCTGAAATGCCTATCGGCACCTATTTTTAAAATGCAAATTGGCTTCTATATCTGAAATGCCTATCGGCACCTATTTTTAAAATGCAAATCGGTAACTATATCTGAAATGCCTATCGGCACCTACATCTGAAATGCCTATCGACACCAATTTTTGAAATGCCTATCGGAAACTACATCTGGAATGCCTATCAGCACCTATATTTAAAATGCCTATCGGCAACCATATCTGGAATGCCTATCGGCACCTATATTTGAAATGCCTATCGGCTTCTATATCTGAAATGCCAATCGACACCTATTTTTAAAATGCCAATCGGCAACTATATCTGAAATGCCTTTTGGCACCTATATCTGAAATGCCTAACGGCACCTATTTTTGAAATTCCTATCGGAAACTACATCTGAAATGCCTATCAGCACCTATATTTGAAATGCCTATCGGCAACCATATCTGGAATGCCTATCGGCACCTATATTTGAAATGCCTATCGGCTTCTATATCTGAAATGCCTATCGACACCTATTTTTAAAATGCCAATCGGCAACTATATCTGAAATGCCTTTTGGCACCTATATCTGAAATGCCTAACGGCACCTATTTTTGAAATTCCAATCGGAAATTACATCTGAAATGCCTATCAGCACCTATATTTGAAATGCCTATCGGCAACCATATCTGACATGCCTATCGACACCTATATTTGAAATACCTATCGGCTTCTATATCTAAAATGCCTATCGGCAACTTTATCTGAAATGCCTATCGGCACCTATATCTGAAATGCCTATCGGCACATATTTTTGAAATGCCTATCGGAAACTACATCTGAAATGCCTATCAGCACCTATATTTGAAATGCCTATCGGCAACCATATCTGGAATGCCTATCGGCACCTATATTTGAAATGCCTATCGGCTTCTATATCTGAAATGCCTATCGACACCTATTTTTAAAATGCCAATCGGCAACTATATCTGAAATTCCTATCGGCACCTATATCTGAAATGCCTATCGGCGCATATTTTTTAAATGCCTATCGGAAACTACATCTGAAATGCCTATCAGCACCAATATTTGAAATGCCCATCGGCAACCATATCTGAAATGCCTATCGACACCTATATTTGAAATACCTATCAGCTTCTACATCTGAAATGCCTATCAGCACCTATATTTGAAATGCCTATCGGCAACCACATCTGGAATGGCTATCGGCACCTATATTTGAAATGCCTATCGGCTTTTATATCTGAAATGCCTATCGGCACCTATTTTTAAAATGCCAATCGGCAACTATATCTGTAATGCCTATCGGCACCTATATCTGAAATGCCTATCGGCACATTTTTTTGAATTGCCTATCGGAAACTACATCTGAAATGCCTATCAGCACCAATATTTGAAATGCCCATCGGCAACCATATCTGAAATGCCTATCGACACCTATATTTGAAATACCTATCGGCTTCTATATCTGAAATGCCTATCGGCACCTATTTTTAAAATGCCAATCGGCAACTATATCCGAAGTGCCTATCGGCACCTATATCTGAAATGCCTATCGGCACCTATTTTTGAAATGCCTATCGAAAACTACATCTGAAATGCCTATCAACACTATATTTGAAATGCCTATCGGCAACCACATCAGAAATGCCTATCGGCACCTATATCTGAAATGCCTTTCGGCATTTATAAATGAAATTACTATCGACACCTATATTTGAAATGCCTATCGGCACCTTTATTTTAAATGCCTATCGGCAACTATATCTGATATGCCTATCGGCACCTATATCTGAAATGCCTATCGGCACCTATTTTTGAAATGCCTATCGGAAACTACATCTGAAATGCCTATCAGCTCCTATATTTGAAATGCCTATCGGCAACCATATCTGAAATGCCTATCGACACCTATATTTGAAATACCTATCGGCTTCTATATCTGAAATGCCTATCGGCACCTATTTTTAAAATGCCAATCGGCAACTATATCTGAAATGCCTATCGGCACCTATATCTGAAATGCCTATCGGAAACTACATCTGAAATGCCTATCAGCACCTATATTTGAAATGCCTATCGGCACCCATATCTGGAATGCCTATCGGCACCTATATTTGAAATGCCTATCGGCTTCTATATCTGAAATGCCTATCGACACCTATTTTTAAAATGCCAATTGGCAACTATATCTGAAATGCCTATCGGCACCTATATCTGAAATGCCTATCGGTAACTATTTTTGAAATGCCTATCGGAAACTACATCTGAAATGCCTATCAGCACTTATATTTGAAATGCCTATCGGCAAACATATCTGGAATGCCTATCGGCACCTATATTTGAAATGCCTATCGGCTTCTATATCTGAAATGCCTATCGGCACCTATTTTTAAAATGCTAATCGGCAACTATATCTGAAATGTCTATCGGCACCTATATCTGAAATGCCTATCGGCACCTATTTTTGAAATGCCTTTCGGAAACTACATCTGAAATGCCTATCTGCTCCCATATTTGAAATGCCTATCGGCAACCATATCTGAAATGCCTATCGACACCTATATTTGAAATACCTATCGGCTTCTATATCTGAAATGCCTATCGGCACCTGTTTTTAAAATGCCAATTGGCAACTATATCTGGAATGCCTATCGGCACCTATATCTGAAATGCCTATCGGCACCTATTTTTGAAATGCCTATCGGTAACTACATCTGAAATGCCTCTCAGCACCTATATTTGAAATGCCTATTGGCAAACATATCTGGAATACCTATCGGCACTTATATTTGAAATGCCTAACGGCTTCTATATCTGAAATGCCTATCGGCACCTATTTTTAAAATGCCAATCGGCAACTATATCTGAAATGCCTATCGGCACCTATATCTGAAATGCCTATCGGCACCTATTTTTGAAATGCCTATCGGAAACTACATCTGAAATGCCTATCAGCATCTATATTTGAAATGCCTATCGGCAACAATATCTCGAATGCCTATCGGCACCTATATTTGAAATGCCTATCGGCTTCTATATCTGAAATGCCTATCGGTACCTATTTTTAAAATGCTAATCGGCAACTATATCTGAAATGCCTATCGGCACCTATATCTGAAATGCCTATCGGCACCTATTTTTGAAATGCCTATCGGAAACTACATCTGAAATGCCTATCAGTACTTATATTTGAAATGCTTATCGGCAACTGTATCTGAAATGCCTATCGACACCTATATTTGAAATACCTATCGGCTTCTATATCTGAAATGCCTATCGGCACCTATTTTTAAAATGCCAATCAGTAACTATATCTGGAATGCCTTTCGGCACCTATATCTGAAATACCTATCGGCACCTATTTTTGAAATGCCTATCGGAATCTACATCTGAAATGCCTATCAGCACCTATATTTGAAATGCTTATCGGCAACCATATCTGAAATGCCTATCGACACATATATTTGAAATACTTATCGGCTTCTATATCAGAAATGCCTGTCGGCACCTATTTTTAAAATGCCAATTGGCAATTATATCTGAAATGCCTATCAACACCTATATCTGAAATGCCTATCGGCACCAATTTTTGAAATGCTTTCGGAAACTACATCTGAAATGCCTATCAGCACCTATATTTGAAATGCCTATCGGCAACCATATCTGGAATGCCTATCGGCACCTATATTTGAAATGCCTATCGGCTTCTATATCTGAAATGCCTATCGGCACCTATTTTTAAAATGCCAATCGGCAACTATATCTGAAATGCCTATCGGCACTTATATCTGAAATGCCTATCGGCACCTATTTTTGAAATGCCTATCGGAAACTACATCTGAAATGCCTATCAGCACCTATATTTGAAATGCCTATCGGCAACCATATCTGGAATGCCTATCGGCACCTATATTTGAAATGCCTATCGGCTTCTATATCTGAAATGCCTATTGGCACCTATTTTTGAAATGCCAATCGGCAACTATATCTGAAATGCCTATCGGCACCTATATCTGAAATGCCTATCGGCACCTATTTTGAAATGCCTATCGGAAACTACATCTGAAATGCCTATCAGCACCTATATTTGAAATGCCTATCGGCAACCATATCTGGAATGCCTATCGGCACCTATATTTGAAATGCCTATCGGCTTCTATATCTAAAATGCCTATCGGCACCTATTTTTAAAATGCCAATCGGCACTTATATCTGTAATGCCTATCGGCACCTATATCTGAAATGCCTATCGGCACCTATTTTTAAAATGCCATTCAGAAACTATATCTGAAATGCCTATCGGCACCTATATCTGAAATGCCTATCGGCACCTATTTAAAATTGCCTAATGGAAACTACATCTGAAATGCCTATAAGCACCTATATTTGAAATGGCTATCGGCAACCATATCTGGAATGCCTATCGGCACCTATATTTGAAATGCCTATCGGCTTCTATATCTGAAATGCCTATCGGCACCATTTTTTAAAATGCCAATCGGCAACTATATCTGAAGTGCCTATCGGCACCTATATCTGAAATGCCTATCGGCACCTATTTTTTAAATGCCTATCGAAAACTACATCTGAAATGCCTATCAGCACCTAAATTTGAAATGCCAATCGGCAACCTCATCAGAAATGCCTATCGGCACCTATATCTGAAATGCCTATCGGGACCTATTTTTGAAATGCCTATCGGAAACTACATCTAAAATGCCTATCGGCACCTATTTTTAAAATGCCAATCGGCAACTCTATCTGAAATGCCTATCGGCACCTATATCTTAAATGCCTTTCGGCACCTATTTTTAAAATGCCTATCGGAAACTACATCTGAAATGCCTATCAGCACCTATATTTGGAATGCCTATCGGCTTCTATATCTGAAATGCCTATCGACACCTATTTTTAAAATGCCAATCTGCAACTATATCTGAAATGCCTATGGGCACCTATATCTGAAATGCCTATGGGCACCTATATCTGAAATGCCTATCGGCACCTATTTTTTAAATGCCTATCGGAAACTACATCTGAAATGCCTATTAGCACCTATATTTGAAATGACTATTGGCAACCATATCTGAAATGCCTATCGACACCTATATTTGAAATACCTATCGGCTTCTATATCTGAAATGCCTATCGGCACCTATTTTTAAAATGCCAATTGGCTTCTATATCTGAAATGCCTATCGGCACCTATTTTTGAAATGCCTATCGGAAACTACATCTGAAATGCCTATCAGCACCTATATTTGAAATGCCTATCGGCAACCACATCAGAAATGCCTATCGGCACCTATATCTGAAATGCCCTTCGGCATTTATATCTGAAATGCCTATCGACACCTATATTTGAAATGCCTATCGGCACCTATATTTTAATTGACTATCGGCAAATATATCTGATATGCCTATCGGCACCTATATCTGAAATACCTATCGGCACCTATTTTTGAAATGCCTATCGGAAACTACATCTAAAATGCCTATATCACATATTTTTAAAATGCCAATCGGCAACTCTATCTGAAAAGCCTATCGGCACCTATATCTGAAATGCCTATCGGCACCTATTTTTAAAATGCCAATCGGCAACTATATCTGAAATGCCTATCGGCACCTATATCTGAAATGCCTATCGGCACCAATTTTTGAAATGCCTATCGGAAACTACATCTGAATTGCCTATCAGCACCTATATTTGAAATGCCTATCGGCAACCATATCTGGAATGCCTATCGGCACCTATATTTAAAATGCCTATCGACTTCTATATCTGAAATGCCTATCGGCACCTATTTTTAAAATGCCAATCGGCAAATATATCTGAAGTACCTATCGGCACCTATATCTGAAATGCCTATCGGCACCTATTTTTGAAATGCCTATCGGAAACTACATCTGAAATGCCTATCAGCACCTATATTTAAAATGCCTTTCGGCAACCATATCTGAAATGCCTATCGGCACCTATATCTGAAATGCCTATCCGCATCAATTTTTGAAATGCCTATCGGAAACTACATTTGGAATGCCTATCAGCACCTATATTTGAAATGCCTATCGGCAACCATATCTGGAATGCCTATCGGCACCTATATTTGAAATGCCTATCGACTTCTATATTTGAAATGCCTATCGGCACCTATATCTGAAATGCCTATCGGCACCAATTTTTGAAATGCCTATCGGAAACTACATGTGAAATGCCTATCAGCACCTATATTTGAAATGCCTATCGGCAACCATATCTGGTATGCTTATCGGCACCTATATTTGAAATGCCTATCGGCTTCTATATCTGAAATGCCTATCGGCACCTATTTTTAAATTGCCAATCGGCAACTATATCTGAAATGCCTATCGGCACCTATATCTGAAATGCCTATCGGCACCTATTTTTGAAATGCCTATCAGAAACTACATCTGAAATGCCTATCAGCACCTATATTTGAAATGCCTATCGGCAACTATATCTGGAATGCCTATCGGCACCTATATCTAAAATGCCTATCGGCACCTATTTTTGAAATGCCTATCGGAAACTACATCTGAAATGCCTATCAGCACCTATATTTAAATTGCCCATCGGCAACCATATCTGGAATGCCTATCGGCACCTATATTTGAAATGCCTATCGGCTTCTATATCTGAAATGCCTATCGGCACCTATTTTTAAAATGCCAATCGGCAACTATATCTGAAATGCCTATCGGCACCTATACCTGAAATGCCTGCCGGCACCTATTTTTGAAATGCCTATCGGAAACTACAGCTGAAATGCCTATCAGCACCTATATTTGAAATGCCTATCGGCAACCATATCTGGAATGCCTATCGGCACCTATATTTGAAATGCCTATCGGCTTCTATATCTGAAATGCCTATCGGCATCTATTTTTAAAACGCCAATCGGCAACTATATCTGAAATGCCTATCGGCACCTATATCTGAAATGGCTATCGGCATTAATTTTTGAAATGCCTATCGAAAACTACATCAAAAATGCCTATCAGCACCTATATTTGAAATGCCTATCGGCAACCATATCTTAAATGCCTATCGGCACATATTTTTAAAATACCAATTAGCAACTATATCTGAAATGCCTATCGGCACCTATATCTGAAATGCCTATCGGCACCTATTTTTGAAATGCCTATCGGAAACTACATCTGAAATGCCTATCAGCACCTATATTTGAAATGCCTATCGGCTTCTATATCTGAAATGCCTATCGGCACCTATTTTTAAAATGCAAATTGGCTTCTATATCTGAAATGCCTATCGGCACCTATTTTTAAAATGCAAATCGGTAACTATATCTGAAATGCCTATCGGCACCTACATCTGAAACGCCTATCGATACCAATTTTTGAAATGCCTATCGGAAACTACATCTGGAATGCCTATCAGCACCTATATTTAAAATGCCTATCGGCAACCATATCTGGAATGCCTATCGGCACCTATATTTGAAATGCCTATCGGCTTCTATATCTGAAATGCCAATCGACACCTATTTTTAAAATGCCAATCGGCAACTATATCTGAAATGCCTTTTGGCACCTATATCTGAAATGCCTAACGGCACCTACTTTTAAAATTCCTATCGGAAACTACATCTGAAATGCCTATCAGCACCTATATTTGAAATGCCTATCGGCAACCATATCTGGAATGCCTATCGGCACCTATATTTGAAATGCCTATCGGCTTCTATATCTGAAATGCCTATCGACACCTATTTTTAAAATGCCAATCGGCAACTATATCTGAAATGCCTTTTGGCACCTATATCTGAAATGCCTAACGGCACCTATTTTTGAAATTCCAATCGGAAATTACATCTGAAATGCCTATCAGCACCTATATTTGAAATGCCCATCGGCAACCATATCTGAAAGGCCTATCGACACCTATATTTGAAATACCTATCGGCTTCTATATCTGAAATGCCTATCAGCACTTATTTTTAAAATGCCAATCGGCAACTATATCTGAAATTCCTATCGGCACCTATATCTGAAATGCCTATCGGCACCTATTTTTGAAATGCCTATCGAAAACTACATCTGAAATGCCTATCAGCACCTATATTTGAAATGCCTATCGGCAACCATATCTGACATGCCTATTGACACCTATATTTGAAATACCTATCGGCTTCTATATCTGAAATGCCTATCGGCAACTATATCTGAAATGCCTATCGGCACCTATATCTGAAATGCCTATCGGCGCATATTTTTGAAATGCCTATCGGAAACTACATCTGAAATGCCTATCAGCACCAATATTTGAAATGCCCATCGGCAACCATATCTGAAATGCCTATCGACACCTATATTTGAAATACCTATCGGCTTCTATATCTGAAATGCCTATCGGCACTTATTTTTAAAATGCCAATCGGCAACTATATCTGAAATTCCTATCGGCACCTATATCTGAAATGCCTATCGGCACCTATTTTTGAAATGCCTATCGAAAACTACATCTGAAATGCCTATCAGCACCAATATTTGAAATGCCCATCGGCAACCATATCTGAAATGCCTATCGACACCTATATTTGAAATACCTATCGGCTTCTACAGCTGAAATGCCTATCAGCACCTATATTTGAAATGCCTATCGGCAACCACATCTGGAATGCCTATCGGCACCTATATTTGAAATGCCTATCGGCTTTTATATCTGAAATGCCTATCGGCACCTATTTTTAAAATGCCAATCGGCAACTATATCTGAAATGCCTATCGGCACCTATATCTGAAATGCCTGTCGGCACCTATTTTTAAAATGCCTATCGGAAACTACATCTGAAATGCCTATCAGCACCTATATTTGAAATGCCTATCGGCAACCATATCTGGAATGCCTATCGGCACCTATATTTGAAATGCCTATCGGCTTCTATATCTGAAATGCCTATCGGCACCTATTTTTAAAATGCCAATCGGCAACTATATCTGTAATGCCTATCGGCACCTATATCTGAAATGCCTATCGGCACATTTTTTTGAATTGCCTATCGGAAACTACATCTGAAATGCCTATCAGCACCAATATTTGAAATGCCCATCGGCAACCATATCTGAAATGCCTATCGACACCTATATTTGAAATACCTATCGGCTTCTATATCTAAAATGCCTATCGGCACCTATTTTTAAAATGCCAATCGGCAACTATATCTGAAATGCCTATCGGCACCTATATCTGTAATGCCTATCGGCACCTATTTTTGAAATGCCTATCGGAAACAACATCTGAAATGCCTATCAGCACCTATATTTGAAATGCCTATCGGCAACGATATCTGGAATGCCTATCGGCACCTATATTTGAAATGCCTATCGGCTTCTATATCTGAAATGCCTATCGGCACCTATTTTTAAAATGCCAATCGGCAACTATATCTGAAGTGCCTATCGGCACTTATATCTGAAATGCCTATCGGCACCTATTTTTGAAATGTCTATCGAAAACTACATCTGAAACGCCTATCAGCACCTATATTTGAAATGCCTATCGGCAACCACATCAGAAATGCCTATCGGCACCTATATCTGAAATGCCTTTCGGCATTTATAAATGAAATTCCTATCGACACTTATATTTGAAATGCCTATCGGCACCTTTATTTTAAATGCCTATCGGCAACTATATCTGATATGCCTATCGGCACCTATATCTGAAATGCCTATCGGCACCTAATTTTGAAATGCCTATCGGAAACTACATCTGAAATGCCTATCAGCACCTATATTTGAAATGCCTATCGGCAACCATATCTGAAATGCCTATCGACACCTATATTTGAAATACCTATCGGCTTCTATATCTGAAATGCCTATCGGCACCTATTTTTAAAATGCCAATCGGCAACTATATCTGAAATGCCTATCGGCACCTATATCTGAAATGCCTATCGGAAACTACATCTGAAATGCCTATCAGCACCTATATTTGAAATGCCTATCGGCAACCATATCTGGAATGCCTATCGGCACCTATATTTGAAATGCCTATCGGCTTCTATATCTGAAATGCCTATCGGCACCTATTTTTAAAATGCTAATCGGCAACTATATCTGAAATGCCTATCGGCACCTATATCTGAAATGCCTATCGGCACCTATTTTTGAAATGCCTTTCGGAAACTACATCTGAAATGCCTATCTGCTCCTATATTTGAAATGCCTATCGGCAACCATATCTGAAATGCCTATCGACACCTATATTTGAAATACCTATCGGCTTCTATATCTGAAATGACTATCGGCACCTGTTTTTAAAATGCCAATTGGCAACTATATCTGGAATGCCTATCGGCACCTATATCTGAAATGCCTATCGGCACCTATTTTTGAAATGCCTATGGGTAACTACATCTGAAATGCCTCTCAGCACCTATATTTGAAAAGCCTATTGGCAAACATATCTGGAATACCTATCGGCACCTATATTTGAAATGCCTAACGGCTTCTATATCTGAAATGCCTATCGGCATCTATTTTTAGAATGCCAATCGGCAACTATATCTGAAATGCCTATCGGCACCTATATCTGAAATGCCTATCGGCACCTATTTTTGAAATGCCTATCGGAAACTACATCTGAAATGCCTATCAGCACCTATATTTGAAATGCCTATCGGCAACAATATCTCCAATGCCTATGGGCACCTATATTTGAAATGCCTATCGGCTTCTATATCTGAAATGCCTATCGGTACCTATTTTTAAAATGCTAATCGGCAACTATATCTGAAATGCCTATCGGCACCTATATCTGTAATGCCTATCGGCACCTATTTTTGAAAAGACTATCGGAAACTACATCTGAAATGCCTATCAGTACTTATATTTGAAATGCTTATCGGCAACTATATCTGAAATGCCTATCGACACCTATATTTGAAATACCTATCGGCTTCTATATCTGAAATGCCTATCGGCACCTATTTTTAAAATGCCAATCAGTAACTATATCTGGAATGCCTTTCGGCACCTATATCTGAAATGCCTATCGGCACCTATATTTGAAATGCCTATCAGCTTCTATATCTGAAATGCCTATCGACACCTATATTTGAAATACCTATCGGCTTCTATATCTGAAATGCCTATCGGCACCTATTTTTAAAATGCCAATCGGCAACTATATCTGAAATGCCTATCGACACCTATATCTGAAATGCCTATCGGCACCTATTTTTGAAATGCCTATCGGAAACTACATCTGAAATGCCTATCAGCACCTATATTTGAAATGCCTATCGGCAAACATATCTGAAATGCCTATCGACACCTATATTTGAAATACCTATCGGCTTCTATATCTGAAATGCCTATCAGCACCTATTTTTAAAATGCCAATCGGTAACTATATCTGCAATGCCTATCGGCACCTATATCTGAAATGCCTATCGGCACCAATTTTTGAAACGCCTATCGGAAACTACATCTGGAATGCCTATCAGCACCTATATTTGAAATGCCTATCGGCAACCATATCTGGAATGCCTATCGGCACCTATATTTGAAATGCCTATCGGCTTCTATATCTGAAATGCCCATCGACACCTATTTTTAAAACGCCAATTAGCAACTATATATGAAATGCCTATCGGCACCTATATCTAAAATGCCTATCGGTACCTATTTTTGAAATGCCTATCGGAAACTACATCTGAAATGCCTATCAGCACTTATATTTGAAATGCCTATCGGCAACCATATCTGGAATGCCTATTGGCACCTATATTTGAAATGCCTATCGGCTTCTATATCTGAAATGCCTATCGGCACCTATTTTTAAAATGCCAATCGGCAACTATCTCTGAAATGCCTATCGACACCTATATCTGAAATGCCTATCGGCACCTATTTTTGAAATGCCTATCGGAAACTACATCTGAAATGCCTCTCAGCACCTATATTTAAAATGCCTATCGGCAAACATATCTAAAATGCCTATGGACACCTATATTTGAAATACCTATCGGCTTCTATATCTGAAATGCCTATCGGCACCTATTTTTAAAATGCTAATCGGTAACTATATCTGAAATGCCTATCGGCACCTATATCTGAAATGCCTATCGGCACCAATTTTTGAAATGCCTATCGGAAACTACATCTGGAATGCCTATCAGCACCTATATTTGAAATGCCTATCGGCAACCATATCTGGAATGCCTATCGGCACCTATATTTGAAATGCCTATCGGCTTCTATATCTAAATTGCCCACCGACACCTATTTTTAAAATGCCAATCGGCCACTATATCTGAAATGCCTATCAAACCTATACCTGAAATGCCTATCGGCACCTATTTTTGAAATGCCTATCATGAACTACATCTGAAATGCCTATCGTCACCTTTATTTGAAATGCCTATCGGCAACCATATCTGGAATGCTTATCGGCACCTATGTTTGAAATGCCTATCGGCTTCTTTATCTGAAATGCCTATCGGCACCTATTTTTAAAATGCCAATCGGCTACTATATCTGAAATGCCTATCGGCACCTATATCTGAAATGCCTATCAGCACCTATTTTTGAAATGCCTATCGGAAACTACATCTGAAATGCCTATCAGCACCTATATTTGAAATGCCTATCGGCAACCATATCTGGAATGCCTATCGGCACCTATATTTGAAATGCCTATCGGCTTCTATACTTGAAATGCCTATCGACACCTATTTTTAAAACGCCAATTGGCAACAATATATGAAATGCCTATCGGCATCTATATCTGAAATGCCTATCGGTACCTATTTTTGAAATGCCTATCGGAAACTACATCTGAAATGCCTATCAGCACTTATATTTGAAATGCCTATCGGCAACCATATCTGGAATGCATATCGGCACCTATATTTGAAATGCCTATCGGCTTATATATCTGAAATGACTATCGGCACCTATTTTTAAAATGCCAATTGGCAACTATATCTGAAATGCCTATCGGCACCTATATCTGAAATGCCTATCGGCACCTATTTTTGAAATGCCTATCGGCTTCTATATCTGAAATGCCTATCGGCACCTATATTTGAAATGCCTATCGGCAACCATATCTGGAATGCCTATCGGCACCTTTATTTGAAATGCCTATCGGCTTCTATATCTGAAATGCCTATCGGCACCTATTTTTAAAATGCCAATCGGCAACTATATCTGAAATGCTTATAGGCACCTATATCTGAAATGCCTATCGGCACCTATATTTGAAATGCCTATCGACACCTATATCTGAAATGCCTATCGGCACCTATTTTTGAAATGCCTATCGGAAACTACATCTGAAATGCCTATCGGCACCTATATTTGAAATGCCTATCGACACCTATATCTGAAATGCCTATCGGCACCTATTTTTGAAATGCCTATCGGAAACTACATCTGAAATGCCTATCAGCACTAATATTTGAAATGCCTATTGGCAACCACATCAGAAATGGCTATCGGCACCTATATCTGAAATGCCCTACGGCATTTATATCTGAAATGCCTATCGACACCTATATTTGAAATGCCTATCGGCACCTATATTTTAAATGCCTATCGGCAACTATATCTGATATGCCTATCGGCACCTATATCTGAAATGCCTATCGGCACCTCTTTTTGAAATGCCTATCGGAAACTACATCTAAAATGCCTATCGGCACCTATTTTTAAAATGCCAATCGGCAACTCTATCTGAAATGCCTATCGGCACCTATATCTGAAATGCCTATCGGCATCTATTTTTAAAATGCCGATCGGCAACTATATCTGAAATGCCTATCGGCACCTATATCTGAAATGCCTATCGGCACCAATTTTTGAAATGCCTATCGGGAACTACATCTGAAATGCCTATCAGCACCTATATTTGAAATGCCTATCGGCAACCATATCTGGAATGCCTATCGGCACCTATATTTGAAATGCCTATCGGCTTCTATATCTGAAATGCCTATCGGCACCTATATCTGAAATGCCTACCGCCACCAATTTTTGAAATGCCTATCGGAAACTACATCTAAAATGCCTGTCAGCACCTATTTTTGAAATGCCTATCACCAACCATATCTGGAATGCTTATCGGCACCTATATTTGAAAAAATTATCGGCTTCTATATCTGAAATGCCTATCGGCACCTATTTATAAAAATGCCAATCGGCAACTATATCTGAAATGCTTATAGGCACCTATATCTGAAATGCCTATCGGCACCTATTTTTGAAATGCCTATCGGAAACTACATCTAAAATGCCTATCAGCACCTATATTTGAAATGCCTATCGGCAACCATATCTGGAATGCCTATCGGCACCTATATTTGAAATGTCTATCGGCTTCTATATCTGAAATGCCTATCGGCACCTATTTTTAAAATGCCAATCGGCAACTATATCTGAAATGCCTATCGGCACCTATATCTGAAATGCCTATCGGCACCTATTTTTGAAATGCCTATCGGAAACTACATCTGAAATGTATATCATAACCTATATTTGAAATGCCTATCGGCAACCATATCTCAAATGCCTATCGGCACCTATATTTGAAATGCCTATCGACTTCTATATCTGAAATGCCTATCGGCACCTATTTTTAAAATGCTAATCGGCAACTATATCTGTAATGCCTATCGTCACCTATATCTGAAATGCCTATCGGCACCTACTTTTGAAATGCCTATCGGAAACAACATCTGAAATGCCTATCAGCACCTATATTTGAAATGCCTATCGGCAACTATATCTGAAATGCATTCGACACCTATATTTGAAATACCTATCGGCTTCTATATCTGAAATGCCTATCGGCACCTATTTTTAAAATGCCAATCGGTGACTGTATCTGAAATGCCTATCGGCACCTATATCTGAAATGCCTATCGGCACCAATTTTTGAAATGCCTATCGGAAACTACATCTGGAATGCCTATCAGCACCTATATTTGAAATGCCTATCGGCAACCATATCTGGAATGCCTATCAGCACCTATATTTGAAATGCCTATCGGCTTCTATATTTGAAATGCCTATCGGCACCTATTTTTAAAATTCCAATCGGCAACTCTATCTGAAATGCCTATCGGCACCTATATCTGAAATGCCTATCGGCACCTATTTTTAAAATGCCAATCGGCAACTATATCTGAAATGCCTAACGGCGCCTATATCTAAAATGCCTATCGGCACCAATTTTTGAAATGCCTATCGGGAACTACATCTATAATGCCTATCAGCACCTATATTTGAAATGCCTATCGGCAACCATATCTGAAATGCCTATCGGCACCTATATTTGAAATGCCTATAGGCTTCTATATCTGAAATGCCTATCGGCACCTATATCTGAAATGCCTATCGCCACCTATTTTTGAAATGCCTATCGGAAACTACATCTGAAATGCCTGTCGGCACCTATATTTGAAATGCCTATCGGCAACCATATCTGGAATGCCTATCGGCACCTATATTTGAAATGCCTATCGGCTTCTATATCTGAAATGCCTATCGGCACCTATTTTTAAAATGCCAATCGGCAACTGTATCTGAAATGCCTATCGACACCTATATCTGAAATGCCTATCGGCACCTATTTTTGAAATGCCAATCGGAAACTACATCTGAAATGCCTATCAGCACCTATATTTGAAATGCCTATCGGCAAACATATCAGAAATGCCTATCGACACCTATATTTGAAATACCTATCGGCTTCTATATCTGAAATGCCTATCGGCACCTATTTTTAAAATGCCAATCGGTAACTATATCTGAAATGCCTATCGGCACCTATATCTGAAATACCTATCGGCACCAATTTTTGAAATGTCTATCGGAAACTACATCTGGAATGCCTATCAGCACCTATATTTGAAATGCCTATCGGCGACCATATCTGGAATGCCTATCGGCACCTATATTTGAAATATCTATCGGCTTCTATATCTGAAATGCCTATCGACACCTATTTTTAAAATGCCAATTGGCAACTATATCTGAAATGCCTATCGGCACCTATATTTGAAATGCCTATCGGTACCTATTTTTGAAATGGCTATCGGAAACTACTTCTGAAATGCCTATCAGCACTTATATTTGAAATGCCTATCGGCAACCATATCTGGAATGCCTATCGGCACCTATATTTGAAATGCCTATCGGCTTCTATATCTGAAAAGCCTATCGGCACCTATTTTTAAAATGCCAATCGGAAACTATATGTGAAATGCCTATCGGCACCTATATCTGAAATGCCTATCGGCACCTACTTTTTGAAATGCCTTTCGGAAACTACATCTGAAATGCCTATCTGCTCCTATATTTGAAATGCCTATCGGCAACCATATCTGAAATGCCTATCGACACCTGTTTTTAAAATGCCGATCGGCTTCTATATCTGAAATGCCTATCGGCACCTGTTTTTAAAATGCCGATCGGCAACTATATCTGAAATGCCTATCGGCACCCATATCTGAAATGCCTATCGGCCTCAATTTTTGAAATGCCTAACGGAAACTACATCTTAAATGCCTATCAGCACCTATATTTGAAATGCCTATCGGCAACCATATCTGGAATGCCTATCGGCACCTATATTTGAAATGCCTATCGGCTTCTATATCTGAAATGCCTATCGGCACCTATTTTTAAAATGCCAATTGGCAACTATATCTGAAATGCCTATCGGCACCTATATCTGAGATGCCTATCGGCACCTATTTTTGAAATGCCTATCGGTAACTACATCTGAAATGCCTATCAGCACCTATATTTGAAATGCCTATCGGCAACTATATCTGGAATGCCTATCGGCACCTATATTTGAAATGCCTATCGGCTTCTATATCTGAAATGCCTATCGGCACCTATTTTTAAAATGCTAATCGGCAACTATATCTGAAATGCCTATCGACACCTATATCTGAAATGCCTATCGGCACCAATTTTTGAAATGCCTATCGGAAACTACATCTGGAATGCCTATCGGCACCTATGTTTGAAATTCCTATCGGCAACCATATCTGGAGTGCCTATCGGCACCTATATTTGAAATGCCTATCGGCTTCTATATCTAAAATGCCTATCGACATCTATTTTTAAAATGCCAATTGGCAACTATATCTGAAATGCCTATAGGCACCTATATCTGAAATGCCTATCGACACCTTTTTTTGAAATGACTATCGGAAACTACATCTGAAATGCCTATCAGCACCTATATTTGAAATGCCTATCGGCAACCATATTTGAAATGCCTATCGACACCTATATCTGAAATACCTATCGGCTTCTATATCTGAAATGCCTATCGGCACCTATTTTTAAAATGCCAATCGGTAACTATATCTGAAATGCCTATCGGCACCTATATCTGAAATGCCTATCGGCATTAATTTTTGAAATACCTATCGGAAACTACATCTGAAATGCCTATCAGCACCTATATTTGAAATGCCTATCGGCAACCATATCTGGGTTGCTTATCGGCACCTATATTTGAAATGCCTATCGGCTTCGATATCTGAAATACCTATCGGCACCTATTTTTAAAATGCCAATCGGCAACTTTATCTGGAATGCCTATCGGCACCTATATCTGAAATGCCTATCGGCACCAATTTTTGAAATGCCTATCGGAAACTACATTTGAAATGCCTATCAGCACCTATATTTCAAATGCCTATCGGCAACCATATCTGGAATGCCTATCAGCTCCTATATTTGAAATGCCTATCGGCTTCTATATCTGAAATGCCTATCAACACCTATTTTTAAAATTCCAATCGGCAACTATATCTGAAACGCCTATCGGCACCTATATCTGAAATGCCTATCGGCACCTATTTTTGAAATGCCTATCGGAAACTACATCTGAAATGCCTATCAGCACCTATATTTGAAATGCCTATCGGCAACCATATTTGGAATGCCTATCGGCACCTATATTTTAAATGCCTATCGGCAACCACATCAGAAATGCCAATCGGCACCTATATCTGAAATGTCTTTCGGCATTTATATCTGAAATGCATATCGACACCTATATTTGAAATGCCTATCGGCACCTATATTTTAAATGCCTATCGGCAACTATATCTGATATGCCTATCGGCACCTATATCTGAAATGCCTATCGGCACCTATTTTTGAAATACCTATCGGAAGCTACATCTAAAATGCCTATCGGCACCTATTTTTAAAATGCCAATCGGCAACTCTATCTGAAATGCCTATCGGCACCTATATCTGAAATGCCTATCGGCACCTATTTTTGAAATGCCTATCGGAAACTACATCTGAAATGCCTATCAGCACCTATATTTGAAATGCCTATCGGCAACCATATCTGAAATGCCTATCGACACCTATATTTGAAATACCTATCGGCTTCTATATTTGAAATGCCTATCGGCACCTATTTTTAAAATGCCAATCGGCCACTATATCTGAAATGCCTATCAGCACCTACATCTAAAATGCCTATCGGCACCAATTTTTGAAATGCCTATCGGAAACTACATCTGAAATGCCTATCAGCACCTATATTTGAAATGCCTATCGGCAACCATATCTGGGATGCCTATCGGCACCTATATTTGAAATGCCTATCGGCTTCTATATCTGAAATGCCTATCGACACCTATTTTTAAAATGCCAATTGGCAACTATATCTGAAATGCCTATCGGCACCTACTTTTTGAAATGCCTTTCGGAAACTACATCTGAAATGCCTATCTGCTCCTATATTTGAAATGCCTATCGGCAACCATATCTGAAATGCCTATCGACACCTATATTTGAAATACCTATCGGCTTCTATATCTGAAATGCCTATCGGCACCTGTTTTTAAAATGCCGATCGGCAACTATATCTGAAATGCCTATCGGCAGCTATATCTGAAATGCCTATCGGCATCAATTTTTGTAATGCCTATCGGAAACTACATCTAAAATGCCTATCAGCACCTATATTTGAAATGCCTATCGGCAACCATATCTGGAATGCCTATTGGCACCTATATTTGAAATGCCTATCCGCTTCTATATCTGAAATGCCTATCGGCACCTATTTTTAAAATGCCAATTGGCAACTATATCTGAAATGCCTATCGGCACCTATATCTGAAATGCCTATCGGCACCTATTTTTTAAATGCCTATCGATAACTACATCTGAAATGCCTATCAGCACCTATATTTGAAATGCCTATCGGCAAACATATCTGGAATGCCTATCGGCACCTATATTTGAAATGCCTATCGGCTTCTATATCTGAAATGCCTATCGGCACCTATTTTTAAAATGCTAATCGGCAACTATATCTGAAATGCCTATCGACACCTATATCTGAAATGCCTATCGGCACCTATTTTTGAAATGCCTATCAAAAACTACATCTGAAATGCCTATCAGCACCTATATTTGAAATGCCTATCGGCAACCATATCTGAAATGCCTATCGACACCTATATTTGAAATACCTATCGGCTTCTATAACTGAAATGCCTATCGGCACCTATTTTTAAAATGCCAATCGGTAACTATATCTGAAATGCCTATCGGCACCTATATCTGAAATGCCTATCGGCACCAATTTTTGAAATGCCTATCGGAAACTACAGCTGGAATGCCTATCAGCACCTATATTTGAATTGCCTATCGGCAACCATATCTGGAATGCCTATCGGCACCTATATTTGAAATGCCTATCGGCAACCATATCTGGTATGCCTATCAGCACCTATATTTGAAATGCTTATAGCTTCTATATCTGAAATGCCTATCGGCACCTATTTTTAAAATGCCAATCGGCAACTATATCTGAAATGCCTATCGACACCTATTTTTGAAATGCCTATCGGAAACTACATTAGAAATGCCTATCAGCACCTATATTTGAAGTGCCTATCGGCAACCATATCTGAAATGCCTATCGACACCTATATTTGAAATACCTATCGGCTTCTATAACTGAAATGCCTATCGGCACCTATTTTTAAAATGCCAATCGGTAACTATATCTGAAATGCCTATCGGCACCTATATCTGAAATGCCTATCGGCACCAATTTTTGAAATGCCTATCGGAAACTACAGCTGGAATGCCTATCAGCACCTATATTTGAATTGCCTATCGGCAACCATATCTGGAATGCCTATCGGCACCTATATTTGAAATGCCTATCGGCTTCTATATCTAAAATGCCTATCGACATCTATTTTTAAAATGCCAATATGCAACTATATCTGAAATGCCTATAGGCACCTATATCTGAAATGCCTATCGACACCTATTTTTGAAATGCCTATCGGAAACTACATCTGAAATGCCTATCAGCACCTATATTTGAAATGCCTATCGGCAACCATATCTGAAATGCCTATCGACACCTATATCTGAAATACCTATCGGCTTCTATATCTGAAATGCCTATCGGCAACCATTTTTAAAATGCCAATCGGCAACTATATCTGAAATGCCTATCGGCACCTATATCTGATATGCCTATCGGCACCATTTTTTGAAATGCCTATCGGAAACTACATCTGAAATGCCTATCAGAACCTATATTTGAAATGCCTATCGGCAACCATATCTGGGTTACTTATCGGCATCTATATTTGAAATGCCTATCGGCTTCTATATCTGAAATGCCTATCGGCACCTATTTATAAAATGCCAATCGGCAACTATATCTGAAATGCCTATCGGCACCTATATCTAATATGCCTATCGGCACCAATTTTTTGAAATGCCTATCGGAAACTACATCTGAAATGCCTATCAGCACCTATATTTGAAATGCCTATCGGCAACCATATTTGGAATGCCTATCGGCTCCTATATTTGAAATGCCTATCGGCAACCACATCAGAAATGCCAATCGGCACCTATATCTGAAATGTCTTTCGGCATTTATATCTGAAATGCCTATCGACACCTATATTTGAAATGCCTATCGGCACCTATATTTTAAATGCCTATCGGCAACTATATCTGATATGCCTATCGGCACCTATATCTGAAATGCCTATCGGCACCTATATCTAAATTGCCTATCTAAACCTATTTTTGAAATGCCTATCGGAAACTACATCTGAAATGCCTATCAGCACCTATATTTGAAATGCCTATCGGCAAACATATCTGGAATGCCTATCAGCACCTATATTTGAAATGCCTATCGGCTTCTATATCTGAAATGCCTATCGGCACCTATTTTTAAAATTCCAATCGGCAACTATATCTGAAATGCCTATCGGCACCTATATCTGAAATGCCTATCGGCACCTATTTTTGAAATGCCTATCGGAAACTACATCTGAAATGCCTATCAGCACCTATATTTGAAATGCCTATCGGCAACCATATTTGGAATGCCTATCGGCTCCTATATTTGAAATGCCTATCGGCAACCACATCAGAAATGCCAATCGGCACCTATATCTGAAATGTCTTTCGGCATTTATATCTGAAATGCCTATCGACACCTAAATTTGAAATGCCTATCGGCACCTATATTTTAAATGCCTATCGGCAACTATATCTGATATGCCTATCGGCACCTATATCTGAAATGCCTATCGGCACCTATATCTAAATTGCCTATCTAAACCTATTTTTGAAATGCCTATCGGAAACTACATCTGAAATGCCTATCAGCACCTATATTTGAAATGCCTATCGGCAACCATATCTGAAATGCCTATCGACACCTATATTTCAAATACCTATCGGCTTCTATATCTGAAATGCCTATCGGCATCTATTTTTAAAATGCCAATCGCCCACTATATCTGAAATGCCTATCAGCACCTATATCTGAAATGCCTATCGGCACCAATTTTTGAAATGCCTATCGGAAACTACATCTGAAATGCCTATCAGCACCTATATTTGAAATGCCTATCGGCAACCATATCTGGAATGCCTATCGGCACCTATATTTCAAATGCCTATCGGTTTCTATATCTGAAATGCCTATCGACACCTATTTTTAAAATGCCAATTGGCAGCTGTATCTGAAATGCCTATCGGCACCTATATCTGAAATGCCTATCGGTACCTATTTTTGAAATGCCTATCGGAAACTACATCTGAAATGCCTATCAGCACCTATATTTGAAATGCCTATCGGCAACCATATCTGAAATGCCTATCGACACCTATATTTGAAATACCTATCGGCTTCTATATCTGAAATGCCTATCGGCACCTGTTTTTAAAATGCCAATCGGCAACTATTCTGAAATGCCTATCGGCACCTATATCTGAAATGCCTATCGGCATCAATTTTTGAAATGCCTATCGGAAACTACATCTGAAATGCCTATCAGCACCTATATTTGAAATGCCTATCGGCAACCATATCTGGAATGCCTATCGGCGCCTATATTTGAAATGCCTCTCGGCTTCTATATCTGAAATGCCTATCGGCACTTATTTTTAAAATGCAAATCGGCAACTATATCTCAAGTGCCTATCGACACCTATATCTGAAATGCCTATCGGCACCTATTTTTGAAATGCCTATCGGAAACTACATCTGAAATGCCTATCAGCACCTATATTTGAAATGCCTATCGGCAAATATATCGGAAATGCCTATCGACACCTATATTTGAAATACCTATCGGCCTCTATATCTGAAATGCCCATCGACACCTATTTTTAAAATGCCAATCGGCCACTATATCTGAAATGCCTATCGGCACCTATACCTGAAATGCCTATCGGCACCTATTTTTGAGATGCCTATCTGAAACTACATCTGAAATGCCTGTCAGCACCTATATTTGAAATGCCTATCGGCAACCATATCTGGAATGCTTATCGGCACCTATATTTGAAATGCCTATCGGCAACCATATCTGGTATGCCTATCAGCACCTATATTTGAAATGCTTATAGCTTCTATATCTGAAATGCCTATCGGCACCTATTTTTAAAATGCCAATCGGCAACTATATCTGAAATGCCTATCGACACCTATTTTTGAAATGCCTATCGGAAACTTCATTAGAAATGCCTATCAGCACCTATATTTGAAGTGCCTATCGGCAACCATATCTGAAATGCCTATCGACACCTATATCTGAAATACCTATCGGCTTCTATATCTGAAATGCCTATCGGCACCTATTTTTAAAATGCCAATCGGCAACTATATCTGAAATGCCTATCGGCACCAATTTTTGAAATGCCTATCGGAAACTACATCTGAAATGCCTATCAGCACCTATATTTGAAATGCCTATCGGCAAACATATCTGGAATGCCTATCAGCACCTATATTTGAAATGCCTATCGGCTTCTATATCTGAAATGCCTATCGGCACCTATTTTTAAAATTCCAATCGGCAACTATATCTGAAATGCCTATCGGCACCTATTTTTGAAATGCCTATCCGAAACTACATCTGAAATGCCTATCAGCACATATATTTGAAATGCCTATCGGCAACCATATTTGGAATGCCTATCGGCACCTATATTTGAAATGCCTATCGGCAACCACATTAGAAAAGCCTATCGGCACCTATATCTGAAATGGCTTTCGGCATTTATATCTGAAATGCCTATCGACACCTATCTTTGAAATGCCTATCGGCACCTATATTTTAAATGCCTATCGGCATCTATATCTGATATGCCTATCGGCACCTATATCTGAAATGCCTATCGGCACCTATTTTTGAAATGCCTATCGGAAGCTACATCTAAAATGCCTATCGGCACCTATTTTTAAAATGCCAATCTGCAACTCTATCTGAAATGCCTATCGGCACCTATATCTAAAATGCCTATCGGCACCTATTTTTGAAATGCCTATCGGAAACTACATCTGAAATGCCTATCAGCACCTATATTTGAAATGCCTATCGGCAACCATATCTGAAATGCCTATCGACACCTATATTTGAAATACCTATCGGCTTCTATATCTGAAATGCCTATCGGCACCTATTTTTAAAATGCCAATCGGCCACTATATCTGAAATGCCTATCAGCACCTACATCTAAAATGCCTATCGGCACCAATTTTTGAAATGCCTATCGGAAACTACATCTGAAATGCCTATCAGCACCTATATTTGAAATGCCTATCGGCAACCATATCTGGGATGCCTATCGGCACCTATATTTGAAATGCCTATCGGCTTCTATATCTGAAATGCCTATCGACACCTATTTTTAAAATGCCAATTGGCAACTATATCTGAAATGCCTATCGGCACCTACTTTTTGAAATGCCTTTCGGAAACTACATCTGAAATGCCTATCTGCTCCTATATTTGAAATGCCTATCGGCAACCATATCTGAAATGCCTATCGACACCTATATTTGAAATACCTATCGGCTTCTATATCTGAAATGCCTATCGGCACCTGTTTTTAAAATGCCGATCGGCAACTATATCTGAAATGCCTATCGGCAGCTATATCTGAAATGCCTATCGGCATCAATTTTTGTAATGCCTATCGGAAACTACATCTAAAATGCCTATCAGCACCTATATTTGAAATGCCTATCGGCAACCATATCTGGAATGCCTATTGGCACCTATATTTGAAATGCCTATCCGCTTCTATATCTGAAATGCCTATCGGCACCTATTTTTAAAATGCCAATTGGCAACTATATCTGAAATGCCTATCGGCACCTATATCTGAAATGCCTATCGGCACCTATTTTTTAAATGCCTATCGATAACTACATCTGAAATGCCTATCAGCACCTATATTTGAAATGCCTATCGGCAAACATATCTGGAATGCCTATCGGCACCTATATTTGAAATGCCTATCGGCTTCTATATCTGAAATGCCTATCGGCACCTATTTTTAAAATGCTAATCGGCAACTATATCTGAAATGCCTATCGACACCTATATCTGAAATGCCTATCGGCACCTATTTTTGAAATGCCTATCAAAAACTACATCTGAAATGCCTATCAGCACCTATATTTGAAATGCCTATCGGCAACCATATCTGAAATGCCTATCGACACCTATATTTGAAATACCTATCGGCTTCTATAACTGAAATGCCTATCGGCACCTATTTTTAAAATGCCAATCGGTAACTATATCTGAAATGCCTATCGGCACCTATATCTGAAATGCCTATCGGCACCAATTTTTGAAATGCCTATCGGAAACTACAGCTGGAATGCCTATCAGCACCTATATTTGAATTGCCTATCGGCAACCATATCTGGAATGCCTATCGGCACCTATATTTGAAATGCCTATCGGCAACCATATCTGGTATGCCTATCAGCACCTATATTTGAAATGCTTATAGCTTCTATATCTGAAATGCCTATCGGCACCTATTTTTAAAATGCCAATCGGCAACTATATCTGAAATGCCTATCGACACCTATTTTTGAAATGCCTATCGGAAACTACATTAGAAATGCCTATCAGCACCTATATTTGAAGTGCCTATCGGCAACCATATCTGAAATGCCTATCGACACCTATATTTGAAATACCTATCGGCTTCTATAACTGAAATGCCTATCGGCACCTATTTTTAAAATGCCAATCGGTAACTATATCTGAAATGCCTATCGGCACCTATATCTGAAATGCCTATCGGCACCAATTTTTGAAATGCCTATCGGAAACTACAGCTGGAATGCCTATCAGCACCTATATTTGAATTGCCTATCGGCAACCATATCTGGAATGCCTATCGGCACCTATATTTGAAATGCCTATCGGCTTCTATATCTAAAATGCCTATCGACATCTATTTTTAAAATGCCAATATGCAACTATATCTGAAATGCCTATAGGCACCTATATCTGAAATGCCTATCGACACCTATTTTTGAAATGCCTATCGGAAACTACATCTGAAATGCCTATCAGCACCTATATTTGAAATGCCTATCGGCAACCATATCTGAAATGCCTATCGACACCTATATCTGAAATACCTATCGGCTTCTATATCTGAAATGCCTATCGGCAACCATTTTTAAAATGCCAATCGGCAACTATATCTGAAATGCCTATCGGCACCTATATCTGATATGCCTATCGGCACCATTTTTTGAAATGCCTATCGGAAACTACATCTGAAATGCCTATCAGAACCTATATTTGAAATGCCTATCGGCAACCATATCTGGGTTACTTATCGGCATCTATATTTGAAATGCCTATCGGCTTCTATATCTGAAATGCCTATCGGCACCTATTTATAAAATGCCAATCGGCAACTATATCTGAAATGCCTATCGGCACCTATATCTAATATGCCTATCGGCACCAATTTTTTGAAATGCCTATCGGAAACTACATCTGAAATGCCTATCAGCACCTATATTTGAAATGCCTATCGGCAACCATATTTGGAATGCCTATCGGCTCCTATATTTGAAATGCCTATCGGCAACCACATCAGAAATGCCAATCGGCACCTATATCTGAAATGTCTTTCGGCATTTATATCTGAAATGCCTATCGACACCTATATTTGAAATGCCTATCGGCACCTATATTTTAAATGCCTATCGGCAACTATATCTGATATGCCTATCGGCACCTATATCTGAAATGCCTATCGGCACCTATATCTAAATTGCCTATCTAAACCTATTTTTGAAATGCCTATCGGAAACTACATCTGAAATGCCTATCAGCACCTATATTTGAAATGCCTATCGGCAAACATATCTGGAATGCCTATCAGCACCTATATTTGAAATGCCTATCGGCTTCTATATCTGAAATGCCTATCGGCACCTATTTTTAAAATTCCAATCGGCAACTATATCTGAAATGCCTATCGGCACCTATATCTGAAATGCCTATCGGCACCTATTTTTGAAATGCCTATCGGAAACTACATCTGATATGCCTATCAGCACCTATATTTGAAATGCCTATCGGCAACCATATTTGGAATGCCTATCGGCTCCTATATTTGAAATGCCTATCGGCAACCACATCAGAAATGCCAATCGGCACCTATATCTGAAATGTCTTTCGGCATTTATATCTGAAATGCCTATCGACACCTAAATTTGAAATGCCTATCGGCACCTATATTTTAAATGCCTATCGGCAACTATATCTGATATGCCTATCGGCACCTATATCTGAAATGCCTATCGGCACCTATATCTAAATTGCCTATCTAAACCTATTTTTGAAATGCCTATCGGAAACTACATCTGAAATGCCTATCAGCACCTATATTTGAAATGCCTATCGGCAACCATATCTGAAATGCCTATCGACACCTATATTTCAAATACCTATCGGCTTCTATATCTGAAATGCCTATCGGCATCTATTTTTAAAATGCCAATCGCCCACTATATCTGAAATGCCTATCAGCACCTATATCTGAAATGCCTATCGGCACCAATTTTTGAAATGCCTATCGGAAACTACATCTGAAATGCCTATCAGCACCTATATTTGAAATGCCTATCGGCAACCATATCTGGAATGCCTATCGGCACCTATATTTCAAATGCCTATCGGTTTCTATATCTGAAATGCCTATCGACACCTATTTTTAAAATGCCAATTGGCAGCTGTATCTGAAATGCCTATCGGCACCTATATCTGAAATGCCTATCGGTACCTATTTTTGAAATGCCTATCGGAAACTACATCTGAAATGCCTATCAGCACCTATATTTGAAATGCCTATCGGCAACCATATCTGAAATGCCTATCGACACCTATATTTGAAATACCTATCGGCTTCTATATCTGAAATGCCTATCGGCACCTGTTTTTAAAATGCCAATCGGCAACTATTCTGAAATGCCTATCGGCACCTATATCTGAAATGCCTATCGGCATCAATTTTTGAAATGCCTATCGGAAACTACATCTGAAATGCCTATCAGCACCTATATTTGAAATGCCTATCGGCAACCATATCTGGAATGCCTATCGGCGCCTATATTTGAAATGCCTCTCGGCTTCTATATCTGAAATGCCTATCGGCACTTATTTTTAAAATGCAAATCGGCAACTATATCTCAAGTGCCTATCGACACCTATATCTGAAATGCCTATCGGCACCTATTTTTGAAATGCCTATCGGAAACTACATCTGAAATGCCTATCAGCACCTATATTTGAAATGCCTATCGGCAAATATATCGGAAATGCCTATCGACACCTATATTTGAAATACCTATCGGCTTCTATATCTGAAATGCCCATCGACACCTATTTTTAAAATGCCAATCGGCCACTATATCTGAAATGCCTATCGGCACCTATACCTGAAATGCCTATCGGCACCTATTTTTGAGATGCCTATCTGAAACTACATCTGAAATGCCTGTCAGCACCTATATTTGAAATGCCTATCGGCAACCATATCTGGAATGCTTATCGGCACCTATATTTGAAATGCCTATCGGCAACCATATCTGGTATGCCTATCAGCACCTATATTTGAAATGCTTATAGCTTCTATATCTGAAATGCCTATCGGCACCTATTTTAAAAATGCCAATCGGCAACTATATCTGAAATGCCTATCGACACCTATTTTTGAAATGCCTATCGGAAACTTCATTAGAAATGCCTATCAGCACCTATATTTGAAGTGCCTATCGGCAACCATATCTGAAATGCCTATCGACACCTATATCTGAAATACCTATCGGCTTCTATATCTGAAATGCCTATCGGCACCTATTTTTAAAATGCCAATCGGCAACTATATCTGAAATGCCTATCGGCACCAATTTTTGAAATGCCTATCGGAAACTACATCTGAAATGCCTATCAGCACCTATATTTGAAATGCCTATCGGCAAACATATCTGGAATGCCTATCAGCACCTATATTTGAAATGCCTATCGGCTTCTATATCTGAAATGCCTATCGGCACCTATTTTTAAAATTCCAATCGGCAACTATATCTGAAATGCCTATCGGCACCTATTTTTGAAATGCCTATCCGAAACTACATCTGAAATGCCTATCAGCACATATATTTGAAATGCCTATCGGCAACCATATTTGGAATGCCTATCGGCACCTATATTTGAAATGCCTATCGGCAACCACATTAGAAAAGCCTATCGGCACCTATATCTGAAATGGCTTTCGGCATTTATATCTGAAATGCCTATCGACACCTATCTTTGAAATGCCTATCGGCACCTATATTTTAAATGCCTATCGGCATCTATATCTGATATGCCTATCGGCACCTATATCTGAAATGCCTATCGGCACCTATTTTTGAAATGCCTATCGGAAGCTACATCTAAAATGCCTATCGGCACCTATTTTTAAAATGCCAATCTGCAACTCTATCTGAAATGCCTATCGGCACCTATATCTAAAATGCCTATCGGCACCTATTTTTGAAATGCCTATCGGAAACTACATCTGAAATGCCTATCAGCACCTATATTTGAAATGCCTATCGGCAACCATATCTGAAATGCCTATCGGCACCTATATTTGAAATACCTATCGGCTTCTATATCTGAAATGCCTATCGGCACCTATTTTTAAAATGCCAATCGGCAACTATATCTGAAATGCCTATCGACACCTATATCTGAAATGCCTATCGGCACCTATTTTTGAAATGCCTATCGGAAACTACATCTGAAATGCCTATCAGCACCTATATTTGAAATGCCTATCGGCAAACATATCTGAAATGCCTATCGACACCTATATTTGAAATACCTATCGGCTTCTATATCTGAAATGCCTATCAGCACCTATTTTTAAAATGCCAATCGGTAACTATATCTGCAATGCCTATCGGCACCTATATCTGAAATGCCTATCGGCACCAATTTTTGAAACGCCTATCGGAAACTACATCTGGAATGCCTATCAGCACCTATATTTGAAATGCCTATCGGCAACCATATCTGGAATGCCTATCGGCACCTATATTTGAAATGCCTATCGGCTTCTATATCTGAAATGCCTATCGACACCTATTTTTAAAACGCCAATTGGCAACTATATATGAAATGCCTATCGGCACCTATATCTAAAATGCCTATCGGTACCTATTTTTGAATTGCCTATCGGAAACTACATCTGAAATGCCTATCAGCACTTATATTTGAAATGCCTATCGGCAACCATATCTGGAATGCCTATCGGCACCTATATTTGAAATGCCTATCGGCTTCTATATCTGAAATGCCTATCGGCACCTATTTTTAAAATGCCAATCGGCAACTATATCTGAAATGCCTATCGACACCTATATCTGAAATGCCTATCGGCACCTATTTTTGAAATGCCTATCGGAAACTACATCTGAAATGCCTTTCAGCACCTATATTTAAAATGCCTATCGGCAAACATATCTAAAATGCCTATGGACACCTATATTTGAAATACCTATCGGCTTCTATATCTGAAATGCCTATCGGCACCTATTTTTAAAATGCTAATCGGTAACTATATCTGAAATGCCTATCGGCACCTATATCTGAAATGCCTATCGGCACCAATTTTTGAAATGCCTATCGGAAACTACATCTGGAATGCCTATCAGCACCTATATTTGAAATGCCTATCGGCAACCATATCTGGAATGCCTATCGGCACCTATATTTGAAATGCCTATCGGCTTCTATATCTAAATTGCCCATCGACACCTATTTTTAAAATGCCAATCGGCCACTATATCTGAAATGCCTATCAAACCTATACCTGAAATGCCTATCGGCACCTATTTTTGAAATGCCTATCGGAAACTACATCTGAAATGCCTATCGTCACCTTTATTTGAAATGCCTATCGGCAACCATATCTGGAATGCTTATCGGCACCTATATTTGAAATGCCTATCGGCTTCTTTATCTGAAATGCCTATCGGCACCTATTTTTAAAATGCCAATCGGCTACTATATCTGAAATGCCTATCGGCACCTATATCTGAAATGCCTATCGGCACCTATTTTTTAAATGCCTATCGGAAACTACATCTGAAATGCCTATCAGCACCTATATTTGAAATGCCTATCGGCAACCATATCTGGAATGCCTATCGGCACCTATATTTGAAATGCCTATCGGCTTCTATACTTGAAATGCCTATCGACACCTATTTTTAAAACGCCAATTGGCAACAATATATGAAATGCCTATCGGCACCTATATCTGAAATGCCTATCGGTACCTATTTTTGAAATGCCTATCGGAAACTACATCTGAAATGCCTATCAGCACTTATATTTGAAATGCCTATCGGCAACCATATCTGGAATGCATATCGGCACCTATATTTGAAATGCCTATCGGCTTATATATCTGAAATGACTATCGGCACCTATTTTTAAAATGCCAATTGGCAACTATATCTGAAATGCCTATCGGCACCTATATCTGAAACGCCTATCGGCACCTATTTTTGAAATGCCTATCGGCTTCTATATCTGAAATGCCTATCGGCACCTATATTTGAAATGCCTATCGGCAACCATATCTGGAATGCCTATCGGCACCTTTATTTGAAATGCCTATCGGCTTCTATATCTGAAATGCCTATCGGCACCTATTTTTAAAATGCCAATCGGCAACTATATCTGAAATGCTTATAGGCACCTATATCTGAAATGCCTATCGGCACCTATATTTGAAATGCCTATCGACACCTATATCTGAAATGCCTATCGGGACCTATTTTTGAAATGCCTATCGGAAACTACATCTGAAATGCCTATCGGCACCTATATTTGAAATGCCTATCGACACCTATATCTGAAATGCCTATCGGCACCTATTTTTGAAATGCCTATCGGAAACTACATCTGAAATGCCTATCAGCACTAATATTTGAAATGCCTATTGGCAACCACATCAGAAATGGCTATCGGCACCTATATCTGAAATGCCCTACGGCATTTATATCTGAAATGCCTATCGACACCTATATTTGAAATGCCTATCGGCACCTATATTTTAAATGCCTATCGGCAACTATATCTGATATGCCTATCGGCACCTATATCTGAAATGCCTATCGGCACCTCTTTTTGAAATGCCTATCGGAAACTACATCTAAAATGCCTATCGGCACCTATTTTTAAAATGCCAATCGGCAACTCTATCTGAAATGCCTATCGGCACCTATATCTGAAATGCCTATCGGCATCTATTTTTAAAATGCCAATCGGCAACTATATCTGAAATGCCTATCGGCACCTATATCTGAAATGCCTATCGGCACCAATTTTTGAAATGCCTATCGGGAACTACATCTGAAATGCCTATCAGCACCTATATTTGAAATGCCTATCGGCAACCATATCTGGAATGCCTATCGGCACCTATATTTGAAATGCCTATCAGCTTCTATATCTGAAATGCCTATCGGCACCTATATCTGAAATGCCTACCGCCACCAATTTTTGAAATGCCTATCGGAAACTACATCTGAAATGCCTGTCAGCACCTATTTTTGAAATGCCTATCACCAACCATATCTGGAATGCTTATCGGCACCTATATTTGAAAAAATTATCGGCTTCTATATCTGAAATGCCTATCGGCACCTATTTTTAAAATGCCAATCGGCAACTATATCTGAAATGCTTATAGGCACATATATCTGAAATGCCTATCGGCACCTATTTTTGAAATGCCTATCGGAAACTACATCTAAAATGCCTATCAGCACCTATATTTGAAATGCCTATCGGCAACCATATCTGGAATGCCTATCGGCACCTATATTTGAAATGTCTATCGGCTTCTATATCTGAAATGCCTATCGGCACCTATTTTTAAAATGCCAATCGGCAACTATATCTGAAATGCCTATCGGCATCTATATCTGAAATGCCTATCGGCACCATATTTTGAAATGCCTATCGGAAACAACATCTGAAATGCCTATCAGCACCTATATTTGAAATGCCTATCGGCAACCATATCTGAAATGCATTCGACACCTATATTTGAAATACCTATCGGCTTCTATATCTGAAATGCCTATCGGCACCTATTTTTAAAATGCCAATCGGTTACTATATCTGAAATGCCTATCGGCACCTATATCTGAAATGCCTATCGGCACCATATTTTGAAATGCCTATCGGAAACTACATCTGGAATGCCTATCAGCACCTATATTTGAAATGCCTATCGGCAACCATATCTGGAATGCCTATCAGCACCTATATTTGAAATGCCTATCGGCTTCTATATCTGAAATGCCTATCGGCACCTATTTTTAAAATTCCAATCGGCAACTCTATCTGAAATGCCTATCGGCACCTATATCCGAAATGCCTATCGGCACCTATTTTTAAAATGCCAATCGGCAACTATATCTGAAATGCCTAACGGCGCCTATATCTGAAATGCCTATCGGCACCAATTTTTGAAATGCCTATCGGGAACTACATCTATAATGCCTATCAGCACCTATATTTGAAATGCCTATCGGCAACCATATCTGAAATGCCTATCGGCACCTATATTTGAAATGCCTATCGGCTTCTATATCTGAAATGCCTATCGGCACCTATATCTGAAATGCCTATCGCCACCTATTTTTGAAATGCCTATCGGAAACTACATCTGAAATGCCTGTCGGCACCTATATTTGAAATGCCTATCGGCAACCATATCTGGAATGCCTATCGGCACCTATATTTGAAATGCCTATCGGCTTCTATATCTGAAATGCCTATCGGCACCTATTTTTAAAATGCCAATCGGCAACTGTATCTAAAATGCCTATCGACACCTATATCTGAAATGCCTATCGGCACCTATTTTTGAAATGCCAATCGGAAACTACATCTGAAATGCCTATCAGCACCTATATTTGAAATGCCTATCGGCAAACATATCTGAAATGCCTATCGACACCTATATTTGAAATACCTATCGGCTTCTATATCTGAAATGCCTATCGGCACCTATTTTTAAAATGCCAATCGGTAACTATATCTGAAATGCCTATCGGCACCTATATCTGAAATACCTATCGGCACCAATTTTTGAAATGCCTATCGGAAACTACATCTGGAATGCCTATCAGCACCTATATTTGAAATGCCTATCGGCGACCATATCTGGAATGCCTATCGGCACCTATATTTGAAATGCCTATCGGCTTCTATATCTGAAATGCCCATCGACACCTATTTTTAAAATGCCAATCGGCCACTATATCTGAAATGCCTATCGGCACCTATACCTGAAATGCCTATCGACACCTATTTTCGAAATGCCTATCGGAAACTACATCTAAAATGCCTATCAGCACCTATATTTGTAATGCCTATCGGCAACCATATCTGAAATGCCTATCGACACCTATATTTGAAATACCTATCGGCTTCTATATCTGAAATGCCTATCGGCACCTATATCTGAAATGCCTATCGCCACCAATTTTTGAAATGCCTATCGGAAACTACATCTGAAATGCCTGTCAGCACCTATATTTAAAATGCCTATCGGCAACCATATCTGGAATGCTTATCGGCACCTATATTTAAAATGCCTATCGGCTTCTATATCCGAAATGCCTATCGGCACCTATTTTTAAAATGCCAATCGGCAACTATATCTGAAATGCCTATCGACACCTATATCTGAAATGCCAATCGACACCTATTTTTGAAATGCCTATCGGAAACTACATCTGAAATGCCTATCAGCACCTATATTTGAAATGCCTATCGGCTTCTATATCTGAAATGCCTATCGGCACCTATTTTTAAAATGCAAATCGGTAACTATATCTGAAATGCCTATCGGCACCTATATCTGAAATGCCTATCGGCACCAATTTTTGAAATGCCTATCGGAAACTACATCTGAAATGCCTTTCAGCACCTATATTTGAAATGCCTATCGGCAACCATATCTGGAATGCCTATCGGCACCTATATTTGAAATGCCTATCGGCTTCTATATCTGAAATGCCTATCGGCACCTATTTTTAAAATGCAAATCGGTAACTATATCTGAAATGCCTATCGGCACCTATATCTGAAATGCCTATCGGCACCAATTTTTGAAATGCCTATCGGAAACTACATCTGAAATGCCTATCAGCACCTATATTTGAAATGCCTATCGGCAACTATATCTGGAATGCCTATCGGCACCTATATTTGAAATGCCTATCGGCTTCTATATCTAAAATGCCTATCGGCACCTATTTTTAAAATGCCAATCGGCAACTATATCTGTAATGCCTATC
The DNA here is from genome assembly GCA_034508555.1 of Venustoraphidia nigricollis. Taxonomy (NCBI): domain Eukaryota; kingdom Metazoa; phylum Arthropoda; class Insecta; order Raphidioptera; family Raphidiidae; genus Venustoraphidia; species Venustoraphidia nigricollis. The sequence continues at coordinate 297,084 of JAVRKA010000167.1, forward strand.
GGCACCTATATCTGAAATGCCTATCGGCACCTATTTTTAAAATGCCATTCAGAAACTATATCTGAAATGCCTATCGGCACCTATATCTGAAATGCCTATCGGCACCTATTTTTAAATTGCCTAATGGAAACTACATCTGAAATGCCTATAAGCACCTATATTTGAAATGGCTATCGGCAACCATATCTGGAATGCCTATCGGCACCTATATTTGAAATGCCTATCGGCTTCTATATCTGAAATGCCTATCGGCACCATTTTTTAAAATGCCAATCGGCAACTATATCTGAAGTGCCTATCGGCACCTATATCTGAAATGCCTATCGGCACCTATTTTTTAAATGCCTATCGAAAACTACATCAGAAATGCCTATCGGCACCTATATCTGAAATGCCTATCGGGACCTATTTTTGAAATGCCTATCGGAAACTACATCTAAAATGCCTATCGGCACCTATTTTTAAAATGCCAATCGGCAACTCTATCTGAAATGCCTATCGGCACCTATATCTTAAATGCCTTTCGGCACCTATTTTTAAAATGCCTATCGGAAACTACATCTGAAATGCCTATCAGCACCTATATTTGGAATGCCTATCGGCTTCTATATCTGAAATGCCTATCGACACCTATTTTTAAAATGCCAATCGGCAACTATATCTGAAATGCCTATGGGCACCTATATCTGAAATGCCTATGGGCACCTATATCTGAAATGCCTATCGGCACCTATTTTTTAAATGCCTATCGGAAACTACATCTAATATGCCTATCAGCACCTATATTTGAAATGACTATCGGCAACCATATCTGAAATGCCTATCGACACCTATATTTGAAATACCTATCGGCTTCTATATCTGAAATGCCTATCGGCACCTATTTTTAAAATGCCAATTGGCAACTATATCTGAAATGCCTATCAACACCTATATCTGAAATGCCCATCGGCACCTATTTTTGAAATGCCTATCGGAAACTACATCTGAAATGCCTATCAGCACCTATATTTGAAATGCCTATCGGCAACCACATCAGAAATGCCTATCGGCACCTATATCTGAAATGCCCTTCGGCATTTATATCTGAAATGCCTATCGACACCTATATTTGAAATGCCTATCGGCACCTATATTTTAATTGACTATCGGCAAATATATCTGATATGCCTATCGGCACCTATATCTGAAATACCTATCGGCACCTATTTTTGAAATGCCTATCGGAAACTACATCTAAAATGCCTATCAACACCTATTTTTAAAATGCCAATCGGCAACTCTATCTGAAATGCCTATCGGCACCTATATCTGAAATGCCTATCGGCACCTATTTTTAAAATGCCAATCGGCAACTATATCTGAAATGCCTATAGGCACCTATATCTGAAATGCCTATCGGCACCAATTTTTGAAATGCCTATCGGAAACTACATCTGAATTGCCTATCAGCACCTATATTTGAAATGCCTATCGGCAACCATATCTGGAATGCCTATCGGCACCTATATTTGAAATGCCTATCGACTTCTATATCTGAAATGCCTATCGGCACCTATTTTTAAAATGCCAATCGGCAAATATATCTGAAGTGCCTATCGGCACCTATATCTGAAATGCCTATCGGCACCTATTTTTGAAATGCCTATTGAAAACTACATCTGAAATGCCTATCAGCACCTATATTTGAAATGCCTATCGGCAACCACATCAGAAATGCCTATCGGCACCTATATCTTAAATGCCTTTCGACATTTATATCTGAAATGCCTATCGACAACTATATTTGAAATGCCTATCGGCACCTATATTTTAAATGCCTATCGGCAACTATATCTAATATGCCTATCGGCACCTATATCTGAAATGCCTAACGACACCTATTTTTGAAATGCCTATCGGAAACTACATCTAAAATGCCTATCGGCACCAATTTTTAAAATGCCAATCGGCAACTATATCTGAAATGCCTAATGGCACCTATATCTGAAATGCCTATCGGCACCTATTTTTGAAATGCCTATCGGAAACTACATCTGGCATGCCTATCAGCACCTATATTTGAAATGCTTATCGGCTTCTATATCTAAAATGCCTATCGACACCTATTTTTAAAATGCCAATCGGCAACTATATCTGAAATGCCTATCAGCACCTATATTTGAAATGCCTGTCGGCAACCACATCAGAAATGCCTATCGTCACCTATATCTGAAATGCCTTTCGGCATTTATATCTGAAATGCCTATCGACACCTATATTTAAAATGCCTATCGGCACCTATATTTTAAATGCCTATCGGCAACTATATCTGATATGCCTATCAGAACCTATATAATTGAAATGCCTATCGGCACCTATTTTTGAAATGCCTATCGGAAACTACATCTAAAATGCCTATCGGCAAATATTTTTAAAATGCTAATCGGCAACTATATCTGAAATGCCTATCGGCACCTATATTTGAAATGCCTATCGGCAACCATATGTGAAATGCCTATCGACACCTATATTTGAAATACCTATCGGCTTCTATATCTGAAATGCCTACCGGCACCTATTTGTAAAATACCAATCGGCAACTATATCTGAAATGCCTATCGGCAACAATTTTTAAAATGCTTATCGGAAACTACATCTGAAATGCCTATCAGCACCTATATTTGAAATGCCTATCGGCAACCATATCTGGAATGCCTATCGGCACCTATATTTGAAATGCCTATCGGCTTCTATATCTGAAATGCCTATCGGCACCTATTTTTGAAATGCCTATCGGAAACTACATCTGAAATGCCTATCAGCACCTATATTTAAAATGCCTTTCGGCAACCATATCTGAAATGCCTATCGGCACCTATATCTGAAATGCCTATCCGCATCAATTTTTGAAATGCCTATCGGAAACTACATCTGGAATGCCTATCAGCACCTATATTTGAAATGCCTGTCGGCAACCATATCTGGTATGCTTATCGGCACCTATATTTGAAATGCCTATCGGCTTCTATATCTGAAATGCCTATCGGCACCTATTTTTAAATTGCCAATCGGCAACTATATCTGAAATGCCTATCGGCACCTATATCTGAAATGCCTATCGGCACCTATTTTTGAAATGCCTATCGGAAACTACATCTGAAATGCCTATCAGCACCTATATTTGAAATGCCTATCGGCAACTATATCTGGAATGCCTATCGGCACCTATATCTAAAATGCCTATCGGCACCTATTTTTGAAATGCCTATCGGAAACTACATCTGAAATGCCTATCAGCACCTATATTTAAATTGCCCATCGGCAACCATATCTGGAATGCCTATCGGCACCTATATTTGAAATGCCTATCGGCTTCTATATCTGAAATGCCTATCGGCACCTATTTTTAAAATGCCAATCGGCAACTATATCTGAAATGCCTATCGGCACCTATACCTGAAATGCCTGCCGGCACCTATTTTTGAAATGCCTATCGGAAACTACAGCTGAAATGCCTATCAGCACCTATATTTGAAATGCCTATCGGCAACCATATCTGGAATGCCTATCGGCACCTATATTTGAAATGCCTATCGGCTTCTATATCTGAAATCCCTATCGGCTTCTATATCTGAAATGCCTATCGGCACCTATTTTTAAAACGCCAATCGGCAACTATATCTGAAATGCCTATCGGCACCTATATCTGAAATGGCTATCGGCATCAATTTTTGAAATGCCTATCGAAAACTACATCAAAAATGCCTATCAGCACCTATATTTGAAATGCCTATCGGCAACCATATCTTAAATGCCTATCGGCACATATTTTTAAAATGCCAATTAGCAACTATATCTGAAATGCCTATCGGCACCTATATCTGAAATGCCTATCGGCACCTATTTTTGAAATGCCTATCGGAAACTACATCTGAAATGCCTATCAGCACCTATATTTGAAATGCCTATCGGCTTCTATATCTGAAATGCCAATCGACACCTATTTTTAAAATGCCAATCGGCAACTATATCTGAAATGCCTTTTGGCACCTATATTTGAAATGCCTAACGGCACCTACTTTTGAAATTCCTATCGGAAACTACATCTGAAATGCCTATCAGCACCTATATTTAAAATGCCTATCGGCAACCATATCTGGAATGCCTATCGGCACCTATATTTGAAATGCCTATCGGCTTCTATATCTGAAATGCCAATCGACACCTATTTTTAAAATGCCAATCGGCAACTATATCTGAAATGCCTTTTGGCACCTATATCTGAAATGCCTAACGGCACCTACTTTTGAAATTCCTATCGGAAACTACATCTGAAATGCCTATCAGCACCTATATTTGAAATGCCTATCGGCAACCATATCTGGAATGCCTATCGGCACCTATATTTGAAATGCCTATCGGCTTCTATATCTGAAATGCCAATCGACACCTATTTTTAAAATGCCAATCGGCAACTATATCTGAAATGCCTTTTGGCACCTATATCTGAAATGCCTAACGGCACCTACTTTTGAAATTCCAATCGGAAATTACATCTGAAATGCCTATCAGCACCTATATTTGAAATGCCTATCGGCAACCATATCTGACATGGGTATCGACACCTATATTTGAAATACCTATCGGCTTCTATATCTAAAATGCCTATCGGCAAGTTTATCTGAAATGCCTATCGGCACCTATATCTGAAATGCCTATCGGCACATATTTTTGAAATGCCTATCGGAAACTACATCTTAAATGCCTATCAGCACCAATATTTGAAATGCCCATCGGCAACCATATCTGAAAGGCCTATCGACACCTATATTTGAAATACCTATCGGCTTCTATATCTGAAATGCCTATTAGCACTTATTTTTAAAATGCCAATCGGCAACTATTCTGAAATTCCTATCGGCACCTATATCTGAAATGCCTATCGGCACCTATTTTTGAAATGCCTATCGAAAACTACATCTGGAATGCCTATCAGCACCTATATTTGAAATGCCTATCGGCAACCATATCTGACATGCCTATTGACACCTATATTTGAAATACCTATCGGCTTCTATATCTGAAATGCCTATCGGCAACTACATCTGAAATGCCTATCGGCACCTATATCTGAAATGCCTATCGGCGCATATTTTTGAAATGCCTATCGGAAACTACATCTGAAATGCCTATCAGCACCAATATTTGAAATGCCCATCGGCAACCATATCTGAAATGCCTATCGACACCTATATTTGAAATACCTATCGGCTTCTATATCTGAAATGCCTATCGGCACCTATTTTTAAAATGCCAATCGGCAACTATATCTGAAATTCCTATCGGCACCTATATCTGAAATGCCTATCGGCACCTATTTTTGAAATGCCTATCGAAAACTACATCTAAAATGCCTATCAGCACCAATATTTGAAATGCCCATCGGCAACCATATCTGAAATGCCTATCGACACCTATATTTGAAATACCTATCGGCTTCTACAGCTGAAATGCCTATCAGCACCTATATTTGAAATGCCTATCGGCAACCACATCTGGAATGCCTATCGGCACCTATATTTGAAATGCCTATCGGCTTTTATATCTGAAATGCCTATCGGCACATTTTTTTGAATTGCCTATCGGAAACTACATCTGAAATGCCTATCAGCACCAATATTTGAAATGCCCATCGGCAACCATATCTGAAATGCCTATCGACACCTATATTTGAAATACCTATCGGCTTCTATATCTAAAATGCCTATCGGCACCTATTTTTAAAATGCCAATCGGCAACAATATCTGAAATGCCTATCGGCACCTATATCTGTAATGCCTATCGGCACCTATTTTTGAAATGCCTATCGGAAACAACATCTGAAATGCCTATCAGCACCTATATTTGAAATGCCTATCGGCAACGATATCTGGAATGCCTATCGGCACCTATATTTGAAATGCCTATCGGCTTCTATATCTGAAATGCCTATCGGCACCTATTTTTAAAATGCCAATCGGCAACTATATCTGAAGTGCCTATCGGCACCTATATCTGAAATGCCTATCGGCACCTATTTTTGAAATGCCTATCGAAAACTACATCTGAAATGCCTATCAGCACCTATATTTGAAATGCCTATCGGCAACCACATCAGAAATGCCTATCGGCACCTATATCTGAAATGCCTTTCGGCATTTATAAATGAAATTCCTATCGACACTTATATTTGAAATGCCTATCGGCACCTTTATTTTAAATGCCTATCGGCAACTATATCTGATATGCCTGTCGGCACCTATATCTGAAATGCCTATCGGCACCCATTTTTGAAATGCCTATCGGAAACTACATCTGAAATGCCTATCAGCACCTATATTTGAAATGCCTATCGGCAACCATATCTGAAATGCCTATCGACACCTATATTTGAAATACCTATCGGCTTCTATATCTAAAATGCCTATCGGCACCTATTTTTAAAATGCCAATCGGCAACTATATCTGAAATGCCTATCGGCTTCTATATCTGAAATGCCTATCGGAAACTACATCTGAAATGCCTATCAGCACCTATATTTGAAATGCCTATCGGCAACCATATCTGGAATGCCTATCGACACCTATATTTAAAATACCTATCGGCTTCTATACCTGAAATGCCTATCGGCACCTGTTTTTAAAATGCCAATTGGCAACTATATCTGGAATGCCTATCGGCACCTATATCTGAAATGCCTATCGGCACCTATTTTTGAAATGCCTTTCGGAAACTACATCTGAAATGCCTATCTGCTCCTATATTTGAAATGCCTATCGGCAACCATATCTGAAATGCCTATCGACACCTATATTTAAAATACCTATCGGCTTCTATACCTGAAATGCCTATCGGCACCTGTTTTTAAAATGCCAATTGGCAACTATATCTGGAATGCCTATCGGCACCTATATCTGAAATGCCTATCGGCACCTATTTTTGAAATGCCTATCGGTAACTACATCTGAAATGCCTCTCAGCACCTATATTTGAAATGCCTATTGGCAAACATATCTGGAATACCTATCGGCACCTATATTTGAAATGCCTAACGGCTTCTATATCTGAAATGCCTATCGGCACCTATTTTTAGAATGCCAATCGGCAACTATATCTGAAATGCCTGTCGGCACCTATATCTGAAATGCCTATCGGCACCTATTTTTGAAATGCCTATCGGAAACTACATCTGAAATGCCTATCAGCACCTATATTTGAAATGCCTATCGGCAACAATATCTCGAATGCCTATCGGCACCTATATTTGAAATGCCTATCGGCTTCTATATCTGAAATGCCTATCGGTACCTATTTTTAAAATGCTAATCGGCAACTATATCTGAAATGCCTATCGGCACCTATATCTGTAATGCCTATCGGCACCTATTTTTGAAAAGACTATCGGAAACTACATCTGAAATGCCTATCAGTACTTATATTTGAAATGCTTATCGGCAACTATATCTCAAATGCCTATCGACACCTATATTTGAAATACCTATCGGCTTCTATATCTGAAATGCCTATCGGCACCTATTTTTAAAATGCCAATCAGTAACTATATCTGGAATGCCTTTCGGCACCTATATCTGAAATGCCTATCGGCACCTATATTTGAAATGCCTATCAGCTTCTATATCTGAAATGCCTATCGACACCTATTTTTAAAATGCCAATGGCAACTATATCTGAAATGCCTATCGGCACCTATATCTGAAATGCCTTTTGGCACCTATTTTTGAAATTCCTATCGGAAACTACATCTGAAATGCCTATCAGCACCTATATTTGAAATACTTATCGGCAACCATATCTGAAATGCCTATCGACACATATATTTGAAATACTTATCGGCTTCTATATCTGAAATGCCTATCGGCACCTATTTTTAAAATGCCAATTGGCAATTATATCTGAAATGCCTATCAACACCTATATCTGAAATGCCTATCGGCACCAATTTTTGAAATGCTTTCGGAAACTACATCTGAAATGCCTATCAGCACCTATATTTGAAATGCCTATCGGCAACCATATCTGGAATGCCTATCGGCACCTATATTTGAAATGCCTATCGGCTTCTATATCTGAAATGCCTATCGGCACCTATTTTTAAAATGCCAATGGGCAACTATATCTGAAATGCCTATCGGCACTTATATCTGAAATGCCTATCTGCACCTATTTTTGAAATGCCTATCGGAAACTACATCTGAAATGCCTATCAGCACCTATATTTGAAATGCCTATCGGCAACCATATCTGGAATGCCTATCGGCACCTATATTTGAAATGCCTATCGGCTTCTATATCTGAAATGCCTATTGGCACCTATTTTTAAAATGCCAATCGGCAACTATATCTGAAATGCCTATCGGCACCTATATCTAAAATGCCTATCGGCACCTATTTTGAAATGCCTATCGGAAACTACATCTGAAATGCCTATCAGCACCTATATTTGAAATGCCTATCGGCAACCATATCTGGAATGCCTATCGGCACCTATATTTGAAATGCCTATCGGCTTCTATATCTAAAATGCCTATCGGCACCTATTTTTAAAATGCCAATCGGCAACTATATCTGTAATGCCTATCGGCACCTATATCTGAAATGCCTATCGGCACCTATTTTTAAAATGCCATTCAGAAACTATATCTGAAATGCCTATCGGCACCTATATCTGAAATGCCTATCGGCACCTATTTTTAAATTGCCTAATGGAAACTACATCTGAAATGTCTATAAGCACCTATATTTGAAATGGCTATCGGCAACCATATCTGGAATGCCTATCGGCACCTATATTTGAAATGCCTATCGGCTTCTATATCTGAAATGCCTATCGGCACCATTTTTTAAAATGCCAATCGGCAACTATATCTGAAGTGCCTATCGGCACCTATATCTGAAATGCCTATCGGCACCTATTTTTGAAATGCCTATCGAAAACTACATCTGAAATGCCTATCAGCACCTAAATTTGAAATGCCTATCGGCAACCACATCAGAAATGCCTATCGGCACCTATATCTGAAATGCCTTTCGGCATTTATATCTGAAATGCCTATCGACACCTATATTTGAAATGCCTATCGGCACCTATATTTTAAATGCCTATCGGCAACTATATCTGATATGCCTATCGGCACCTATATCTGAAATGCCTATCGGCACCTATTTTTGAAATCCCTATCGGAAATTACATCTAAAATGCCTATCGGCACCTATTTTTAAATGCCAATCGGCAACTATATCTGAAATGCCTATCGGCACCTATATCTGAAATGCCTATCGGCAACTATTTTTGAAATGCCTATCGGAAACCACATCTGAAATGCCTATCAGCACGTATATTTTAAATGCCTGTCGGCAACTATATCTGATATGCCTATCGGCACCTATATCTGAAATGCCTATCGGCACCTATTTTTGAAATCCCTATCGGAAACTACATCTAAAATGCCTATCGGCACCTATTTTTAAATGCCAATCGGCAACTATATCTGAAGTGCCTATCGGCACCTATATCTGAAATGCCTATCGGCACCTATTTTTGAAATGCCTGTCGAAAACTACATCTGAAATGCCTATCAGCACCTAAATTTGAACTGCCTATCGGCAACCACATCAGAAATGCCTATCGGCACCTATATCTGAAATGCCTTTCGGCATTTATATCAGAAATGCCTATCGACACCTATATTTGAAATGCCTATCGGCACCTATATTTTAAATGCCTATCGGCAACTATATCTGATATGCCTATCGGCACCTATATCTGAAATGCCTATCGGCACCTATTTTTGAAATGCCTATCGGAAACTACATCTAAAATGCCTATCGGCACCTATTTTTAAAATGCCAATCGGCAACTCTATCTGAAATGCCTATCGGCACCTATATCTTAAATGCCTTTCGGCACCTATTTTTAAAATGCCTATCGGAAACTACATCTGAAATGCCTATCAGCCCCTATATTTGAAATGCCTATCGGCTTCTATATCTGAAATGCCTATCGACACCTATTTTTAAAACGCCAATCGGCACCTATATCTGAAATGCCTATCGGCACCTATTTTTTAAATGCCTATCGGAAACTACATCTGAAATGCCTATCAGCACCTATATTTGAAATGCCTATCGGCAACCACATCAGAAATGCCTATCGGCACCTATATCTGAAATGCCCTTCGGCATTTATATCTGAAAAGCCTATTGACACCTATATTTGAAATGCCTATCGGCACCTATATTTTAATTGCCTATCGGCAAATATATCTGATATGCCTATCGGCACCTATATCTGAAATGCCTATCGGCACCAATTTTTGAAATGCCTATCGGAAAATACATCTGAATTGCCTATCAGCACCTATATTTGAAATGCCTATCGGCAAACATATCTGGAATGCCTATCGGCACCTATATTTGAAATGCCTATTGACTTCTATATCTGAAATGCCTATCGGCACCTATTTTTAAAATGCCAATCGGCAACTATATCTGAAATGCCTATCGGCACCTATATCTGAAATGCCTATCGGCACCTATATCTGAAATGCCTATCGGCACCTATTTTTAAAATGCCAATCGGCAACTATATCTGAAATGCCTACCGGCACCTATATCTGAAATGCCTATCGGCACCAATTTTTGAAATGCCTATCGGAAACTACATCTGAATTGGCTATCAGCACCTATATTTGAAATGCCTATCGGCAAACATATCTGGAATGCCTATCGGCACCTATATTTGAAATGCCTATCGACTTCTATATCTGAAATGCCTATCGGCACCTATTTTTAAAATGCCAATCGGCAAATATATCTGAAGTGCCTATCGGCACCTATATCTGAAATGCCTATCGGCACCTATTTTTGAAATGCCTATTGAAAACTACATCTGAAATGCCTATCAGCACCTATATTTGAAATGCCTATCGGCAACCACATCAGAAATGCCTATCGGCACCTATATTTGAAATGCCTATCGGCACCCATATTTTAAATGCCTATCGGCAACTATATCTAATATGCCTATCGGCACCTATATCTGAAATGCCTAACGGCACCTATTTTTGAAATGCCTATCGGAAACTACATCTGAAATGCCTATCAGCACCTATATTTGAAATGCCTATCGGCTTCTATATCTGAAATGCCTATCGACACCTATTTTTAAAATGCCAATCGGCAACTATATCTGAAATGCCTATCAGCACCTATATTTGAAATGCCTGTCAGCAACCACATCAGAAATGCCTATCGGCACCTATATCTGAAATGCCTTTCGGCATTTATATCTGAAATGCCTATCGACACCTATATTTGAAATGCCTATCGGCACCTATATTTTAAATGCCTATCGGCATCTATATCTGATATGCCTATCGGAACCTATATAATTGAAATGCCTATCGGCACCTATTTTTGAAATGCCTATCGGAAACTACATCTAAAATGCCTATCGGCAAATATTTTTAAAATGCTAATCGGCAACTATATCTGAAATGCCTATCGGCACCTATATCTGAAATGCCTATCGGCACCTATTTTTGAAATGCCTATCGGAAACTACATCTGAAATGCCTATCAGCACCTATATTTGAAATGCCTATCGGCAACCATATGTGAAATGCCTATCGACACCTATATTTGAAATACCTATCGGCTTCTATATCTGAAATGCCTATCGGCACCTATTTGTAAAATACCAATCGGCAACTATATCTGAAATGCCTATCGGCAACAATTTTTGAAATGCTTATCGGAAACTACATCTGAAATGCCTATCAGCACCTATATTTGAAATGCCTATCGGCAACCATATCTGGAATGCCTATCGGCACCTATATTTGAAATGCCTATCGGCTTCTATATCCGAAATGCCTATCGGCACCTATTTTTTAAATACCAATCGGCAACTATATCTAAAATGCCTATCGGCACCTATATCTGAAATGCCTATCGGCACCTATTTTTGAAATGCCTATCGGAAACTACATCTGAAATGCCTATCAGCACCTATATTTAAAATGCCTTTCGGCAACCATATCTGAAATGCCTATCGGCACCTATATCTGAAATGCCTATCCGCATCAATTTTTGAAATGCCTATCGGAAACTACATCTGGAATGCCTATCAGCACCTATATTTGAAATGCCTATCGGCAACCATATCTGGAATGCCTATCGGCACCTATATTTGAAATGCCTATCGACTTCTATATTTGAAATGCCTATCGGCACCTATATCTGAAATGCCTATCGGCACCAATTTTTGAAATGCCTATCGGAAACTACATGTGAAATGCCTATCAGCACCTATATTTGAAATGCCTATCGGCAACCATATCTGGAATGCTTATCGGCACCTATATTTGAAATGCCTATCGGCTTCTATATCTGAAATGCCTATCGGCACCTATTTTTAAATTGCCAATCGGCAACTATATCTGAAATGCCTATCGGCACCTATTTTTGAAATGCCTATCGGAAACTACATCTGAAATGCCTATCAGCACCTATATTTGAAATGCCTATCGGCAACTATATCTGGAATGCCTATTGGCACTTATATTTGAAATGCCTATCGGCTTCTATATCTGAAATGCCTATCGGCACCTATTTTTAAAATGCCAATCGGCAACTATATCTGCAATGCCTATCGGCACCTATATCTAAAATGCCTATCGGCACCTATTTTTGAAATGCCTATCGGAAACTACATCTGAAATGCCTATCAGCACCTATATTTAAATTGCCCATCGGCAACCATATCCGGAATGCCTATCGGCACCTATATTTGAAATGCCTATCGGCTTCTATATCTGAAATGCCTATCGGCACCTATTTTTAAAATGCCAATCGGCAACTATATCTGAAATGCCTATCAGCACCTATATCTGAAATGCCTATCGGCACCAATTTTTGAAATGCCTATCGGAAACTACATCTGAAATGCCTATCAGCACCTATATTTGAAATGCCTATCGGCAACTATATCTGGAATGCCTATCGGCACCTATATTTGAAATGCCTATCGGCTTCTATATCTGAAATGCCTATCGGCACCTATTTTTAAAATGCCAATCGGCAACTATATCTGCAATGCCTATCGGCACCTATATCTAAAATGCCTATCGGCACCTATTTTTGAAATGCCTATCGGAAACTACATCTGTAATGCCTATCAGCCAAAATATTTGAAATGCCTATCGGAAACCATTACTGAAATGCCTATAGACACCTATATTTGAAATACCTATCGGCTTCTATATCTGAAATGCCTATCGGCACCTATTTTTAAAATGCCAATCGGCAACTATATCTGAAATGCCTATCAGCACCTATATCTGAAATGCCTATCGGCACCAATTTTTGAAATGCCTATCGGAGACTACATCTGAAATGCCTATCAGCATCTATATTTGAAAAGCCTATCGGCAAACATATCTGGAATGCCTATCGGCACCAATATTTGAAATGCCTATCGGCTTCTATATCTGAAATGCCTATCGGCCCCTATTTTGAAAATGCCAATCGGCAACTACATCTGAAGTGCCTATCGGCACCTATATCTGAAATGCCTATCGGCACCTATTTTTGAAATGCCTATCGAAAACTACATCTGAAATGCCTATCAGCACCTATATATGAAATGCCTATCGGCAACCACATCAGAAATGCCTATCGGCACCTATATCTGAAATGCCTTTCGGCATTTATATCTGAAATGCCTATCGACACCTATATTTGAAATGCCTATCGGCACCTATATTTTAAATGCCTATCGGCAACTATATCTGATATGCCTATCGGCACCTATATCTGAAATGCCTATCGGCACCTATTTTTGAAATGCCTATCGGAAACTACATCTAAAATGCCTATCGGCACCTATTTTTAAAATGCCAATCGGCATCTATATCTGAAATGCCTATCGGCACCTATATCTGAAATGCCTATCGGCACCTATTTTTGAAATGCCTATCGGAAACTACATCTGAAATGCCTATCAGCACCTATATTTGAAATACTTATCGGCAACCATATCTGAAATGCCTATCGACACCTATATTTCAAAATACCTATCGGCTTCTATATCTGAAATGCCTATCGGCACCTATTTTTAAAATATAAATCGGCAACTATATCTGAAATGCCTATCGGCACCTATATCTGAAATGCCTATCGGCACCAATTTTTGAAATGCCTATCGGAAACTACATCTGAAATGCCTATCAGCACCTATATTTGAAATGCCTATCGGCAACCATATCTGGAATGCCTATCGGCACCTATATTTGAAATGCCTATCGGCTTCTATATCTGAAATGCCTATCGACACCTATTTTTAAAATGCCAATTGGCAACTATATCTGATATGCCTATCGGCACCTATATCTGAAATGCCTATCGGCACCTATTTTTGAAATGCCTATCGGAAACTACATCCTAAATGCCTATCAGCCACAATATTTGAAATGCCTATCGGAAACCAAATCTGAAATGCCTATCGACATCTATATTTGAAATACCCATCGGCTTCTATATCTGAAATGCCTATCGGCACCAATTTTTGAAATGCCTATCGGAAACTACATCTGAAATGCCTATCAGCACCTATATTTAAAATGCCTTTCGGCAACCATATCTGAAATGCCTATCGGCACCTATATCTGAAATGCCTATCCGCATCAATTTTTGAAATGCCTATCGGAAACTACATCTGGAATGCCTATCAGCACCTGTATTTGAAATGCCTATCGGCAACCATATCTGGAATGCCTATCGGCACCTATATTTGAAATGCCTATCGACTTCTATATTTGAAATGCCTATCGGCACCTATATCTGAAATGCCTATCGGCACCAATTTTTGAAATGCCTATCGGAAACTACATGTGAAATGCCTATCAGCACCTATATTTGAAATGCCTATCGGCAACCATATCTGGAATGCTTATCGGCACCTATATTTTAAATGCCTATCGGCTTCTATATCTGAAATGCCTATCGGCACCTATTTTTAAATTGCCAATCGGCAACTATATCTGAAATGCCTATCGGCACCTATTTTTGAAATGCCTATCGGAAACTACATCTGAAATGCCTATCAGCACCTATATTTGAAATGCCTATCGGCAACTATATCTGGAATGCCTATCGGCACTTATATTTGAAATGCCTATCGGCTTCTATATCTGAAATGCCTATCGGCACCTATTTTTAAAATGCCAATCGGCAACTATATCTGCAATGCCTATCGGCACCTATATCTAAAATGCCTATCGGCACCTATTTTTGAAATGCCTATCGGAAACTACATCTAAAATGCCTATCAGCACCAATATTTAAATTGCCCATCGGCAACCATATCTGGAATGCCTATCGGCACCTATATTTGAAATGCCTATCGGCTTCTATATCTGAAATGCCTATCGGCACCTATTTTTAAAATGCCAATCGGCAACTATATCTGAAATGCCTATCAGCACCTATATCTGAAATGCCTATCGGCACCAATTTTTGAAATGCCTATCGGAAACTACATCTGAAATGCCTATCAGCACCTATATTTGAAATGCCTATCGGCAACTATATCTGGAATGCCTATCGGCACCTATATTTGAAATGCCTATCGGCTTCTATATCTGAAATGCCTATCGGCACCTATTTTTAAAATGCCAATCGGCAACTATATCTGCAATGCCTATCGGCACCTATATCTAAAATGCCTATCGGCACCTATTTTTGAAATGCCTATCGGAAACTACATCTGTAATGCCTATCAGCCAAAATATTTGAAATGCCTATCGGAAACCATTACTGAAATGCCTATAGACACCTATATTTGAAATACCTATCGGCTTCTATATCTGAAATGCCTATCGGCACCTATTTTTAAAATGCCAATCGGCAACTATATCTGAAATGCCTATCAGCACCTATATCTGAAATGCCTATCGGCACCAATTTTTGAAATGCCTATCGGAAACTACATCTGAAATGCCTATCAGCACCTATATTTGAAATGCCTATCGGCAAACATATCTGGAATGCCTATCGGCACCAATATTTGAAATGCCTATCGGCTTCTATATCTGAAATGCCTATCGGCCCCTATTTTGAAAATGCCAATCGGCAACTATATCTGCAATGCCTATCGGCACCTATATCTAAAATGCCTATCGGCACCTATTTTTGAAATGCCTATCGGAAACTACATCTGTAATGCCTATCAGCCAAAATATTTGAAATGCCTATCGGAAACCATTACTGAAATGCCTATAGACACCTATATTTGAAATACCTATCGGCTTCTATATCTGAAATGCCTATCGGCACCTATTTTTAAAATGCCAATCGGCAACTATATCTGAAATGCCTATCAGCACCTATATCTGAAATGCCTATCGGCACCAATTTTTGAAATGCCTATCGGAAACTACATCTGAAATGCCTATCAGCACCTATATTTGAAATACCTATCGGCTTCTATATCTGAAATGCCTATCGGCACCTATATCTGAAATGCCTATCGGCACCTATTTTTGAAATGCCTATCGAAAACTACATCTGAAATGCCTATCAGCACCTATATATGAAATGCCTATCGGCAACCACATCAGAAATGCCTATCGGCACCTATATCTGAAATGCCTTTCGGCATTATATCTGAAATGCCTATCGACACCTATATTTGAAATGCCTATCGGCACCTATATTTTAAATGCCTATCGGCAACTATATCTGATATGCCTATCGGCACCTATATCTGAAATGCCTATCGGCACCTATTTTTGAAATGCCTATCGGAAACTACATCTAAAATGCCTATCGGCACCTATTTTTAAAATGCCAATCGGCATCTATATCTGAAATGCCTATCGGCACCTATATTTGAAATGCCTATCGGCACCTATTTTTGAAATGCCTATCGGAAACTACATCTGAAATGCCTATCAGCACCTATATTTGAAATACCTATCGGCAACCATATCTAAAATGCCTATCGACACCTATATTTCAAAATATCTATCGGCTTCTATATCTGAAATGCCTATCGGCACCTATTTTTAAAATATAAATCGGCAACTATATCTGAAATGCCTATCGGCACCTATATCTGAAATGCCTATCGGCACCAATTTTTGAAATGCCTATCGGAAACTACATCTGAAATGCCTATCAGCACCTGTATTTGAAATACCTATCGGCAACCATATCTGAAATGCCTATCGACACCTATATTTCCAAATACCTATCGGCTTCTATATCTGAAATGCCTATCGGCACCTATTTTTAAAATATAAATCGGCAACTATATCTGAAATGCCTATCGGCACCTATATCTGAAATGCCTATCGACACCTATTTTTAAAATGCCAATTGGCAACTATATCTGAAATGCCTATCGGCACCTATATCTGAAATGCCTATCGGTACCTATTTTTGAAATGCTTATCGGAAACTACTTCTGAAATGCCTATCTGGTCCTATATTTGAAATGCCTATCGGCTACCATATCTGAAATGCCTATCGACACCTATATTTGAAATACCTATCGGCTTCTATATCTGAAATGCCTATCGGCACCTGTTTTTAAAATGCCAATCGGCAACTATATCTGAAATGCCTATCGGCACCTATATCTGAAATGCCTATCGGCATCAATTTTTGAAATGCCTATCGAAAACTACATCTAAAATGCCTATCAGCACCTATATTTGAAATGCCTATCCGCAACCATATCTGGAATGCCTATCGGCACATATTTTTAAAATGCCGATTGGCAACTATATCTGAAATGCCTATCGGCACCTAAATCTGAATTGCCTATCGGCACTTTTTTTTTGAAATGCCTATCGGAAACTACATCTGAAATGCCTATCAGCACCTAAATTTGAAATGCCTATCGGAAACCATATCTGGAATGCCTATCGGCACCTATATTTGAAATGCCTATCGGCTTCTATATCTGAAATGCCTATCGGCACCTATTTTTTAAATGCCAATCGGCAACTATATCTGAAATGCCTATCGACACCTATATCTGAAATGCCTACCGGCACCTATTTTTGAAATGCCTATCGGAAACTACATCTGAAATGCCTATCAGCACCTATATTTGAAATGCCTATCGGCTTCTATATCTGAAATGCCTATCGGCACCTATTTTTAAAATGCAAATCGGTAACTATATCTGAAATGCCTATCGGCACCTATATCTGAAATGCCTATCGGCACCAATTTTTGAAATGCCTATCGGAAACTACATCTGGAATGCCTATCAGCACCTATATTTGAAATGCCTATCGGCAACCATATCTGACATGCCTATCGACACCTATATTTGAAATACCTATCGGCTTCTATATCTGAAATGCCTATCGGCACCTATTTTTAAAATGCCAATCGGCAACTATATCTGAAATGCCTATCGGCACCTATATCTGAAATGCCTATCGGCACATATTTTTGAAATGCCTATCGGAAACTACATCTGAAATGCCTATCAGCACCAATATTTGAAATGCCCATCGGCAACCATATCTGAAATGCCTATCGCCACCTTTATTTGAAATACTTATCGGCTTCTATATCTGAAATGCCTATCGGCACCTATTTCTAAAATGCCAATCGGCAACTATATCTGCTAAATGCCTATCGGCACCTATATCTGAAATGCCTATAGGCACATATTTTTGAAATTCCTATCGGAAACTACATCTGAAATGCCTATCAGCACCTATATTTGAAATGCCTATCGGCAACCATATCTGACATGCCTATCGACACCTATATTTGAAATACCTATCGGCTTCTATATCTGAAATGCCTATGGGCACCTATTTTTAAAATGCCAATCGGCAACTATATCTGAAATTCCTATCGGCACCTATATCTGATATGCCTATCGGCACCAATTTTTGAAATGCCTATCGGAAACTACATCTGAAATGCCTATCAGCACCTATATTTGAAATGCCTATCGGTACCATATCTGGAATGCCTATCGGCACCTATATTTGAGATGCCTATCGGCTTCTATATCTGAAATGCCTATCGGCACCTATTTTTAAAATGCCAATCGGCAACTATATCTGAAATGCCTATCAGCACCTATATCTGAAATGCCTATCGGCACCAATTTTTGAAATGCCTATCGGAAACCACATCTGGAATGCCTATCAGCACCTATATTAGAAATGCCTATCGGCGACCATATCTGGAATGCCTATCGGCACCTATATTTGAAATGCCTATCGACACCTATTTTTAAAATGCCAATCGGCCACTATATCTGAAATGCCTATCGGCACCTATACCTGAAATGCCTATCGGTACCTATTTTTGAAATACCTATCGAAAACTACATCTAAAATGCCTATCAGCACCTATATTCGAAATGCCTATCGGCAACCATATCTGAAATGCCTATCGACACCTATATTTGAAATACCTATCGGCTTCTATATCTGAAATGCCTATCGGCACCTATTTTTAAAATGCCAATCGGCAACTATATCTGAAATGCTTATCGGCACCTATATCTGAAATGCCTATCGCCACCAATTTTTGAAATGCCTATCGGAAACTATATCTGAAATGCCTGTCAGCACCTATATTTGAAATGCCTATCGGCAACCATATCTGGAATGCTTATCGGCACCTATATTTGAAATGCCTATCGGCTTCTATATCTGAAATGCCTATCGGCACCTATTTTTAAAATGCCAATCGGCAACTATATCTGAAATGCCTATCGGCACCTATATCTGAAATGCCTATCGGCACCTCTTTTTGAAATGCCTATCGGAAACTACATCTGAAATGCCTATCAGCACCTATATTTGAAATGCCTATCGGCAACCATATCTGGAATGCCTATCGGCACCTATATTTGAAATGTCTATCGGCTTCTATATCTGAAATGCCTATCGGCACCTATTTTTAAAATGCCAATAGGCAACTATATCTGAAATGCCTATCGGCACCTATATCTGAAATGCCTATCGGCACCTATTTTTGATGTGCCTATCGGAAACTACATCTAAAATGCCTATCATAACCTATATTTGAAATGCCTATCGGCAACCATATCTGGAATGCCTATGGGCACCTATATTTAAAATGCCTATCGACTTCTATATCTGAAATGCCTATCGGCACCTATTTTTAAAATGCTAATCGGCAACTATATCTGTAATGCCTATCGGCACCTATATCTGAAATGCCTATCGGCACCTACTTTTGAAATGCCTATCGGAAACTACATCTGAAATGCCTATCAGCACCTATATTTGAAATGCCTATCGGCAACCATATCTGAAATGCCTATCGACACCTATATTTGAAATACCTATCGGCTTCTATATCTGAAATGCCTATCGACACCTATTTTTAAAATGCCAATTGGCAACTATATCTGAAATGCCTATCGGCACCTATATTTGAAATGCCTATCGGTACCTATTTTTGAAATGGCTATCGGAAACTACTTCTGAAATGCCTATCAGCACTTATATTTGAAATGCCTATCGGCAACCATATCTGGAATGCCTATCGGCACCTATATTTGAAATGCCTATCGGCTTCTATATCTGAAAAGCCTATCGGCACCTATTTTTAAAATGCCAATCGGAAACTATATCTGAAATGCCTATCGGCACCTATATCTGAAATGCCTATCGGCACCTACTTTTTGAAATGCCTTTCGGAAACTACATCTGAAATGCCTATCTGCTCCTATATTTGAAATGCCTATCGGCAACCATATCTGAAATGCCTACCGACACCTATATTTGAAATACCTATCGGCTTCTATATCTGAAATGCCTATCGGCACCTGTTTTTAAAATGCCGATCGGCAACTATATCTGAAATGCCTATCGGCACCCATATCTGAAATGCCTATCGGCCTCAATTTTTGAAATGCCTAACGGAAACTACATCTTAAATGCCTATCAGCACCTATATTTGAAATGCCTATCGGCAACCATATCTGGAATGCCTATCGGCACCTATATTTGAAATGCCTATCGGCTTCTATATCTGAAATGCCTATCGGCACCTATTTTTAAACGCCAATTGGCAACTATATCTGAAATGCCTATCGGCACCTATATCTGAGATGCCTATCGGCACCTATTTTTGAAATGCCTATCGGTAACTACATCTGAAATGCCTATCAGCACCTATATTTGAAATGCCTATCGGCAACCATATCTGGAATGCCTATCGGCACCTATATTTGAAATGCCTATCGGCTTCTATATCTGAAATGCCTATCGGCACCTATTTTTAAAATGCTAATCGGCAACTATATCTGAAATGCCTATCGACACCTATATCTGAAATGCCTATCGGCACCAATTTTTGAAATGCCTATCGGAAACTACATCTGGAATGCCTATCGGCACCTATGTTTGAAATGCCTATCGGCAACCATATCTGGAGTGCCTATCGGCACCTATATTTGAAATGCCTATCGGCTTCTATATCTAAAATGCCTATCGACATCTATTTTTAAAATGCCAATTGGCAACTATATCTGAAATGCCTATAGGCACCTATATCTGAAATGCCTATCGACACCTTTTTTTGAAATGACTATCGGAAACTACATCTGAAATGCCTATCAGCACCTATATTTGAAATGCCTATCGGCAACCATATCTGAAATGCCTATCGACACCTATATCTGAAATACCTATCGGCTTCTATATCTGAAATGCCTATCGGCACCTATTTTTAAAATTCCAATCGGCAACTATATCTGAAATGCCTATCGGCACCTATATCTGAAATGCCTATCGGCATTAATTTTTGAAATACCTATCGGAAACTACATCTGAAATGCCTATCAGCACCTATATTTGAAATGCCTATCGGCAACCATATCTGGGTTGCTTATCGGCACCTATATTTGAAATGCCTATCGGCTTCTATATCTGAAATACCTATCGGCACCTATTTTTAAAATGCCAATCGGCAACTTTATCTGAAATGCCTATCAGCACCTATATCTGAAATGCCTATCGGCACCAATTTTTGAAATGCCTATCGGAAACTACATTTGAAATGCCTATCAGCACCTATATTTCAAATGCCTATCGGCAACCATATCTGGAATGCCTATCAGCTACTATATTTGAAATGCCTATCGGCTTCTATATCTGAAATGCCTATCAACACCTATTTTTAAAATTCCAATCGGCAACTATATCTGAAACGCCTATCGGCACCTATATCTGAAATGCCTATCGGCACCTATTTTTGAAATGCCTATCGGAAACTACATCTGAAATGCCTATCAGCACCTATATTTGAAATGCCTATCGGCAACCATATTTGGAATGCCTATCGGCACCTATATTTTAAATGCCTATCGGCAACTACATCAGAAATGCCAATCGGCACCTATATCTGAAATGTCTTTCGGCATTTATATCTGAAATGCATATCGACACCTATATTTGAAATGCCTATCGGCACCTATATTTTAAATGCCTATCGGCAACTATATCTGATATGCCTATCGGCACCTATATCTGAAATGCCTATCGGCACCTATTTTTGAAATACCTATCGGAAGCTACATCTAAAATGCCTATCGGCACCTATTTTTAAAATGCCAATCGGCAACTCTATCTGAAATGCCTATCGGCACCTATATCTGTAATGCCTATCGGCACCTATTTTTGAAATGCCTATCGGAAACTGCATCGGAAATGCCTATCAGCACCTATATTTGAAATGCCTATCGGCAACCATATCTGAAATGCCTATCGACACCTATATTTGAAATACCTATCGGCTTCTATATCTGAAATGCCTATCGGCACCTATTTTTAAAATGCCAATCGGCCACTATATCTGAAATGCCTTTCAGCACCTATATCTAAAATGCCTATCGGCACCAATTTTTGAAATGCCTATCGGAAACTACATCTGAAATGCCTATCAGCACCTATATTTGAAATGCCTATCGGCAACTATATCTGGGATGCCTATCGGCACCTATATTTGAAATGCCTATCGGCTTCTATATCTGAAATGCCCATCGACACCTATTTTAAAAATGCCAATTGGCAACTATATCTGAAATGCCTATCGGCACCTCTATCTGAAATGCCTATCGGTACCTATTTTTGAAATGACTATCGGAAACTACTTCTGAAATGCCTGTCAGCACTTATATTTGAAATGCCTATCGGCAACCATATCTGGAATGCCTATCGGCACTTATATCTGAAATGCCTATCGGCACCTACTTTTTGAAATGCCTTTCGGAAACTACATCTGAAATGCCTATCTGCTCCTATATTTGAAATGCCTATCGGCAACCATATCTGAAATGCCTATCGACACCTATATTTGAAATACCTCTCGGCTTCTATATCTGAAATGCCTATCGGCACCTGTTTTTAAAATGCCGATCGGCAACTATATCTGAAATGCCTATCGGCAGCTATATCTGAAATGCCTATCGGCATCAATTTTTGTAATGCCTATCGGAAACTACATCTAAAATGCCTATCAGCACCTATATTTGAAATGCCTATCGGCAACCATATCTGGAATGCCTATTGGCACCTATATTTGAAATGCCTATCCGCGTCTATATCTGAAATGCCTATCGGCACCTATTTTTAAAATGCCAATTGGCAACTATATCTGAAATGCCTATCGGCACCTATATCTGAAATGCCTATCGGCACCTATTTTTTAAATGCCTATCGATAACTACATCTGAAATGCCTATCAGCACCTATATTTGAAATGCCTATCGGCAACCATATCTGGAATGCCTATCGGCACCTATATTTGAAATGGCTATCGGCTTCTATATCTAAAATGCCTATCGGCACCTATTTTTAAAATGCTAATCGGCAACTATATCTGAAATGCCTATCGACACCTATATCTGAAATGCCTATCGGCACCTATTTTTGAAATGCCTATCAAAAACTACATCTGAATTGCCTATCAGCACCTATATTTGAAATGCCTATCGGCAACCATATCTGAAATGCCTATCGACACCTATATTTGAAATACCTATCGGCTTCTATAACTGAAATGCCTATCGGCACCTATTTTTAAAATGCCAATCGGTAACTATATCTGAAATGCCTATCGGCACCTATATCTGAAATGCCTATCGGCACCAATTTTTGAAATGCCTATCGGAAACTACAGCTGGAATGCCTATCAGCACCTATATTTGAATTGCCTATCGGCAACCATATCTGGAATGCCTATCGGCACCTATATTTGAAATGCCTATCGGCTTCTATATCTAAAATGCCTATCGACATCTATTTTTAAAATGCCAATATGCAACTATATCTGAAATGCCTATAGGCACCTATATCTGAAATACCTATCGACACCTATTTTTGAAATGCCTATCGGAAACTACATCTGAAATGCCTATCAGCACCTATATTTGAAATGCCTATCGGCAACCATATCTGAAATGCCTATCGACACCTATATCTGAAATACCTATCGGCTTCTATATCTGAAATGCCTATCGGCACCTATTTTTAAAATGCCAATCGGCAACTATATCTGAAATGCCTATCGGCACCTATATCTGAAATGCCTATCGGCACCATTTTTTGAAATGCCTATCGGAAACTACATCTGAAATGCCTATCAGAACCTATATTTGAAATGCCTATCGGCAACCATATCTGGGTTACTTATCGGCATCTATATTTGAAATGCCTATCGGCTTCTATATCTGAAATGCCTATCGGCACCTATTTTTAAAATGCCAATCGGCAACTATATCTGAAATGCCTATCGGCACCTATATCTAATATGCCTATCGGCACCAATTTTTTGAAATGCCTATCGGAAACTACATCTGAAATGCCTATCAGCACCTATATTTGAAATGCCTATCGGCAACCATATCTGGAATGCCTATCAGCACCTATATTTGAAATGCCTATCGGCACCTATATTTTAAATGCCTATCGGCAACTATATCTGATATGCCTATCGGCACCTATATCTGAAATGCCTATCGGGACCTATATCTAAATTGCCTATCTAAACCTATTTTTGAAATGCCTATCGGAAACTATATCTGAAATGCCTATCAGCACCTATATTTGAAATGCCTATCGGCAACCATATCTGAAATGCCTATCGACAACTATATTTCAAATACCTATCGGCTTCTATATCTGAAATGCCTATCGGCATCTATTTTTAAAATGCCAATCGCCCACTATATCTGAAATGCCTATCAGCACCTATATCTGAAATGCCTATCGGCACCAATTTTTGAAATGCCTATCGGAAACTACATCTGAAATGCCTATCAGCACCTATATTTGAAATGCCTATCGGCAACCATATCTGGAATGCCTATCGGCACCTATATTTCAAATGCCTATCGGCTTCTATATCTGAAATGCCTATCGACACCTATTTTTAAAATGCCAATTGGCAGCTATATCTGAAATGCCTATCGGCACCTATATCTGAAATGCCTATCGGTACCTATTTTTGAAATGCCTATCGGAAACTACATCTGAAATGCCTATCAGCACCTATATTTGAAATGCCTATCGGCAACCATATCTGAAATGCCTATCGACACCTATATTTGAAATACCTATCGGCTTCTATATCTAAAATGCCTATCGGCACCTGTTTTTAAAATGCCAATCGGCAACTATTCTGAAATGCCTATCGGCACCTATATCTGAAATGCCTATCGGCATCAATTTTTGAAATGCCTATCGGAAACTACATCTGAAATGCCTATCAGCACCTATATTTGAAATGCCTATCGGCAACCATATCTGGAATGCCTATCGGCGCCTATATTTGAAATGCCTCTCGGCTTCTATATCTGAAATGCCTATCGGCACTTATTTTTAAAATGCAAATCGGCAACTATATCTCAAATGCCTATCGACACCTATATCTGAAATGCCTATCGGCACCTATTTTTGAAATGCCTATCGGAAACTACATCTGAAATGCCTATCAGCACCTATATTTGAAATGCCTATCGGCAAATATATCTGAAATGCCTATCGACACCTATATTTGAAATACCTATCGGCTTCTATATCTGAAATGCCCATCGACACCTATTTTTAAAATGCCAATCGGCCACTATATCTGAAATGCCTATCGGCACCTATACCTGAAATGCCTATCGGCACCTATTTTTGAGATGCCTATCGGAAACTACATCTGAAATGCCTGTCAGCACCTATATTTGAAATGCCTATCGGCAACCATATCTGGTATGCCTATCAGCACCTATATTTGAAATGCCTATAGCTTCTATATCTGAAATGCCTATCGGCGCCTATTTTTAAAATGCCAATCGGCAACTATATCTGAAATGCCTATCGACACCTATTTTTGAAATGCCTATCGGAAACTACATTAGAAATGCCTATCAGCACCTATATTTGAAGTGCCTATAGGCAACCATATCTGAAATGCCTATCGACACCTATATCTGAAATACCTATCGGCTTCTATATCTGAAATGCCTATCGGCACCTATTTTTAAAATGCCAATCGGCAACTATATCTGAAATGCCTATCGGCACCAATTTTTGAAATGCCTATCGGAAACTACATCTGAAATGCCTATCAGCAACTATATTTGAAATGCCTATCGGCAACCATATCTGGAATGCCTATCAGCACCTATATTTGAAATGCCTATCGGCTTCTATATCTGAAATGCCTATCGGCACCTATTTTTAAAATTCCAATCGGCAACTATATCTGAAATGCCTATCGGCACCTATTTTTGAAATGCCTATCCGAAACTACATCTGAAATGCCTATCAGCACCTATATTTGAAATGCCTATCGGCAACCATATTTGGAATGCCTATCGGCACCTATATTTGAAATGCCTATCGGCAACCACATTAGAAAAGCCTATCGGCACCTATATCTGAAATGGCTTTCGGCATTTATATCTGAAATGCCTTTCGACACCTATCTTTGAAATGCCTATCGGCACCTATATTTTAAATGCCTATCGGCATCTATATCTGATATGCCTATCGGCACCTATATCTGAAATGCCTATCGGCACCTATTTTTGAAATGCCTATCGGAAGCTACATCTAAAATGCCTATCGGCACCTATTTTTAAAATGCCAATCTGCAACTCTATCTGAAATGCCTGTCGGCACCTATATCTAAAATGCCTATCGGCACCTATTTTTGAAATGCCTATCGGAAACTACATCTGAAATGCCTATCAGCACCTATATTTGAAATGCCTATCGGCAACCATATCTGAAATGCCTATCGACACCTATATTTGAAATACCTATCGGCTTCTATATCTGAAATGCCTATCGGCACCTATTTTTAAAATGCAAATCGGCAACTATATCTGAAATGCCAATCGACACCTATATCTGAAATGCCTATCGGCACCTATTTTTGAAATGCCTATCGGAAACTACATCTGAAATGCCTATCAGCACCTATATTTGAAATGCCTATCGGCAAACATATCTGAAATGCCTATCGACACCTATATTTGAAATACC
Source organism: Venustoraphidia nigricollis (assembly GCA_034508555.1). NCBI lineage: Eukaryota > Metazoa > Arthropoda > Insecta > Raphidioptera > Raphidiidae > Venustoraphidia > Venustoraphidia nigricollis. The sequence goes on from JAVRKA010000167.1 coordinate 324,682, forward strand.
TATCGGCTTCTATATCTGAAATGCCTATCAGCACCTATTTTTAAAATGCCAATCGGTAACTATATCTGCAATGCCTATCGGCACCTATATCTGAAATGCCTATCGGCACCAATTTTTGAAACGCCTATCGGAAACTACATCTGGAATGCCTATCAGCACCTATATTTGAAATGCCTATCGGCAACCATATCTGGAATGCCTATCAGCACCTATATTTGAAATGCCTATCGGCTTCTATATCTGAAATGCCTATCGGCACCTATTTTTAAAATGCCAATCGGCAACTATATCTGAAATGCCTAACGGCGCCTATATCTGAAATGCCTATCAGCACCTATTTTTAAAATGCCAATCGGTAACTATATCTGCAATGCCTATCGGCAACTATATCTGTAATGCCTATCGGCACCTATATCTGAAATGCCTATCGGCACCAACTTTTGAAATGCCTATCGGAAACAACATCTGAAATGCCTATCAGCACCTATGTTTGAAATGCCTATCGGCAACCATATCTGAAATGCATTCGACACCTATATTTGAAATACCTATCGGCTTCTATATCTGAAATGCCTATCGGCACCTATTTTTAAAATGCCAATCGGTTACTATATCTGAAATGCCTATCGGCACCTATATCTGAAATGCCTAATGGCACCAATTTTTGAAATGCCTATCGGAAACTACATCTGGAATGCCTATCAGCACCTATATTTGAAATGCCTATCGGCAACCATATCTGGAATGCCTATCAGCACCTATATTTGAAATGCCTATCGGCTTCTATATCTGAAATGCCTATCGGCACCTATTTTTAAAATTCCAATCGGCAACTCTATCTGAAATGCCTATCGGCACCTATATCTGAAATGCCTATCGGCCCCTATTTTTAAAATGCCAATCGGCAACTATATCTGAAATGCCTAACGGCGCCTATATCTGAAATGCCTATCGGCACCAATTTTTGAAATGCCTATCGGGAACTACATCTATAATGCCTATCAGCACCTATATTTGAAATGCCTATCGGCAACCATATCTGAAATGCCTATCGGCACCTATATTTGAAATGCCTATCGGCTTCTATATCTGAAATGCCTATCGGCACCTATATCTGAAATGCCTATCGCCACCTATTTTTGAAATGCCTATCGGAAACTACATCTGAAATGCCTGTCGGCACCTATATTTGAAATGCCTATCGGCAACCATATCTGGAATGCCTATCGGCACCTATATTTGAAATGCCTATCGGCTTCTATATCTGAAATGCCTATCGGCACCTATTTTTAAAATGCCAATCGGCAACTGTATCTGAAATGCCTATCGACACCTATATCTGAAATGCCTATCGGCACCTATTTTTGAAATGCCAATCGGAAACTACATCTGAAATGCTTATCAGCACCTATATTTGAAATGCCTATCGGCAAACATATCTGAAATGCCTATCGACACCTATATTTGAAATACCTATCGGCTTCTATATCTGAAATGCCTATCGGCACCTATTTTTAAAATGCCAATCGGTAACTATATCTGAAATGCCTATCGGCACCTATATCTTAAATACCTATCGGCACCAATTTTTGAAATGCCTATCGGAAACTACATCTGGAATGCCTATCAGCACCTATATTTGAAATGCCTATCGGCGACCATATCTGGAATGCCTATCGGCACCTATATTTGAAATGCCTATCGGCTTCTATATCTGAAATGCCCATCGACACTTATTTTTAAAATGCCAATCGGCCACTATATCTGAAATGCCTATCGGCACCTATACCTGAAATGCCTATCGACACCTATTTTCGAAATGCCTATCGGAAACTACATCTAAAATGCCTATCAGCACCTATATTTGAAATGCCTATCGGCAACCATATCTGAAATGCCTATCGACACCTATATTTGAAATACCTATCGGCTTCTATATCTGAAATGACTATCGGCACCTATATCTGAAATGCCTATCGCCACCAATTTTTGAAATGCCTATCGGAAACTACATCTGAAATGCCTGTCAGCACCTATATTTAAAATGCCTATCGGCTTCTATATCGGAAATGCCTATCGGCACCTATTTTTAAAATGCCAATCGGCAACTATATCTGAAATGCCTATCGACACCTATATCTGAAATGCCAATCGACACCTATTTTTGAAATGCCTATCGGAAACTACATCTGAAATGCCTATCAGCACCTATATTTGAAATGCCTATCGGCAACCATATCTGAAATGCCTATCGACACCTATATCTGAAATACCTATCGGCTTCTATATCTGAAATGCCTATCGGCACCTATTTTTAAAATGCCAATCGGCAACTATATCTGAAATGCCTATCGGCACCTCTATCTGAAATGCCTATCGGCACCAATTTTTGAAATGCCTATCGGAAACTACATCTGAAATGCCTATCAGCACCTATATTTGAAATGCCTATCGGCAACCATATCTGGAATGCCTATAAGCACCTATATTTGAAATGCCTATCGGCTTCTATATCTGAAATCCCTATCGGCACCTATTTTTAAAATTCCAATCGGCAACTATATCTGAAATGGCTATCGGCACCTATTTTTGAAATGCCTATCGGAAACTACATCTGAAATGCCTATCAGCACCTATATTTGAAATGCCTATCGGCAACCATATCTGGAATGCTTATCGGCATCTATATTTGAAATGCCTATCGGCTTCTATATCCGAAATGCCTATCGGCACCTATTTTTAAAATGCCAATCGGCAACTATATCTGAAATGCCTATCGACAACTATATCTGAAATGCCAATCGACACCTATTTTTGAAATGCCTATCGGAAACTACATCTGAAATGCCTATCAGCACCTATATTTGAAATGCCTATCGGCACCTATATCTGAAATGCCTATCGGCACCTCTTTTTGAAATGCCTTTCGGAAACTACATCTGAAATGCCTATCTGCTCCTATATTTGAAATGCCTATCGGCAACCATATCTGAAATGCCTATCCTCACCTGTTTTTAAAATGCCTATCGGCAACTATATCTGAAATGCCTATCGGCACCTATATCTGAAATGCCTATCGGCATCAATTTTTGAAATGCCTATCGGAAACTACATCTAAAATGCCTATCAGCACCTATATTTGAAATGCCTATCGGCAACCATATCTGGAATGCCTACCGGCACCTATATTTGAAATGCCTATCGGCTTCTATAGCTGAAATGTCTATCGGCACCTATTTTTAAAATGCCAGTTGGCAACTGTATCTGAAATGCCTATCGGCACCTATATCTGAAATGCCTATCGGCACCTGTTTTTGAAATGCCTATCGGAAACTACATCTGAAATGCCTATCAGCACCTATATTTGAAATGCGTATCGGCAACCATATCTAGAATGCCTATCGGCACCTATATTTGAAATGCCTATCGTCTTCCATATCTGAAATGCCTATCGGCACCTATTTTTAAAATGCCAATCGGCAACTATATCTGAAATGCCTATCGACACCTATATTTGAAATACCTATCGGCTTCTGTATCTGAAATGCCTATCGGCACCTATTTTTAAAATGCCAATCGGCAACTATATCTGAAATGCCTAACGGCACCTATATCTGAAATGCTTATCGGCACCAATTTTTGAAATGCCTATCGGAAACTACATCTAAAATGCCTATCAGCACCTATATTTGAAATGCCTATCGGCAACCATATCTTGAATGCATATCGGCACCTATATTTGAAATGCCTATCAACTTCTATATCTGAAATGCCTATCGACACCTATTTTTAAAATGCCAATTGGCAACTATATCTGAAATGCCTATCGGCACCTATATCTGAAATGCCTATCGGCACTTATTTTTGAAATGCCTATCGGAAACTACATCTGAAATGCCTATCAGCACCTATATTTGAAATGTCTATCGGCAAACACATCAGAAATGCCTATCGGCACCTATATCTGAAATGTATTTCATCATTTATATCCGAAATGCCTATCGACACCTATATTTGAAATGCCTGTCGGCACCTATATTTTAAATGCCTATCGGCAACTATATCTGATATGCCTATCGGCACCTATATCTGAAATGCCTATCGGCACCTATTTTTGAAATGCCTATCGGAAACTACATCTAAAATGCCTATCGGCACCTATTTTTAAAATGCCAATCGGCAACTCTATCTGAAAAGCCTATCGGCACATAAATCTGAAATGCCTATCGGCACCTATTTTTAAAATGCCAATCGGCAACTATATCTGAAATGCCTATCGGCACCTTTATCTGAAATGCCTATCGGCACCAATTTTTAAAATGCCTATGGGAAACTACATCTGAAATGCCTATCAGCACCTATATTTGAAATGCCTATCGGCTTCTATATCTGAAATGCCTATCGGCGCCTATATTTGAAATGCCTATCGGCTTTTATATCTGAAATGCCTATCGGCACATATATCTGAAATGCTTATCGGCACCAATTTTTGAAATGCCTATCGGAAACTACATCTGAAATGCCTATCAGCACCTATATTTGAAATGCCTATCGGCAACCATATCTGGAATGCTTATCGGCACCTATATTTGATATGCCTATCGGCTTCTATATCTGAAATGCCTATCGACACCTATTTTTAAAATGCCAATCGGCAACTATATCTGAAATGACTATCGGCACCTATATCTGAAATGCCTATCGGCACCTATTTTTGAAATGCCTATCGGAAACTACATCTGAAATGCCTATCAGCACCTATATTTGAAATGCCTATCGGCAACCATATCTGGAATGCCTATCGGCACCTCTATTTGAAATGTCTATCGACTTCTATATCTGAAATGCCTATCGTCACCAATTTTTAAAATGCCAATCGGCGACTATATCTAAAATGCCTATCGGCACCTATATCTGAAATGCCTATCGGCACCTATTTTTGAAATGCCTATCGGAAACTACATTTGAAATGCCTATCAGCACCTATATTTGAAATGCCCATCGGCAACCATATCTGGAATGCCTATCTGCACCTATATTTGAAATGCCTATTGGCTTCTACATCTGAAATGCCTATCGGCACCTATTTTTAAAATGCCAATCGGCAATTATATCTGTAATGCCTATCGGCACCTATATCTGAAATGCCTATCGGCACCTATTTTTGAAATGCCTATCGGAAACTACATCTGATATGCCTATCGGCACCTATATCTGAAATGCCTATCGGCACCTATTTTTGAAATGCCTATCGGAAGCTACATCTAAAATGCCTATCGGCACCTATTTTTAAAATGCAAATCGGCAACTCTATCTGAAATGCCTATCGGCACCTATATCTGAAATGCTTATCGGCACCTATTTTTGAAATGCCTATCAGAAACTACATCTGAAATGCCTATCAGCACCTATATTTGAAATGCCTATCGGCAACCATATATGAAATGCCTATCGACACCTATTTTTGAAATACCTATCGGCTTCTATATCTGAAATGCCTATCGGCATCTATTTTTAAAATGCCAATCGGCCACAATATCTGAAATGCCTATCAGTACCTATATCTGAAATGCCTATCGGCACCAATTTTTGAAATGCCTATCGGAAACTACATCTGAAATGCCTATCAGCACCTATATTTGAAATGCCTATCGGCAACCATATCTGTAATGCCTATCGGCACCTATATTTGAAATGCCTATCGGCTTCTATATCTGAAATGCCTATCGACACCTATTTTTAAAATGCCAATTGGCAACTATATCTGAAATGCCTATCGGCACCTATATCTGAAATGCCTATCGGTACCTATTTTTGAAATGCCTATCGGAAACTACATCTGAAATGCCTATTTGCTCCTATATTTGAAATGCCTATCGGCAACCATATCTGAAATGCCTATCGACACCTATATTTGAAATACCTATCGGCTTCTATATCTAAAATGCCTATCGGCACCTGTTTTTAAAATGCCAATCGGCAACTATATCTGAAATGCCTATCGGCACCTATATCTGAAATGCCTATCGGCATCAATTTTTGAAATGCCTATCGGAAACTACATCTAAAATGCCTATCAGCACCTATATTTGAAATGCCTATCGGCAACTATATCTGGAAAGCCTATCGGCACCTATATTTGAAATGCGTATCGGCTTCTATATCTGAAATGCCTATCGGCACCTATTTTTAAAATGCCAATCGGCAACTATATCTGAAATGCCTATCGACAACTATATCTGAAATGCCTATCGGCACCTATTTTTGAAATGCCTATCGGAAACTACATCTGAAATGCCTATCAGCACCTATATTTGAAATGCCTATCGGCAAACATATCTGAAATGCCTATCGACACCTATATTTGAAATACCTATCGGCTTTTATATCTGAAATGCTTATCGGCACCTATTTTTAAAATGCCAATCGGTAACTATATCTGAAATGCCTATCGGCACCTATATCTCAAATGCCTATCGGCACCAATTTTGTAAATGCCTATCGGAAACTACATCTGGAATTCCTATCAGCACCTATATTTGAAATGCCTATCGGCGACCATATCTGGAATGCCTATCGGCACCTATATTTGAAATGCCTATCGGCTTCTATATCTGAAATGCCCATCGACACCTATTTTTAAAATGCCAATCGGCCACTATATCTGAAATGCCTATCGGCACCTATACCTGAAATGCCTATCGGTACCTATTTTTGAAATACCTATCGGAAACTACATCTAAAATACCTATCAGCACCTATATTCGAAATGCCTATCGGCAACCATATCTGAAATGCCTATCGACACCTATATTTGAAATACCTATCGGCTTCTATATCTGAAATGCCTATCGGCACCTATTTTTAAAATGCCAATCGGCAACTATATCTGAAATGCTTATCGGCACCTATATCAGAAATGCCTATCGCCACCAATTTTTTAAAAATGCCTATCGGAAACTACATCTGAAATGCCTGTCAGCACCTATATTTGAAATGCCTATCGGCAACCATATCTGGAATGCTTATCGGCACCTATATTTGAAATGCCTATCGGCTTCTATATCTGAAATGCCTATCGGCACCTATTTTCAAAAGGCCAATCGGCAACTATATCTGAAATGCCTATCGGCACCTATATCTGAAATGCCTATCGGCACCTATTTTTGAAATGCCTATCGGCAACTACATCTGAAATGCCTATCAGCACCTATATTTGAAATGCCTATCGGCAACCATATCTGGAATGCCTATCGGCACCTATAGTTGAAATGTCTATCGGCTTCTATATCTGAAATGCCTATCGGCACCTATTTTTAAAATGCCAATCGGCAACTATATCTGAAATGCCTATCGGCACCTATATCTGAAATGCCTATCGGCACCTATTTTTGAAATGCCTATCGGAAACTACATCTAAAATGCCTATCATAACCTATATTTGAAATGCCTATCGGCAACCATATCTGGAATGCCTATCGGCACCCATATTTGAAATGCCTATCGACTTCTATATCTGAAATGCCTATCGGCACTTATTTTTAAAATGCTAATCGGCAACTATATCTGTAATGCCTATCGGCACCTATATCTGAAATGCCTATCGGCACCTACTTTTGAAATGCCTATCGGAAACTACATCTGAAATGCCTATCAGCACCTATATTTGAAATGCCTATCGGCAACCATATCTGAAATGCCTATCGACACCTATATTTGAAATACCTATCGGCTTCTATATCTGAAATGCCTATCGACACCTATTTTTAAAATGCCAATTGGCAACTATATCTGAAATGCCTATCGGCACCTATATTTGAAATGCCTATCGGTACCTATTTTTGAAATGGCTATCGGAAACTACTTCTGAAATGCCTATCAGCACTTATATTTGATATGCCTATCGGCAACCATATCTGGAATGCCTATCGGCACCTATATTTGAAATGCCTATCGGCTTCTAAATCTGAAAAGCCTATCGGCACCTATTTTTAAAATGCCAATCGGAAACTATATCTGAAATGCCTATCGGCACCTATATCTGAAATGACTATCGGCACCTACTTTTTGAAATGCCTTTCGGAAACTACATCTGAAATGCCTATCTGCTCCTATATTTGAAATGCCTATCGGCAACCATATCTGAAATGCCTATCGACACCTATATTTGAAATACCTATCGGCTTCTATATCTGAAATGCCTATCGGCACCTGTTTTTAAAATGCCGATCGGCAACTATATCTGAAATGCCTATCGGCACCTATATCTGAAATGCCTATCGGCCTCAATTTTTGAAATGCCTAACGGACACTACATCTGAAATGCCTATCAGCACCTATATTTGAAATGCCTATCGGCAACCATATCTGAAATGCCTATCGACACCTATATCTGAAATACTTATCGGCTTCTATATCTGAAATGCTAATCGGCACCTATTTATAAAATGCCAATCGGCAACTATATCTGAAATGCCTATCGGCACCTATATCTAAAATGCCTATCCGCACCAATTTTTGAAATGCCTATCGGAAACTACATCTGAAATGCCTATCAGCACCTATATTTGAAATGCCTATCGGCAACCATATCTGAAATGCCTATCGACACCTATATTTGAAATACCTATCGGCTTCTATATCTGAAATGCCTATCGGCACCTATTTTTAAAATGCCAATCGGCAACTCTATCTGAAATGCCTATCGGCACCTATAACTGAAATGCCTATCGGCACCTATTTTTGAAATGCCTATCGAAAACTACATCTGAAATGCCTATCAGCACCTTTTTTTTGGAAATGCCTATCGGCAACCATATCTAAAATGCCTATCGACACCTATATTTGAAATACCTTTCGGCTTCTATATCTGAAATGCCTATCGGCACCTATTTTTAAAATGCCAATCGGCAACTATATCTGAAATGCCTATCGGCACCTATATCTGAAATGCCTATCGGCACCAATTTTTGAAATGCCTATCGGAAACTACATCTGAAATGCCTATCAGCACCTATATTTGAAATTCCTATCGGCAACCATATCTGGAATGCCTATCGGCACCTATATTTGAAATGTCTATTGGCCTCTATATCTGAAATGCCTATCGACACCTATTTTTAAAATGCCAATTGGCAACTATATCTGAAATGCCTTTCGGCACCTATATCTGAAATGCCTATCGGTACCTATTTTTGAAATGCCTATCGGAAACTACATATGAAATGCCTATCAGCACTTATATTTGAAATGCCTATCGGCAACCATATCTGGAATGCCTATCGGCAACTATATTTGAAATGCCTATCGGCTTCGATATCTGAAATGCCTATCGGCACCTATTTTTAAAATGCCAATCGGCAACTATATCTGAAATGCCTATCGGCACCTATATCTGAAATGCCTATCGGCACCTATTTTTAAAATGCCTATCGGAAACTACATCCGAGATGCCTATCAGCACCTATATTTGAAATGCCTATCGGCTTCTATATCTGAAATGCCTATCGACACCTATTTTTAAAATGCCAATCGGCAACTATATCTGAAATGCCTATGGGCACCTATATCTGAAATGCCTATCGGCACCTATTTTTTAAATGCCTATCGGAAAATACATCTAAATTGCCTATCAGCACCTATATTTCAAATGCCTATCGGCAACCATATCTGAAATGCCTATCGACACCTATATTTGAAATACCTATCGGCTTCTATATCTGAAATGCCTATCGGCACCTATTTTTAAAATGCCAATTGGCAACTATATCTGAAATGCCTATCAACACCTATATCTGAAATGCCTATCGGCACCTATTTTTGAAATGCCTATCGGAAACTACATCTGAAATGCCTATCAGCACCTATATTTGAAATGCCTATCGGCAACCACATCAGAAATGCCTATCGGCACCTACATCTGAAATGCCCTTCGGCATTTATATCTGAAATGCCTATCGACACCTATATTTGAAATGCCTATCGGCACCTATATTTTAAATGCCTATCGGCAACTATATCTGATATGCCTATCGGCACCTATATCTGAAATGCCTATCGGCACCTATTTTTGAAATGCCTATCGGAAACTACATCTAAAATGCCTATCGGCACCTATTTTTAAAATGCCAATCTGCAACTCTATCTGAAATGCCTATCGGCACCTATATATGAAATGCCTATCGGCACCTATTTTTAAAATGCCAATCGGCAACTATATCTGAAATGCCTATCGGCACCTATATCTGAAATGCCTATCGGCACCAATTTTTGAAATGCCTATCGGAAACTACATCTGAAATGCCTATCAGCACCTATATTTGAAATGCCTATCGGCAACCATATCTGGAATGGCTATCGGCACCTATATTTGAAATGCCTATCGACTTCTATATCTGAAATGCCTATCGGCACCTATTTTTAAAATGCCAATCGGCAAATATATCTGGAGTGCCTATCGGCACCTATATCTGAAATGCCTATCGGCACCTATTTTTGAAATGCCTATTGAAAACTACATCTGAAATGCCTATCAGCACCTATATTTGAAATCCCTATCGGCAACCACATCAGAAATGCCTATCGGCACCTATATCTGAAATGCCTTTCGACATTTATATCTGAAATGCTATCGACACCTATATTTGAAATGCCTGTCGGCACCTATATTTTAAATGCCCATCGGCAACTATATCTGATATGCCTATCGGCACCTATATCTAAAATGCCTATCGGCACCTATTTTTGAAATGCCTATCGGAAACTGCATCTAAAATGCCTATCGGCACCTATTTTTAAAATGCCAATCGGCAACTATATCTGAAATGCCTATCGGCACCTATATTTGAAATGCCTATCGGCTTCTATATCTGAAATGCCTATCGACACCTATTTTTAAAATGCCATTCGGCAACTATATCTGATATGCCTATCGGCACCTATATCTAAAATGCCTATCGGCACCTATTTTTGAAATGCCTATCGGAAACTACATCTGAAATGCCTATCAGCACCTATATTTGAAATGCCTATCGGCAACCATATCTGGAATGCCTATCGGCACCTTAATTTGAAATGCCTATCGGCTTCTATATCTGAAATGCCTATCGGCACCTATTTTTAAAATGCTAATCGGCAACTATACCTGTAATGCCTATCGGCACCTATATCTGAAATGCCTATCGGCACCTATTTTTGAAATGCCTATTGGAAACTACATCTGAAATGCCTATCAGCCACAATATTTGAAATGTCTATCGGAAACCAAATCTGAAATGCCTATCGACACCTATATTTGAAATACCCATCGGCTTCTATATCTGAAATGCCTATCGGCACCTATTTTTAAAATGCCAATCGGCAAATATATCTGGAGTGCCTACCGGCACCTATATCTGAAGTGCCTATCGGCACCTATTTTTGAAATGCCTATAGAAAACTACATCTGAAATGCCTATCAGCACCTATATTTGAAATGCCTATCGGCAACCATATCTGGAATGCCTATCGGCACCTATATTTGAAATGCCTATCGGCTTCTATATCTGAAATGCCTATCGGCACCCATTTTTAAAATGCCAATCGGCAACTATATCTGAAGTGCCTATCGGCACTTTTATCTGAAATGCCTATCGGCACCTATTCTTGAAATGCCTATCGAAAACTACATCTGAAATGCCTATCAGCACCTATATTTGAAATGCCTATCGGCAACCACATCAGAAATGCCTATCGGCACCTATATCTGAAATGCCTTTCGGCATTAATATCTGAAATGCCTATCGACACCTATATTTGAAATGCCTATCGGAGCCTATATTTTAAGTGCCTATCGGCAACTATATCTGATATGCCTATCGGCACCTATATCTGAAATGCCTATCGGCACCTATTTTTGAAATGCCTATCGGAAACTACATCTAAAATGCCTATCGGCAACCATATCTGGAATGCCTATCGGCACCTCTATTTGAAATGCCTTTCGGCTTCTATATCTGAAATGCCTATCGGCACCTATTTTTAAAATGCCAATCGGCAACTATATCTGAAATGCCTATCGGCACCTATATCTGAAATGCCTATCGGTACCTATTTTTGAAATGCCTATCGGAAACTACTTCTGAAATGCCTATCAGCACTTATATTTGAAATGCCTATCGGCAAACATATCTGGAATGCCTATCGGCACCTATATTTGAAATGCCTATCGGCTTCTATATCTGAAAAGCCTATCGGCACCTACTTTTAAAATGCCAATCGGAAACTATATCTGAAATGCCTATCGGCACCTATATCTGAAATGCCAATCGGCACCTATTTTTGAAATGCCTTTCGGAAACTACATCTAAAATGCCTATCTGCTCCTATATTTGAAATGCCTATCGGCAACCATATCTGAAATGCCTATCCTCACCTGTTTTTAAAGTGCCAATCGGCAACTATATCTGAAATGCCTATCGGCACCTATATCTGAAATGCCTATCGGCATCAATTTTTGAAATGCCTATCGAAAACTACATCTAAAATGCCTATCAGCACCTATATTTGAAATGCCTATCGGAAACCAAATCTAAAATGCCTATCGACACCTATATTTGAAATACCTATCGGCTTCTATATCTGAAATGCCTTTCGGCACCTATATCTGAAATGCCTATCGGTACCAATTTTTGAAATGCCAATCGGAAACTACATCTGAAATGCCTATCAGCACCTATATTTGAAATGCCTATCGGCAACCATATCTGGAATGCCTATCGGCACCTATATTTGAAATGCCTATCGGCTTCTATATCTGAAATGCCTATCGGCACCTATTTTTAAAATGCTAATCCGCAACTATATCTGAAATGCCTATCGACACCTATATCTGAAATGCCCATCGGCACCAATTTTTGAAATGCCTATCGGAAACTACATCTGGAATGCCTATCGGCACCTATGTTTGAAATGCCTATCGGCAACCACATCAGAAATGCCTATCGGCACCTATATCTGAAATGCCTATCGGCCTCAATTTTTGAAATGCCTAACGGAAACTACATCTTAAATGCCTATCAGCACCTATATTTGAAATGCCTATCGGCAACCATATCTGGAATGCCTATCGGCACCTATATTTGAAATGCCTATCGGCTTCTATATCTGAAATGCCTATCGGCACCTATTTTTAAAATGCCAATTGGCAACTATATCTGAAATGCCTATCAGCACCTATATCTGAAATGCCTATCGGCACCTATTTTTGAAATGCCTATCGGTAACTACATCTGAAATGCCTATCAGCACCTATATTTGAAATGCCTATCGGCAACCATATCTGGAATGCCTATCGGCACCTATATTTGAAATGCCTATCGGCTTCTATATCTGAAATGCCTATCGGCACCTATTTTTAAAATGCTAATCCGCAACTATATCTGAAATGCCTATCGACACCTATATCTGAAATGCCCATCGGCACCAATTTTTGAAATGCCTATCGGAAACTACATCTGGAATGCCTATCGGCACCTATGTTTGAAATGCCTATCGGCAACCATATCTGGAATGCCTATCGGCACCTATATTTGAAATGCCTATCGGCTTCTATATCTAAAATGCCTATCGACATCTATTTTTAAAATGCCAATTGGCAACTATATCTGAAATGCCTATAGGCATCTATATCTGAAATGCCTATCGACACCTTTTTTTGAAATGACTATCGGAAACTACTTCTGAAATGCCTATCAGCACCTATATTTGAAATGCCTATCGGCAACCATATCTGAAATGCCTATCGACACCTATATCTGAAATACCTATCGGCTTCTATATCTGAAATGCCTATCGGCACCTATTTTTAAAATGCCAATCGGCAACTATATCTGAAATGCCTATCGGCACCTATATCTGAAATGCCTATCGGCACCAATTTTTGAAATGCCTATCGGAAACTACATCTGAAAAGCCTATCAGCACCTATATTTGAAATGCCTATCGGCAACCATATCTGGGTTGCTTATCGGCACCTATATTTGAAATGCCTATCGGCTTCTATATCTGAAATACCTATCGGCACCTATTTTTAAAATGCCAATCGGCAACTATATCTGAAATGCCTATCGGCACCTATATCTGAAATGCCTATCGGCACCAATTTTTGAAATGCCTATCGGAAACTACATTTGAAATGCCTATCAGCACATATATTTGAAATGCCTATCGGCAACCATATCTGGAATGCCTATCAGCACCTATATTTGAAATGCCCATCTGCTTCTATATCTGAAATGCCTATCGGCACCTATTTTTAAAATTCCAATCGGCAACTATATCTGAAATGCCTATCGGCACCTATATTTGAAATGCCTATCGGCAACCATATTTGGAATGCCTATCGGCACCTATATTTTAAATGCCTATCGGCTTCTATATCTGAAATGCCTATCGACACCTATTTTTAAAATGCCAATTGGCAACTATATCTGAAATGCCTATCGGCACCTATATCTGAAATGCCTATCGGTACCTATTTTTGAAATGACTATCGGAAACTACTTCTGAAATGCCTATCAGCACTTATATTTGAAATGCCTATCGGCAACCATATCTGGAATGCCTATCGGCACCTATATTTGAAATGCCTATCGGCTTCTATATCTGAAAAGCCTATCGGCACCTATTTTTAAAATGCCAATCGAAAACTATATCTGAAATGCCTATCGGCACCTATATCAGAAATGCCTATCGGCACCTACTTTTTGAAATGCCTTTCGGAAACTACATCTGAAATGCCTATCTGCTCCTATATTTGAAATGCCTATCGGCAACCATATCTGAAATGCCTATCGACACCTATATTTGAAATACCTATCGGCTTCAATATCTGAAATGCCTATCGGCACCTGTTTTTAAAATGCCGATCGGCAACTATATCTGAAATGCCTATCGGCACCTATATCTGAAATGCCTATCGGCATCAATTTTTGTAATGCCTATCGGAAACTACATCTAAAATGCCTATCAGCACCTATATTTGAAATGCCTATCGGCAACCATATCTGGAATGCCTATCGGCACCTATATTTGAAATGCCTATCCGCTTCTATATCTGAAATGCCTACCGGAACCTATTTTTAAAATGCCAATTGGCAACTATATCTGAAATGCCTATCGGCACCTATATCTGAAATGCCTATCGGCACCTATTTTTTAAATGCCTATCGATAACTACATCTGAAATGCCTATCAGCACCTATATTTGAAATGCCTATCGGCAACCATATCTGGAATGCCTATCGGCACCTATATTTGAAATGCCTATCGGCTTCTATATCTGAAATGCCTATCGGCACCTATTTTTAAAATGCCAATCGGCAACTATATCTGAAATGCCTATCGACACCTATATCTGAAATGCCTATCGGCACCTATTTTTGAAATGCCTATCGAAAACTACATCTGAAATGCCTATCAGCACCTATATTTGAAATGCCTATCGGCAACCATATCTGAAATGCCTATCGACACCTATATTTGAAATACCTATCGGCTTCTATAACTGGAATGCCTATCGGCACCTATTTTTAAAATGCCAATCGGTAACTATATCTGAAATGCCTATCGGCACCTATATCTGAAATGCCTATCGGCACTAATTTTTGAAATGCCTATCGGAAACTACAGCTGGAATGCCTATCAGCACCTATATTTAAAATGCCTATCGGCAACCATATCTGGAATGCCTATCGGCACCTATATTTGAAATGCCTATCGGCTTCTATATCTAAAATGCCTATCGACATCTATTTTTAAAATGCCAATATGCAACTATATCTGAGATGTCTATAGGCACCTATATATGAAATGCCTATCGACACCTATTTTTAAAATGCCTATCGGAAACTACATCTGAAATGCCTATCAGCACCTATATTTGAAATGCCTATCGGCAACCATATCTGAAATGCCTATCGACACCTATATCTGAAATACCTATCGGCTTCTGTATCTGAAATGCCTATCGGCACCTATTTTTAAAATCCTAATCGGCAACTATATCTGAAATGCCTATCGGCACCTATATCTGAAATGCCTATCGGCACCATTTTTTGAAATGCCTATCGAAAACTACATCTGAAATGCCTATCAGCACCTATATTTGAAATGCCTATCGGCAACCATATCTGGGTTACTTATCGGCACCTATATTTGAAATGCCTATCGGCTTCTACATCTGAAATGCCTATCGGCACCTATTTTTAAAATGCCAATCGGCAACTATATCTGAAATGCCTATCGGCACCTATATCTAATATGCCTATCGGCACCAATTTTTGAAATGCCTATCGGAAACTACATCTGAAATGCCTATCAGCACCTATATTTGAAATGCCTATCGGCAACCATATCTGGAATGCCTATCAGCACCTATATTTGAAATGCCTATCGGCTTCTATATCTGAAATGCCTATCGGCACCTATTTTTAAAATTCCAATCGGCAACTATATCTGAAATGCCTATCGGCACCTATATCTGAAATGCCTATCGGCACCTATTTTTGAAATGCCTATCGGAAACTACATCTGAAATGCCTATCAGCACATATATTTGAAATGCCTATCGGCAACCATATTTGGAATGCCTATCGGCTCCTATATTTGAAATGCCTATCGGCAACCACATCAGAAATGCATTTCGGCACCTATATCTGAAATGACTTTCGGCATTTATATCTGAAATGCCTATCGACACCTATATTTGAAATGCCTATCGGCACCAATATTTTAAATGCCTATCGGCAACTATATCTGATATGCCTATCGGCACCTATATCTGAAATGCCTATCGGCATCAATTTTTGAAATGCCTATCGGAAACTACATCTAAAATGCCTATCAGCACCTATATTTGAAATGCCTATCGGCAACCATATCTGGAATGCCTATCGGCACCTATATTTGAAATGCCTCTCGGCTTCTATATCTGAAATGCCTATCGGCACTTATTTTTAAAATGCAAATCGGCAACTATATCTGAAATGCCTATCGACACCTATATCTGAAATGCCTATCGGCACCTATTTTTGAAATGCCTATCGGAAACTACATCTGAAATGCCTATCAGCACCTATATTTTTAAATGCCTATCGGCAAATATATCTGAAATGCCTATCGACACCTATATTTGAAATACCTATCGGCTTCTATATCTGAAATGCCCATCGACACCTATTTTTAAAATGCCAATCGGCCACTATATCTGAAATGCCTATCGGCACCTATACCTGAAATGCCTATCGGCACCTATTTTTGAAATGCCTATCGGAAACTACATCTGAAATGCCTGTCAGCACCTATATTTGAAATGCCTATCGGCAACCATATCTGGAATGCTTATCGGCACCTATATTTGAAATGCCTATCGGCATCCATATCTGGTATGCCTATCAGCACCTATATTTGAAATGCCTATAGCTTCTATATCTGAAATGCCTATCGGCACCTATTTTTAAAATGCCAATCGGCAACTATATCTGAAATGCCTATCGACACCTATTTTTGAAATGCCTATCGGAAACTACATCAGAAATGCCTATCAGCACCTATATTAGAAGTGCCTATCGGCAACCATATCTAAAATGCCTATCGACACCTATATCTGAAATACCTATCGGCTTCTATATCTGAAATGCCTATCGGCACCTATTTTTAAAATGCCAATCGGCAACCTTATCTGAAATGCCTATCGGCACCTATATCTGAAATGCCTATCGGCACCAATTTTTGAAATGCCTATCGGAAATTACATCTGAAATGCCTATCAGCACCAATATTTGAAATGCCTATCGGCAACCATATCTGGAATGCCTATCAGCACCTATATTTGAAATGCCTATCGGCTTCTATATCTGAAATGCCTATCGGCACCTATTTTTAAAATTCCAATCGGCAACTATATCTGAAATGCCTATCGGCACCTATTTTTGAAATGCCTATCGGAAACTACATCTGAAATGCCTATCAGCACCTATATTTGAAATGCCTATCGGCAACCATATTTGGAATGCCTATCGGCACCTATATTTGAAATGCCTATCGGCAACCACATTAGAAAAGCCTATCGGCACCTATATCTGAAATGTCTTTCGGCATTTATATCTGAAATGCCTATCGACACCTATATTTGAAATGCCTATCGGCACCTATATTTTAAATGCCTATCGGCATCTACATCTGATATGCCTATCGGCACCTATATCTGAAATGCCTATCGGCACCTATTTTTGAAATGCCTATCGGAAGCTACATCTAAAATGCCTATCGGCACCTATTTTTAAAATGCCAATCTGCAACTCTATCTGAAATGCCTATCGGCACTTATATCTAAAGTGCCTATCGGCACCTATTTTTGAAATGCCTATCGAAAACTACATCTGAAATGCCTATCAGCACCTATATTTGAAATGCCTATCGGCAACCATATCTGAAATGCCTATCGACACCTATATTTGAAATACCTATCGGCTTCTATATCTGAAATGCCTATCGGCACCTATTTTTAAAATGCCAATCGGCAAATATATCTGAAATGCCTATCGACACCTATATCTGAAATGCCTATCGGCACCTATTTTTGAAATGCCTATCGGAAACTACATCTGAAATGCCTATCAGCACCTATATTTGAAATGCCTATCGGCAAACATATCTGAAATGCCTATCGACACCTATATTTGAAATACCTATCGGCTTCTATATCTGAAATGCCTATCAGCACCTATTTTTAAAATGCCAATCGGTAACTATATCTGAAATGCCTATCGGCACCTATATATGAAATGCCTATCGGCACCAATTTTTGAAACGCCTATCGGAAACTACATCTGGAATGCCTATTAGCACCTATATTTGAAATGCCTATCGGCAACCATATCTGGAATGCCTATCGGCACCTATATTTGAAATGCCTATCGGCTTCTATATCTGAAATGCCTATCGACACCTATTTTTAAAACGCCAATTGGCAACTATATATGAAATGCCTATCGGCACCTATATCTGAAATGCCTATCGGTACCTATTTTTGAAATGCCTATCGGAAACTACATCTGAAATGCCTATCAGCACTTATATTTGAAATGCCTATCAGCAACCATATCTGGAATGCCTATCGGCACCTATATTTGAAATGCCTATCGGCTTATATATCTGAAATGCCTATCGGCACCTATTTTTAAAATGCCAACTGGCAACTATATCTGAAATGCCTATCGACACCTATATCTGAAATGCCTTTTGGCACCTATTTTTGAAATGCCTATCGGCTTCTATATCTGAAATGCCTATCGGCACCTATATTTGAAATGCCTATCGGCAACCATATCTAGAATGCCTATCGGCACCTATATTTGAAATGCCTATCGGCTTCTATATCTGAAATGCCTATCGGCACCTATTTTTAAAATGCCAATCGACAACTATATCTGAAATGCCTATCGACACCTATATCTGAAATGCCTATCCGCACCTATTTTTGAAATGCCTATCGGAAACTACATCTGAAATGCCTATCAGCACCTATATTTGAAATGCCTATAGCTTCTATATCTGAAATGCCTATCGGCACCTATTTTTAAAATGCCAATCGGCAACTATATCTGAAATGCCTATCGACACATATATTTGAAATGCCTATCGGCTTATATATCTGAAATGCCTATCGGCACCTATTTTTAAAATGCCAATT
Organism: Venustoraphidia nigricollis; assembly: GCA_034508555.1. Lineage (NCBI taxonomy): Eukaryota > Metazoa > Arthropoda > Insecta > Raphidioptera > Raphidiidae > Venustoraphidia > Venustoraphidia nigricollis. Next base: position 344,414 of record JAVRKA010000167.1, read on the forward strand.
GGCACCTATATCTGAAATGCCTATCGGCACCAATTTTTGAAATGCCTATCGGAAACTACATCTGGAATGCCTATCAGCACCTATATTTGAAATGCCTATCGGCAACCATATTTGGAATGCCTATCGGCACCTATATTTGAAGTGCCTATCGGCTTCTATATCTAAATTGCCCATCGACACCTATTTTTAAAATGCCAATCGGCCACTATATCTGAAATGCCTATCAAACCTATACCTGAAATGCCTATCGGCACCTATTTTTGAAATGCCTATCGGAAACTACATCTGAAATGCCTACAGCACCTATATTTGAAATGCCTATCGGCAACCATATCTGGAATGCTTATCGGCACCTATATTTGAAATGCCTATCGGCTTCTTTATCTGAAATGCCTATCGGCACCTATTTTTAAAATGCCACTCGGCTACTATATCTGAAATGCCTATCGGCACCTATATCTGAAATGCCTATCGGCACCTATTTGTGAAATGCCTATCGGAAACTACATCTGAAATGCCTATCAGCACCTATATTTGAAATGCCTATCGGCAACCATATCTGGAATGCCTATCGGCACCTATATTTGAAATGCCTATCGGCTTCTATACTTGAAATGCCTATCGACACTTATTTTTAAAACGCCAATTGGCAACTATATATGAAATGCCTATCGGCACCTATATCTGAAATGCCTATCGGTACCTATTTTTGAAATGCCTATCGGAAACTACATCTGAAATGCCTATCAGCACCTATATTTGAAATGCCTATCGGCTTATATATCTGAAATGCCTATCGGCACCTATTTTTAAAATGCCAATTGGCAACTATATCTGAAATGCCTATCGGCACCTATATCTGAAATGCCTATCGGCACCTATTTTTGAAATGCCTATCGGCTTCTATATCTGAAATGCCTATCGGCACCTATATTTGAAATGCCTATCGGCAACCATATCTGGAATGCCTATCGGCACCTATATTTGAAATGCCTATCGGCTTCTATATCTGAAATGCCTATCGGCACCTATTTTTAAAATGCCAATCGGCAACTATGTCTGAAATGCCTATCGACACCTATATCTGAAATGCCTATCGGCACCTATTTTTGAAATGCTTATCGGAAACTACATCTGAAATGCCTATCAGCACCTATATTTGAAATGCCTATCGGCAAACATATCTGAAATGCCTATCGACACCTATATTTGAAATACCTATCGGCTTCTATATCTGAAACGCCTATCGGCACCTATTTTTAAGATGCTAATCGGTAACTATATCTGAAATGCCTATCGGCACCTATATCTGAAATGCCTATCGGCACCAATTTTTGAAATGCCTATCGGAAACTACATCTGGAATGCCTATCAGCACCTATATTTGAAATACCTATCGGCAACCATATCTGGAATGCCTATCGGCACATATATTTGAAATGCCTATCGGCTTCTATATCTGAAATGCCTATCGGTACCTATTTTTGAAATGCCTATCGGAAAGTACATCTGAAATGCCTATAAGCACTTATATTTGAAATGCCTATCAGCAACCATATCTGGAATGCTTATCGGCACCTATATTTGAAATGCCTATCGGCTTATATATCTGAAATGCCTATCAGCACCTATTTTTAAAATGCCAATTGGCAACTATATCTGAAATGCCTATCGGCACCTATATCTGAAATGCCTATTGGCACCTATTTTTGAAATGCCTATCGGCTTCTATATCTGAAATGCCTATCGGCACCTATATTTTAAATGCCTATCGGAAACAACATCTGAAATGCCTATCGGCACCAATTTTTGAAATGCATATCGGAAACTACATCTGAAATGCCTATCAGCACCTATATTTGAAATGCCTATCGGCAACTAAATCTGGAATGCCTATCGGCACCTATAGTTGAAATGCCTATCGGCACCAATTTTTAAATGCCTATCGGAAACTACATCTGGAATGCCTATCAGCACATATATTTGAAATACCTATCGGCAACCATATCTGGAATGCCTATCGGCACCTATATTTGAAATGCCTATCGGCTTCTATATCTGAAATGCCTATCGACACCTATTTTTAAAACGCCAATTGGCAACTATATCTGAAATGCCTATCGGCACCTATATCTGAAATACCTATCGGTACCTATTTTTGAAATGCCTATCGGAAAGTACATCTGAAATGCCTATTAGCACTTATATTTGAAATGCCTATCAGCAACCATATCTGGAATGCCTATCGGCACCTATATTTGAAATGCCTATCGGCTTATATATCTGAAATGCCTATCAGCACCTATTTTTAAAATGCCAATTGGCAACTATATCTGAAATGCCTATCGGCACCTATATCTGAAATGCCTATCGGCACCTATTTTTAAAATGCCAATCGGCCACTATATCTGAAATGCCTATCGGCACCTATACCTGAAATGCCTATCGGCACCTATTTTCGAAATGCCTATCGGAAACTACATCTAAAATGCCTATCAGCACCTATATTTGAAATGCCTATCGGCAACCATATCTGAAATGCCTATCGACACCTATATTTGAAATACCTATCGGCTTCTATATCTGAAATGCCTATCGGCACCTATATCTGAAATGCCTATCGCCACCAATTTTTGAAATGCCTATCGGAAACTACATCTGAAATGCCTGTCAGCACCTATATTTAAAATGCCTATCGGCAACCATATCTGGAATGCTTATCGGCACCTATATTTGAAATGCCTATCGGCTTCTATATCCGAAATGCCTATCGGCACCTATATTTAAAATGCCAATCGGCAACTATATCTGAAATGCCTATCGACACCTATATCTGAAATGCCAATCGACACCTATTTTTGAAATGCCTATCGGAAACTACATCTGAAATGCCTATCAGCACCTATATTTGAAATGCCTATCGGCAACCATATCTGAAATGCCTATCGACACCTATATCTGAAATACCTATCGGCTTCTATATCTGAAATGCCTATCGGCACCTATTTTTAAAATGCCAATCGGCAACTATATCTGAAATGCCTATCGGCACCTATATCTGAAATGCCTATCGGCACCAATTTTTGAAATGCCTATCGGAAACTACATCTGAAATGCCTATCAGCACCTATATTTGAAATGCCTATCGGCAACCATATCTGGAATGCCTATCAGCACCTATATTTGAAATGCCTATCGGCTTCTATATCTGAAATGCCTATCGGCACCAATTTTTAAAATTCCAATCGGCAACTATATCTGAAATGCCTATCAGCACCTATTTTTGAAATGCCTATCGGAAACTACATCTGAAATGCCTATCAGCACCTATATTTGAAATGCCTATCGGTAACCATATTTGGAATGCCTATCAGCACCTATATTTGAAATGCCTATCGGCAACCATATCTGGAATGCTTATCGGCACCTATATTTGAAATGCCTATCGGCTTCTATATCCGAAATGCCTATCGGCACCTATTTTTAAAATGCCAATCGGCAACTATATCTGAAATGCCTATCGACACCTATATCTGAAATGCCAATCGACACCTATTTTTGAAATGCCTATCGGAAACTACATCTGAAATGCCTATCAGCACCTATATTTGAAATGCCTATCGGCACCTATATCTGAAATGCCTATCGGCACCTATTTTTGAAATGCCTTTCGGAAACTACATCTGAAATGCCTATCTGCTCCTATATTTGAAATGCCTATCCGCATCCATATCTGAAATGCCTATCTTCACCTGTTTTTAAAATGCCAATCGGCAACTATATCTGAAATGCCTATCGGCACCTATATCTGAAATGCCTATCGGCACCAATTTTTAAAATGCCTATGGGAAACTACATCTGAAATGCCTATCAGCACCTATATTTGAAATGCCTATCGGATTCTATATCTGAAATGCCTATCGGCGCCTATATTTGAAATGCCTATCGGCTTTTATATCTGAAATGCCTATCAGCACATATATCTGAAATGCTTATCGGCACCAGTTTTTGAAATGCCTATCGGAAACTACATCTGAAATGCCTATCAGCACCTATATTTGAAATGCCTATCGGCAACCATATCTGGAATGCTTATCGGCACCTATATTTAATATGCCTATCGGCTTCTATATCTGAAATGCCGATCGGCACCTATTTTTAAAATGCCAATCGGCAACTATATCTGAAATGCCTATCGGCACCTATATCTGAAATGCCTATCGGCACCTATTTTTGAAATGCCTATCGGAAACTACATCTGAAATGCCTATCAGCACCTATATTTGAAATGCCTATCGGCAACCATATCTGGAATGCCTATCGGCACCTCTATTTGAAATGTCTATCGACTTCTATATCTGAAATGCCTATCGGCACCAATTTTTAAAATGCCAATCGGCGACTATATCTGAAATGCCTATCGGCACCTATATCTGAAATGCCTATCGGCACCTATTTTTGAAATGCCTCTCGGAAACTACATCTGAAATGCCTATCAGCACCTATATTTGAAATGCCCATCGGCAACCATATCTGGAATGCCTATCGGCACCTATATTTGAAATGCCTATCTTCTTCTACATCTGAAATGCCTATCGGCACCTATTTTTAAAATGCCAATCGGCAACTCTATCTGAAATGCCTGTCGGCACCTATATCTGAAATGCCTATCGGCACCTATTTTTGAAATGCCTATCGGAAACTACATCTGAAATGCCTATCAGCACCTATATTTGAAATGCCTATCGGCAACCATATCTGAAATGCCTATCGACACCTATTTTTGAAATACCTATCGGCTTCTATATCTGAAATGCCTATCGGCATCTATTTTTAAAATGCCAATCGGCCACTATATCATAAATGCCTATCAGCACCTATATCTGAAATGCCTATCGGCACCAATTTTTGAAATGCCTATCGGAAACTACATCTGAAATGCCTATCAGCACCTATATTTGAAATGCCTATCGGCAACCATATCTGGAATGCCTATCGGCACCTATATTTGAAATGCCTATCGGCTTCTATATCTGAAATGCCTATCGGCACCTATTTTTAAAATGCCAATCGGCAACTATATCTGAAATGCCTATCGACAACTATATCTGAAATGCCTATCGGCACCTATTTTTGAAATGCCTATCGGAAACTACATCTGAAATGCCTATCAGCACCTATATTTGAAATGCCTATCGGTAAACATATCTGAAATGCCTATCGACACCTATATTTGAAATACCTATCGGCTTCTATATCTGAAATGCCTATCGGCACCTATTTTTAAAATGCCAATCGGTAACTATATCTAAAATGCCTATCGGCACCTATATCTGAAATGCCTATCGGCACCAATTTTTGAAATGCCTATCGGAAACTACATCTGGAATTCCTATCAGCACCTATATTTGAAATGCCTATCGGCGACCATATCTGGAATGCCTATCGGCAACTATATTTGAAATGCCTATCGGCTTCTATATCTGAAATACCCATCGACACCTTTTTTTAAAATGCCAATCGGCCACTATATCTGAAATGCCTATCGGCACCTATACCTGAAATGCCTATCGGTACCTATTTTTGAAATACCTATCGGAAACTACATCTAAAATGCCTATCAGCACCTATATTCGAAATGCCTATCGGCAACCATATCTGAAATGCCTATCGACACCTATATTTGAAATACCTATCGGCTTCTATATCTGAAATGCCTATCGGCACCTATTTTTAAAATTCCAATCGGCAACTATATCTGAAATGCTTATCGGCACCTATATCTGAAATGCCTATCGCCCCCAATTTTTGAAATGCCTATCGGAAACTACATCTGAAATGCCTGTCAGCACCTATATTTGAAATGCCTATCGGCAACCATATCTGGAATGCTTATCGGCACCTATATTTGAAATGCCTATCGGCTTCTATATCTGAAATGCCTATCGGCACCTATTTTTAAAATGCCAATCGGCAACTATATCTGAAATGCCTATCGGCACCTATATCTGAAATGCCTATCGGCACCTATTTTTGAAATGCCTATCGGAAACTACATCTGAAATGCCTATCAGCACCTATATTTGAAATTCCTATCGGCAACCATATCTGGAATGCCTATCGGCACCTATAGTTGAAATGTCTATCGGCTTCTATATTTGAAATGCCTATCGGCACCTATTTTTAAAATGCCAATCGGCAACTATATCTGAAATGCCTATCGGCACCTATATCTGAAATGCCTATCGGCACCTATTTTTGAAATGCCTATCGGAAACTGCATCTAAAATGCCTATCATAACCTATATTTGAAATGCCTATCGGCAACCATATCTGGAATGCCTATCGGCACCTATATTTGAAATGCCTATCGACTTCTATATCTGAAATGCCTATCGGCACTAATTTTTAAAATGCTAATCGGCAAATATATCTGTAATGCCTATCGGCACCTATATCTGAAATGCCTATCGGCACCTACTTTTGAAATGCCTATCGGAAACTACATCTTAAATGCCTATCAGCACCTATATTTGAAATGCCTATCGGCAACCATATCTGAAATGCCTATCGACACCTATATTTGAAATACCTATCGGCTTCTATATCTGAAATGCCTATCGACACCTATTTTTAAAATGCCAATTGGCAACTATATCTGAAATGCCTATCGGCACCTATATTTGAAATGCCTATCGGTACCTATTTTTGAAATGGCTATCGGAAACTACTTCTGAAATGCCTATCAGCACTTATATTTGAAATGCCTATCGGCAACCATATCTGGAATGCCTATCGGCACCTATATTTTAAATGCCTATCGGCTTCTATATCTGAAAAGCCTATCGGCACCTATTTTTAAAATGCCAATCGGAAACTATATCTGAAATGCCTATCGGCACCTATATCTGAAATGCCTATCGGCACTTATATTTGAAATGCCTATCGGTACCTATTTTTGAAATGGCTATCGGAAACTACTTCTGAAATGCCTATCAGCACTTATATTTGAAATGCCTATCGGCTACCATATCTGGAATGCCTATCGGCACCTATATTTTAAATGCCTATCGGCTTCTATATCTGAAAAGCCTATCGGCACCTATTTTTAAAATGCCAATCGGAAACTATATCTGAAATGCCTATCGGCAACCATATCTGAAATGCCTATCGACACCTATATTTGAAATACCTATCGGCTTCTATATCTGAAATGCCTATCGGCACCTGTTTTTAAAATGCCGATCGGCAACTATATCTGAAATGCCTATCGGCACCTATATCTGAAATGCCTATCGGCCTCAATTTTTGAAATGCCTAACGGAAACTACATCTAAAATGCCTATCAGCACCTATATTTGAAATGCCTATCGGCAACCATATCTGAAATGCCTATCGACACCTATATCTGAAATACTTATCGGCTTCTATATCTGAAATGCTAATCGGCACCTATTTTTAAATTGCCAATCGGCAACTATATCTGAAATGCCTATCGGCACCTATATCTGAAATGCCTATCGGCACCAATTTTTGAAATGCCTATCGGAAACTACATCTGAAATGCCTATCAGCACCTATATTTGAAATGCCTATCGGCAACCATATCTGGGTTGCTTATCGGCACCTATATTTGAAATGCCTATCGGCTTCTATATCTGAAATGCCTATCGGCACCTATTTTTAAAATGCCAATCGGCAACTATATCTGAAGTGCCTATCGGCACCTATATCTAATATGCCTATCGGCAACAATTTTTGAAATGCCTATCGGAAACTACATTTGAAATGCCTATCAGCACCTATATTTGAAATGCCTATCGGCAACCATATCTGGAATGCCTATCAGCACCTATATTTGAAATGCCTATCGGCTTCTATATCTAAAATGCCTATCGGCACCTTTTTTTAAAATGCCAATCGGCAACTATATCTGAAGTGCCTATCGGCACCTATATCTCAAATGCCTATCGGCACCTATTTTTGAAATGCCTTTTGAAAACTACATCTAAAATGCCTATCAGCACCTATATTTGAAATGCCTATCGGCAACCACATCAGAAATGCCTATCGGCACCTATATCTGAAATGCCTTTCGGCATTTATATCTGAAATGCATATCGACACCTATATTTGAAATGCCTATCGGCACCTATATTTTAAATGCCTATCGGCAACTATATCTGATATGCCTATCGGCACCTATATCTGAAATGCCTATCGGCACCTATTTTTGAAATGCCTATCGGAAACAACATCTAAAATGCCTATCGGCACCTATTTTTAAAATGCCAATCGGCAACTATATCTGAAATGCCTATCGGCACCTATATCTGAAATGGCTATCGGCACCTATTTTTGAAATGCCTATCGGAAACTACATCTGAAATGCCTATCAGCACCTATATTTGAAATGCCTATCGGCAACCATATCTGAAATGCCTATCGACACCTATATTTGAAATACCTATCGGCTTCTATATCTGAAGTGCCTATCGGCACCTATTTTTAAAATGCCAATCGGCAACTCTATCTGAAATGCCTATCGGCACCTTTTTTTTTTGGAAATGCCTATCGGCAACCATATCTAAAATGCCTATCGACACCTATATTTGAAATACCTATCGGCTTCTATATCTGAAATGCCTATCGGCACCTATTTTTAAAATGCCAATCGGCAACTATATCTGAAATGCCTATCAGCACCTTTTTTTTGGAAATGCCTATCGGCAACCATATCTAAAATGCTTATCGACACCTATATTTGAAATACCTATCGGCTTCTATATCTGAAATGCCTATCGGCACCTATTTTTAAAATGCCAATCGGCAACTATATCTGAAATGCCTATCAGCACCTTTTTTTTGGAAATGCCTATCGGCAAACATATCTAAAATGCCTATCGACACCTATATTTGAAATACCTATCGGCTTCTATATCTGAAATGCCTATCGGCACCTATTTTTAAAATGCCAATCGGCAACTCTATCTGAAATGCCTGTCGGCACCTATATCTGAAATGCCTATCGGCACCTATTTTTGAAATGCCTATCGGAAACTACATCTGAAATGCCTATCAGCACCTTTTTTTTGGAAATGCCTATCGGCAACCATATCTAAAATGCCTATTGACACCTATATTTGAAATACCTATCGGCTTCTATATCTGAAATGCCTATCGGCACCTATTTTTGAAATGCCTATCGGAAACTACATCTGAAATGCCTATCAGCACCTTTTTTTTGGAAATGCCTATCGGCAACCATATCTAAAATGCCTATCGACACCTATATTTGAAATACCTATCGGCTTCTATATCTGAAATGCCTATCGGCACCTGTTTTTAAAATGCCAATCGGCAACTCTATCGGAAATGCCTATCGGCACCTATATCTGAAATGCCTATCGGCATCAATTATTGAAATACCTATCGGAAACTACATCTAAAATGCCTATCAGCACCTATATTTGAAATGCCTATCGGCAACCATATCTGCAATGCCTATCGGCACCTCTATTTGAAATGCCTATCGGCTTCTATATCTGAAATGCCTAACTGCACCTATTTTTAAAATGCCAATTGGCAACTTTATCTGAAATGCCTATCGGCACCTATATCTGAAATGCCTATCGGCACCTATTTTTGAAATGCCTATCGGAAACTACATCTGAAATGCCTATCAGCACCTATATTTGAAATGCCTATCGGCAACCATATCTGGAATGCCTATCGGCCTCTATATTTGAAAAGCCTATCGGCTTCTATATCTGAAATGCCTATCGGCACCTATTTTTAAAATGCCTATCGGCACCTATATCTGAAATGCCTATCGGCACCTATTTTTGAAATGCGTATCGGAAACTACATCTGAAATGCCTATCAGCACCTATATTTGAAATGCCTATCGGCAACCATATCTGAAATGCCTATCGACACCTATATTTGAAATACCTATCGGCTTCTATATCTGAAATGCCTATCAGCACCTATTTTTAAAATGCCAATCGGTAACTATATCTGAAATGCCTATCGGCACCTATATTTGAAATACCTATCGGCTTCTATATCTGAAATGACTATCGGCACCTATTTTTAAAATGCCAATCGGCAACTATATCTGAAATGCCTATCGGCACATATATCTGAAATGCCTATCGGCACCTATTTTTGAAATGCCTATCGGAAACTACATCTGAAATGCCTATCAGCACCTATATTTGAAATGCCTATCGGCAGCCATATCTGAAATGCCTATTGACACCTATATTTAAAATACCTATCGGCTTCTATATCTAAAATGCCTATCGGCACCTATTTTTAAAATGCCAATCGGTAACTATATCTAAAATGCCTATCGGCACCTATATCTGAAATGCCTATCGGCACCAATTTTTGAAATGCCTATCGGAAGCTACATCTGGAATGCATATCAGCACCTATATTTGAAATGCCTATCGGCAACCATATCTGAAATGCCTATCGGTACCTATATTTGAAATGCCTATTGGCTTCTATATCTGAAATGCCTATCGACACCTATTTTTAAAATGCCATTTGGCAACTATATCTGAATTGCCTATCGGCACCTATGTCTGAAATGCCTATCGGCACCTATATTTGAAATGCCTATCGGCTTCTATATCTGAAATGCCTATCGGCTTCTATATCTGAAATGCCTATAAGCACCTATTTTTAAAATGCCAATCGGCAACTATATCTGAAATGCCTATCGGCACCTATATCTGAAATGCCTATCGGCACCTATTTTTGAAATGCCTTTCGTTAACTACATCTGAAATGCCTATCTGCTCCTATATTTGAAATGCCTATCGGCCACCATATCTGAAATGCCTATCGACACCTATATTTGAAATACCTATCGGCTTCTATATCTGAAATGCCTATCAGCACCTGTTTTTAAAATGCCCATCGGCAACTATATCTGAAATGCCTACCGGCACCTATATCTGAAATGCCTATCGGCATCAATTTTTGAAATGCCAATCGGAAACTACATCTAAAATGCCTATCAGCACCTATATTTGAGATGCCAATCGGCAACCATATCTGGAATGGCTATCGTCACCTATATTTGAAATGCCTATCGGCTTCTATATCTGAAATGCCTATCGGCACCTATTTTTAAAATGCCAATTGGCAACTATATCTGAAATGCCTATCGGCACCTATATCTGAAATGCCTATCGGCACCTATTTTTAAAATGCCTATCGGCTTCTATATCTGAGATGCCTATCGGCACCTATATTTGAAATGCCTATCGGCAACTTTATCTGCATGTCTATCGGCACCTATATTTGAAATTCATATTGGCTTCTATATCTGAAATGCCTATCGGCACCTATTTTTGAAATTCCTATCGGAAACTACATCTGAAATGCCTATCAGCACCTATATTTGAAATGCCTATCGGCAACCATATCTGAAATGCCTATCGGCACCTATTTTTAAAATGCCAATCGGTAACTATACCTGAAATGCCTATCAGTACCTATTTTTGAAATGCCTATCGGAAACTACATCTGAAATGCCTATCAGCACCTATATTTGAAATGCCTATCGGCAACCATATCTGGAATGCCTATCGGCACCTATATTTGAAATGCCTATCAGCAACCATATCTGGAATGCCTATCGGCACCTATATTTGAAATTCCTATCGGCTTCTATATCTGAAATGCCTATCGGCACCTATTTTTGAAATGCCTATCGGAAACTACATCTGAAATGCTTATCAGCACTTATATTTAAAATGCCTATCGGCAACCATATCTGAAATGCCTATCGACACCTATATTTATAATACCTATCGGCTTCTATATCTGAAATGCCTATCGGCACCTATTTTTAAGAGGCTAATCGGTAACTATACCTGAAATGCCTATCGGCACAAATTTTTTAAATGCCTATCGGAAACTACATCTGGAATGCATATGAGCACCTATATTTGAAATGCCTATCGCCAACCATATCTGGAATGCCTATCGGCACCTATATTTGAAATGCCTATCAGCTTCTATATCTGAAATGCCTATCGGCACCTATTTTTAAAATGCCAATCGGCAACTATATCTGAAGTTTTTTTCGGCATGTATATCTGAAATGCCTATCGACACCTATTTTTGAAATGCCTATCGAAAACTACATCTGAAATGCCTATCAGCACCTATATTTGAAACGCCTATCGGCAACCACATCAGAAATGCCTATCGGCACCTATATCTGAAATGCCTTTCGGCATTTATATCTGAAATGACTATCGGTACCTATTTTTGAAATACCTATCAGAAACTACATCTAAAATGCCTATCAGCACCTATATTCGAAATGCCTATCGGCAATTATATCTGAAATGCCTATCGACACCTATATTTGAAATACCTATCGGCTTCTATATCTGAAATGCCTATCGGCACCTATTTTTAAAATGCCAATCGGCAACTATATCTGAAATGCTTATCGGCACCTATATCTGAAATGCCTATCGCCACCAATTTTTGAAATGCCTATCGGAAACTACATCTGAAATGCCTGTCAGCACCTATATTTGAAATGCCTATCGGCAACCATATCTGGAATGCTTATCGGCACCTATATTTGAAATGCCTATCGGCTTCTATATCTGAAATGCCTATCGGCACCTATTTTTAAAATGCCAATCGGCAACTATATCTGAAATGCCTATCGGCACATATATCTGAAATGCCTATCGGCACCTATTTTTAAAATGCCTATCGGAAACTACATCTGAAATGCCTATCAGCACCTATATTTGAAATGCCTATCGGCAAACATATCTGGAATGCCTATCGGCAACTATAGTTGAAATGTCTATCGGCTTCTATATCTGAAATGCCTATCGGCACCTATTTTTAAAATGCCAATCGGCAACTATATCTGAAATGCCTATCGGCACCTATATCTGAAATGCCTATCGGCACCTATTTTTGAAATGCCTATCGGAAACTACATCTAAAATGCCTATCATAACCTATATTTGAAATGCCTATCGGCAACCATATCTGGATTGCCTATCGGCACCTATATTTGAAATGCCTATCGACTTCTATATCTGAAATGCCTATCGGCACTAATTTTTAAAATGCTAATCGGCAACTATATCTGTAATGCCTATCGGCACCTATATCTGAAATGCCTATCGGCACCTACTTTTGAAATGCCTATCGGAAACTACGTCTGAAATGCCTATCAGCACCTATATTTGAAATGCCTATCGGCAACCATATCTGAAATGCCTATCGACACCTATATTTGAAATACCTATCGGCTTCTATATCTGAAATGCCTATCGACACCTATTTTTAAAATGCCAATTGGCAACTATATCTGAAATGCCTATCGGCACCTATATTTGAAATGCCTATCGGTAACTATTTTTGAAATGGCTAACGGAAACTACTTCTGAAATGCCTATCAGCACTTATATTTGAAATGCCTATCGACAACCATATCTGTAATGCCTATCGGCACCTATATTTTAAATGCCTATCGGCTTCTATATCTGAAAAGCCTATCGGCACCTATTTTTAAAATGCCAATCGGAAACTATATCTGAAATGCCTATCGGCACCTATATCTGAAATGCCTATCGGCACCTACTTTTTGAGATGCCTTTCGGAAACTACATCTGAAATGCCTATCTGCTCCTATATTTGAAATGCCTATCTTCAACCATATCTGAAATGCCTATCGACACCTATATTTGAAATACCTATCGGCTTCTATATCTGAAATGCCTATCGGCACCTGTTTTTAAAATGCCGATCGGCAACTATATCTGAAATGCCTATCGGCACCTATATCTGAAATGCCTATCGGCCTCAATTTTTGAAATGCCTAACGGAAACTACATCTAAAATGCCTATCAGCACCTATATTTGAAATGCCTATCGGCAACCATATCTGAAATGCCTACCGACACCTATATCTGAAATACTTATCGGCTTCTATATCTGAAATGCTAATCGGCACCTATTTTTAAATTGCCAATCGGCAACTATATCTGAAATGCCTATCGGCACCTATATCTGAAATGCCTATCGGCACTAATTTTTGAAATGCCTATCGGAAACTACATCTGAAATGCCTATCAGCACCTATATTTGAAATGCCTATCGGCAACCATATCTGGGTTGCTTATCGGCACCTATATTTGAAATGCCTATCGGCTTCTATATCTGAAATGCCTATCGGCACCTATTTTTAAAATGCCAATCGGCAACTATATCTGAAGTGCCTATCGGCACCTATATCTAATATGCCTATCGGCACCAATTTTTGAAATGCCTATCGGAAACTACATTTGAAATGCCTATCAGCACCTATATTTGAAATGCCTATCGGCAACCATATCTGGAATGCCTATCAGCACCTATATTTGAAATGCCTATCGGCTTCTATATCTAAAATGCCTATCGGCACCTTTTTTTAAAATGCCAATCGGCAACTATATCTGAAGTGCCTATCGGCACCTATATCTGAAATGCCTATCGGCACCTATTTTTGAAATGCCTTTTGAAAACTACATCTAAAATGCCTATCAGCACCTATATTTGAAATGCCTATCGGCAACCACATCAGAAATGCCTATCGGCACCTATATCTGAAATGCCTTTCGGCATTTATATCTGAAATGCCTATCGACACCTATATTTGAAATGCCTATCGGCACCTATATTATAAATGCCTATCGGCAACTATATCTGATATGCCTATCGGCACCTATATCTAAAATGCCTATCGGCACCTATTTTTAAAATGCCAATCGGCAACTATATCTGAAATGCCTATCAGCACCTATATCTGAAATGCCTATCGGCACCTATTTTTGAAATGCCTATCGGAAACTACATCTGAAATGCCTATCAGCACCTATATTTGAAATGCCTATCGGCAACCATATCTGAAATGCCTATCGACACCTATATTTGAAATACCTATCGGCTTCTATATCTGAAATGCCTATCGGCACCTATTTTTAAAATGCCAATCGGCAACTCTATCTGAAATGCCTATCGGCACCTATATCTGAAATGCCTATCGGCACCTATTTTTGAAATGCCTATCGGAAACTACATCTGAAATGCCTATCAGCACCTTTTTTTTTGGAAATGCCTATCGGCAACCATATCTAAAATGCCTATCGACACCTATATTTGAAATACCTATCGGCTTCTATATCTGAAATGCCTATCGGCACCTATTTTTAAAATGCCAATCGGCAACTATATCTGAAATGCTTATCAGCACCTTTTTTTTGGAAATGCCTATCGGCAACCATATCTAAAATGCCTATCGACACCTATATTTGAAATACCTATCGGCTTCTATATCTGAAATGCCTATCGGCACCTATTTTTAAAATGCCAATCGGCAACTCTATCTGAAATGCCTATCGGCACCTATATCTGAAATGCCTATCGGCACCTATTTTTGAAATGCCTATCGGAAACTACATCTGAAATGCCTATCAGCACCTATATTTGAAATGCCTATCGGCAACCATATCTGGAATGCCTATCGGCCTCTATATTTGAAATGCCTATCGGCTTCTATATCTGAAATGCCTATCGGCACCTATTTTTAAAATGCCTATCGGCACCTATATCTGAAATGCCTATCGGCACCTATTTTTGAAATGCGTATCGGAAACTACATCTGAAATGCCTATCAGCACCTATATTTGAAATGCCTATCGGCAACCATATCTGAAATGCCTATCGACACCTATATTTGAAATACCTATCGGCTTCTATATCTGAAATGCCTATCAGCACCTATTTTTAAAATGCCAATCGGTAACTATATCTGAAATGCCTATCGGCACCTATATTTGAAATACCTATCGGCTTCTATATCTGAAATGACTATCGGCACCTATTTTTAAAATGCCAATCGGCAACTATATCTGAAATGCCTATCGGCACCTATATCTGAAATGCCTATCGGCACCTATTTTTGAAATGCCTATCGGAAACTACATCTGAAATGCCTATCAGCACCTATATTTGAAATGCCTATCGGCAGCCATATCTGAAATGCCTATTGACACCTATATTTAAAATACCTATCGGCTTCTATATCTAAAATGCCTATCGGCACCTATTTTTAAAATGCCAATCGGTAACTATATCTAAAATGCCTATCGGCACCTATATCTGAAATGCCTATCGGCACCAATTTTTGAAATGCCTATCGGAAGCTACATCTGGAATGCATATCAGCACCTATATTTGAAATGCCTATCGGCAACCATATCTGAAATGCCTATCGGTACCTATATTTGAAATGCCTATTGGCTTCTATATCTGAAATGCCTATCGACACCTATTTTTAAAATGCCATTTGGCAACTATATCTGAATTGCCTATCGGCACCTATGTCTGAAATGCCTATCGGCACCTATATTTGAAATGCCTATCGGCTTCTATATCTGAAATGCCTATCGGCTTCTATATCTGAAATGCCTATAAGCACCTATTTTTAAAATGCCAATCGGCAACTATATCTGAAATGCCTATCGGCACCTATATCTGAAATGCCTATCGGCACCTATTTTTGAAATGCCTTTCGTTAACTACATCTGAAATGCCTATCTGCTCCTATATTTGAAATGCCTATCGGCCACCATATCTGAAATGCCTATCGACACCTATATTTGAAATACCTATCGGCTTCTATATCTGAAATGCCTATCAGCACCTGTTTTTAAAATGCCCATCGGCAACTATATCTGAAATGCCTACCGGCACCTATATCTGAAATGCCTATCGGCATCAATTTTTGAAATGCCAATCGGAAACTACATCTAAAATGCCTATCAGCACCTATATTTGAGATGCCAATCGGCAACCATATCTGGAATGGCTATCGTCACCTATATTTGAAATGCCTATCGGCTTCTATATCTGAAATGCCTATCGGCACCTATTTTTAAAATGCCAATTGGCAACTATATCTGAAATGCCTATCGGCACCTATATCTGAAATGCCTATCGGCACCTATTTTTAAAATGCCTATCGGCTTCTATATCTGAGATGCCTATCGGCACCTATATTTGAAATGCCTATCGGCAACTTTATCTGCATGCCTATCGGCACCTATATTTGAAATTCCTATTGGCTTCTATATCTGAAATGCCTATCGGCACCTATTTTTGAAATTCCTATCGGAAACTACATCTGAAATGCCTATCAGCACCTATATTTGAAATGCCTATCGGCAACCATATCTGAAATGCCTATCGGCACCTATTTTTAAAATGCCAATCGGTAACTATACCTGAAATGCCTATCAGTACCTATTTTTGAAATGCCTATCGGAAACTACATCTGAAATGCCTATCAGCACCTATATTTGAAATGCCTATCGGCAACCATATCTGGAATGCCTATCGGCACCTATATTTGAAATGCCTATCAGCAACCATATCTGGAATGCCTATCGGCACCTATATTTGAAATTCCTATCGGCTTCTATATCTGAAATGCCTATCGGCACCTATTTTTGAAATGCCTATCGGAAACTACATCTGAAATGCTTATCAGCACTTATATTTGAAATGCCTATCGGCAACCATATCTGAAATGCCTATCGACACCTATATTTATAATACCTATCGGCTTCTATATCTGAAATGCCTATCGGCACCTATTTTTAAGATGCCAATCGGTAACTATACCTGAAATGCCTATCGGCACAAATTTTTTAAATGCCTATCGGAAACTACATCTGGAATGCATATGAGCACCTATATTTGAAATGCCTATCGCCAACCATATCTGGAATGCCTATCGGCACCTATATTTGAAATGCCTATCAGCTTCTATATCTGAAATGCCTATCGGCACCTATTTTTAAAATGCCAATCGGCAACTATATCTGAAGTTTTTTTCGGCATGTATATCTGAAATGCCTATCGACACCTATTTTTGAAATGCCTATCGAAAACTACATCTGAAATGCCTATCAGCACCTATATTTGAAACGCCTATCGGCAACCACATCAGAAATGCCTATCGGCACCTATATCTGAAATGCCTTTCGGCATTTATATCTGAAATGACTATCGGTACCTATTTTTGAAATACCTATCAGAAACTACATCTAAAATGCCTATCAGCACCTATATTCGAAATGCCTATCGGCAATTATATCTGAAATGCCTATCGACACCTATATTTGAAATACCTATCGGCTTCTATATCTGAAATGCCTATCGGCACCTATTTTTAAAATGCCAATCGGCAACTATATCTGAAATGCTTATCGGCACCTATATCTGAAATGCCTATCGCCACCAATTTTTGAAATGCCTATCGGAAACTACATCTGAAATGCCTGTCAGCACCTATATTTGAAATGCCTATCGGCAACCATATCTGGAATGCTTATCGGCACCTATATTTGAAATGCCTATCGGCTTCTATATCTGAAATGCCTATCGGCACCTATTTTTAAAATGCCAATCGGCAACTATATCTGAAATGCCTATCGGCACCTATATCTGAAATGCCTATCGGCACCTATTTTTGAAATGCCTATCGGAAACTACATCTGAAATGCCTATCAGCACCTATATTTGAAATGCCTATCGGCAACCATATCTGGAATGCCTATCGGCAACTATAGTTGAAATGTCTATCGGCTTCTATATCTGAAATGCCTATCGGCACCTATTTTTAAAATGCCAATCGGCAACTATATCTGAAATGCCTATCGGCACCTATATCTGAAATGCCTATCGGCACCTATTTTTGAAATGCCTATCGGAAACTACATCTAAAATGCCTATCATAACCTATATTTGAAATGCCTATCGGCAACCATATCTGGATTGCCTATCGGCACCTATATTTGAAATGCCTATCGACTTCTATATCTGAAATGCCTATCGGCACTAATTTTTAAAATGCTAATCGGCAACTATATCTGTAATGCCTATCGGCACCTATATCTGAAATGCCTATCGGCACCTACTTTTGAAATGCCTATCGGAAACTACATCTGAAATGCCTATCAGCACCTATATTTGAAATGCCTATCGGCAACCATATCTGAAATGCCTATCGACACCTATATTTGAAATACCTATCGGCTTCTATATCTGAAATGCCTATCGACACCTATTTTTAAAATGCCAATTGGCAACTATATCTGAAATGCCTATCGGCACCTATATTTGAAATGCCTATCGGTAACTATTTTTGAAATGGCTAACGGAAACTACTTCTGAAATGCCTATCAGCACTTATATTTGAAATGCCTATCGACAACCATATCTGTAATGCCTATCGGCACCTATATTTTAAATGCCTATCGGCTTCTATATCTGAAAAGCCTATCGGCACCTATTTTTAAAATGCCAATCGGAAACTATATCTGAAATGCCTATCGGCACCTATATCTGAAATGCCTATCGGCACCTACTTTTTGAGATGCCTTTCGGAAACTACATCTGAAATGCCTATCTGCTCCTATATTTGAAATGCCTATCTTCAACCATATCTGAAATGCCTATCGACACCTATATTTGAAATACCTATCGGCTTCTATATCTGAAATGCCTATCGGCACCTGTTTTTAAAATGCCGATCGGCAACTATATCTGAAATGCCTATCGGCACCTATATCTGAAATGCCTATCGGCCTCAATTTTTGAAATGCCTAACGGAAACTACATCTGAAATGCCTATCAGCACCTATATTTGAAATGCCTATCGGCAACCATATCTGAAATGCCTACCGACACCTATATCTGAAATACTTATCGGCTTCTATATCTGAAATGCTAATCGGCACCTATTTTTAAATTGCCAATCGGCAACTATATCTGAAATGCCTATCGGCACCTATATCTGAAATGCCTATCGGCACTAATTTTTGAAATGCCTATCGGAAACTACATCTGAAATGCCTATCAGCACCTATATTTGAAATGCCTATCGGCAACCATATCTGGGTTGCTTATCGGCACCTATATTTGAAATGCCTATCGGCTTCTATATCTGAAATGCCTATCGGCACCTATTTTTAAAATGCCAATCGGCAACTATATCTGAAGTGCCTATCGGCACCTATATCTAATATGCCTATCGGCACCAATTTTTGAAATGCCTATCGGAAACTACATTTGAAATGCCTATCAGCACCTATATTTGAAATGCCTATCGGCAACCATATCTGGAATGCCTATCAGCACCTATATTTGAAATGCCTATCGGCTTCTATATCTAAAATGCCTATCGGCACCTTTTTTTAAAATGCCAATCGGCAACTATATCTGAAGTGCCTATCGGCACCTATATCTGAAATGCCTATCGGCACCTATTTTTGAAATGCCTTTTGAAAACTACATCTAAAATGCCTATCAGCACCTATATTTGAAATGCCTATCGGCAACCACATCAGAAATGCCTATCGGCACCTATATCTGAAATGCCTTTCGGCATTTATATCTGAAATGCCTATCGGCACCTATTTTTGAAATGCCTATCGGAAACTACATCTGAAATGCCTATCAGCACCTATATTTGAAATGCCTATCGGCAACCATATCTGAAATGCCTATCGACACCTATATTTGAAATACCTATCGGCTTCTATATCTGAAATGCCTATCGGCACCTATTTTTAAAATGCCAATCGGCAACTCTATCTGAAATGCCTATCGGCACCTATATCTGAAATGCCTATCGGCACCTATTTTTGAAATGCCTATCGGAAACTACATCTGAAATGCCTATCAGCACCTTTTTTTTTGGAAATGCCTATCGGCAACCATATCTAAAATGCCTATCGACACCTATATTTGAAATACCTATCGGCTTCTATATCTGAAATGCCTATCGGCACCTATTTTTAAAATGCCAATCGGCAACTATATCTGAAATGCCTATCAGCACCTTTTTTTTGGAAATGCCTATCGGCAACCATATCTAAAATGCCTATCGACACCTATATTTGAAATACCTATCGGCTTCTATATCTGAAATGCCTATCGGCACCTATTTTTAAAATGCCAATCGGCAACTCTATCTGAAACGCCTATCGGCACCTATATCTGAAATGCCTATCGGCACCTATTTTTGAAATGCCTATCGGAAACTACATCTGAAATGCCTATCAGCACCTTTTTTTTGGAAATGCCTATCGGCAACCATATCTAAAATGCCTATCGACACCTATATTATTTTAAAATACCTATCGGCTTCTATATCTGAAATGCCTATCGGCACCTATTTTTAAAATGCCAATCGGCAACTATATCTGAAATGGTTATCGGCACCTATATCTGAAATGCCTATCGGCACCTATTTTTGAAATGCGTATCGGAAACTACATCTGAAATGCATATCAGCACCTATATTTGAAATGCCTATCGGCAACCATATTTGAAATGCCTATCGACACCTATATTTGAAATACCTATCGGCTTCTATATCTGAAATGCCTATCGGCACCTATTTTTAAAATGCCAATCGGTAACTATATCTGAAATGCCTATCGGCACCTATATCTGAAATGCCTATCGGCAATAATTTTTGAAATGCCTTTCGGAAACTACATCTGGAATGCCTATCAGCACCTATATTTGAAATGCCTATCGGCAACCATATCTGAAATCCCTATCGGCACCTATATTTGGAATGCCTATCGGCTTCTATATCTGAAATGCCTATCGACACCTATTTTTAAAATGCCAATCGGCAACTATATCTGAAATGCCTATCGGCAACCATATCTGAAATGCCTATCAGTACCTATTTTTGAAATGCCTATCGGAAACTACATCTGAAATGCCTATCACCACTTATATTTGAAATGCCTATCGGCAACCATATCTGGAATGCCTATCGGCACCTATATTTGAAATACCTATCGGCTTCTATATCTGAAATGACTATCGGCACCTATTTTTAAAATGCCAATCGGCAACTATATCTGAAATGCCTATCGGCACCTATATCTGAAATGCCTATCGGCACCTATTTTTGAAATGCCTATCGGAAACTACATCTGAAATGCCTATCAGCACCTATATTTGAAATGCCTATCGGCAGCCATATCTGAAATGCCTATTGACACCTATATTTAAAATACCTATCGGCTTCTATATCTAAAATGCCTATCGGCACCTATTTTTAAAATGCCAATCGGTAACTATATCTAAAATGCCTATCGGCACCTATATCTGAAATGCCTATCGGCACCAATTTTTGAAATGCCTATCGGAAGCTACATCTGGAATGCATATTAGCACCTATATTTGAAATGCCTATCGGCAACCATATCTGAAATGCCTATCGGTACCTATATTTGAAATGCCTATTGGCTTCTATATCTGAAATGCCTATCGACACCTATTTTTAAAATGCCAATCGGCAACTATATCTGAATTGCCTATCGGCACCTATGTCTGAAATGCCTATCGGCACCTATATTTGAAATGCCTATCGGCTTCTATATCTGAAATGCCTATAAGCACCTATTTTTAAAATGCCAATCGGCAACTATATCTGAAATGCCTATCGGCACCTATATCTGAAATACCTATCGGCACCTACTTTTGAAATGCCTTTCGGAAACTACATCTGAAATGCCTATCTGCTCCTATATTTGAAATGCCTATCGGCCACCATATCTGAAATGCCTATCGACACCTATATTTGAAATACCTATCGGCTTCTATATCTGAAATGCCTATCAGCACCTGTTTTTAAAATGCCCATCGGCAACTATATCTGAAATGCCTATCGGCACCTATATCTGAAATGCCTATCGGCATCAATTTTTGAAATGCCAATCGGAAACTACATCTAAAATGCCTATCAACACCTATATTTGAGATGCCAATCGGCAACTATATCTGGAATGGCTATCGGCACCTATATTTGAAATGCCTATCGGCTTCTATATCTGAAATGCCTATCGGCACCTATTTTTAAAATGCCAATTGGCAACTATATCTGAAATGCCTATCGGCACCTATATCTGAAATGTCTATCGGCAACTATTTTTAAAATGCCTATCGGCTTCTATATCTGAGATGCCTATCGGCACCTATATTTGAAATGCCTATCGGCAACCATATCTGAATGCCTATCGGCACCTATATTTGAAATTCCTATCGGCTTCTATATCTGAAATGCCTATCGGCACCTATTTTTAAAATGCCTATCGGCTTCTATATCTGAGATGCCTATCGGCACCTATATTAGAAATGCCTCTCGGCAACCATATCTGAATGCCTATCGGCACCTATATTTGAAATTCCTATCGGCTTCTATATCTGAAATGCCTATCGGCACCTATTTTTGAAATGCCTATCGGAAACTACATCTGAAATGCCTATCAGCACCTATATTTGAAATGCCTATCGGCAACCATATCTGAAATGCCTATCGGCACCTATTTTTAAAATGCCAATCGGTAACTATACCTGAAATGCCTATCGGCACCAATTTTTTAAATGCCCATCGGAAACTACATCTGGAATGCATATCAGCACCTATATTTGAAATGCCTATCGGCAACCATATCTGGAATGCCTATCGGTACCTATATTTGAAATGCCTATTGGCTTCTATATCTGAAATGCCTATCGACACCTATATTTGAAATGCCTATCGGCACCTATATTTTAAATGCCTATCGGCAACTATATCTGATATGCCTATCGGCACCTATATCTGAAATGCCTATCGGCACCTATTTTTGAAATGCCTATCGGAAACTACATCTAAAATGCCTATCGGCACCTATTTTTAAAATGCCAATCGGCAACTATATCTGAAATGCCTATCGGCACCTATATCTGAAATGCCTATCGGCACCTATTTTTGAAATGCCTATCGGAAAATACATCTGAAATGCCTATCAGCACCTATATTTGAAATGCCTATCGGCAACCATATCTGAAATGCCTATCGACACCTATATTTGAAATACCTATCGGCTTCTATATCTGAAATGCCTATCGGCACCTATTTTTAAAATGCCAATCGGCAACTCTATCTGAAATGCCTATCGGCACCTATATCTGAAATGCCTATCGGCACCTATTTTTGAAATGCCTATCGGAAACTACATCTGACATGCCTATCAGCACCTTTTTTTTTGGAAATGCCTATCGGCAACCATATCTAAAATGCCTATCGACTCCTATATTTGAAATACCTATCGGCTTCTATATCTGAAATGCCTATCGGCACCTATTTTTAAAATGCCAATCGGCAACTATATCTGAAATGTCTATCAGCACCTTTTTTTTGGAAATGCCTATCGGCAACCATATCTAAAATGCCTATCGACACCTATATTTGAAATACCTATCGGCTTCTATATTTGAAATGCCTATCGGCACCTATTTTTAAAATGCCAATCGGCAACTCTATCTGAAATGCCTATCGGCACCTATATCTGAAATGCCTATCGGCACCTATTTTTGAAATGCCTATCGGAAACTACATCTGAAATGCCTATCAGCACCTTTTTTATGGAAATGCCTATCGGCAACCATATCTAAAATGCCTATCGACACCTATATTTGAAATACCTATCGGCTTCTATATCTGAAATGCCTATCAGCACCTATTTTTAAAATGCCTATCGGAAACTACATCTGAAATGCCTATCATCACCTTTTTTTTGGAAATGCCTATCGGCAACCATATCTTAAATGCCTATCGACACCTATATTTGAAATACCTATCGGCTTCTATATCTGAAATGCCTATCGGCACCTGTTTTTAAAATGCCAATCGGCAACTCTATCGGAAATGCCTATCGGCACCTATATCTGAAATGCCTATCGGCATCAATTATTGAAATGCCTATCGGAAACTACATCTAAAATGCCTATCAGCACCTATATTTGAAATGCCTATCGGCAACCATATCTGCAATGCCTATCGGCACCTCTATTTGAAATGCCTATCGGCTTCTATATCTGAAATGCCTAACTGCACCTATTTTTAAAATGCCAATTGGCAACTTTATCTGAAATGCCTATCGGCACCTATATCTGAAATGCCTATCGGCACCTATTTTTGAAATGCCTATCGGAAACTACATCTGAAATGCCTATCAGCACCTATATTTGAAATGCCTATCGGCAACCATATCTGGAATGCCTATCGGCACCTATATTTGAAATGCCTATCGGCTTCTATATATGAAATGCCTATCGGCACCTATTTTTAAAATGCCAATCGGCAACTATATCTGAAATGCCTATCGGCACCTATATCTGAAATGCCTATCGGCACCTATTTTTGAAATGCGTATCGGAAACTACATCTGAAATGCCTATCAGCACCTATATTTGAAATGCCTATCGGCAACCATATCTGAAATGCCTATCGACACCTATATTTGAAATACCTATCGGCTTCTATATCTGAAATGCCTATCGGCACCTATTTTTAAAATGCCAATCGGTAACTATATCTGAAATGCCTATCGGCACCTATATCTGAAATGCCTATCGGCAATAATTTTTGAAATGCCTTTCGGAAACTACATCTGGAATGCCTATCAGCACCTATATTTGAAATGCCTATCGGCAACCATATCTGAAATGCCTATCGGCACCTATATTTGGAATGCCTATCGGCTTCTATATCTGAAATGCCTATCGACACTTATTTTTAAAATGCCAATCGGCAACTATATCTGAAATGCCTATCGGCAACCATATCTGAAATGCCTATCAGTACCTATTTTTGAAATGCCTATCGGAAACTACATCTGAAATGCCTATCAGCATTTATATTTGAAATGCCTATCGGCAACCATATCTGGAATGCCTATCGGCACCTATATTTGAAATACCTATCGGCTTCTATATCTGAAATGACTATCGGCACCTATTTTTAAAATGCCAATCGGCAACTATATCTGAAATGCCTATCGGCACCTATATCTGAAATGCCTATCGACACCTATATTTGAAATACCTATCGGCTTCTATATCTGAAATGCCTATCGGCACCTATTTTTAAAATGCCAATCGGTAACTATATCTGAAATGCCTATCGGCACCTATATCTGAAATGCCTATCGGCACCAATTTTTGAAATGCCTATCGGAAGCTACATCTGGAATGCATATCAGCACCTATATTTGAAATGCCTATCGGCAACCATATCTGAAATGCCTATCGGTACCTATATTTGAAATGCCTATTGGCTTCTATATCTGAAATGCCTATCGACACCTATTTTTAAAATGCCAATCGGCAACTATATCTGAATTGCCTATCGGCACCTATGTCTGAAATGCCTATCGGCACCTATATTTGAAATGCCTATCGGCTTCTATATCTGAAATGCCTATAAGCACCTATTTTTAAAATGCCAATCGGCAACTATATCTGAAATGCCTATCGGCACCTATATCTGAAATGCCTATCGGCACCTATTTTTGAAATGCCTTTCGGAAACTACATCTGAAATGCCTATCTGCTCCTATATTTGAAATGCCTATCGGCCACCATATCTGAAATGCCTATCGACACCTATATTTGAAATACCTATCGGCTTCTATATCTGAAATGCCTATCAGCACCTGTTTTTAAAATGCCCATCGGCAACTATATCTGAAATGCCTATCGGCACCTATATCTGAAATGCCTATCGGCATCAATTTTTGAAATGCCTATCGGAAACTACATCTAAAATGCCTATCAGCACCTATATTTGAGATGCCAATCGGCAACCATACTGGAATGGCTATCGGCACCTATATTTGAAATGCCTATCGGCTTCTATATCTGAAATGCCTATCGGCACCTATTTTTAAAATGCCAATTGGCAACTATATCTGAAATGCCTATCGGCACCTATATCTGAAATGCCTATCGGCACCTATTTTTAAAATGCCTATCGGCTTCTATATCTGAGATGCCTATCGGCACCTATATTTGAAATGCCTATCGGCAACCATATCTGAATGCCTATCGGCACCTATATTTGAAATTCCTATCGGCTTCTATATCTGAAATGCCTATCGGCACCTATTTTTGAAATGCCTATCGGAAACTACATCTGAAATGCCTATCAGCACCTATATTTGAAATGCCTATCAGCAACTATATCTGAAATGCCTATCGGCACCTATTTTCAAAATGCCAATCGGTAACTATACCTGAAATGCCTATCGGCACCAATTTTTGAAATGCCCATCGGAAACTACATCTGGAATGCATATCAGCACCTATATTTGAAATGCCTATCGGCAACCATATCTGGAATGCCTATCGGCACCTATATTTGAAATGCCTATTGGCTTCTATATCTGTAATGCCTATCGACACCTATTTTTAAAATGCCAATCGGCAACTATATCTGAAATGCCTATCGGCATCTATATCTAAAATGCCTATCGGCACCTTTTTTTTAAATGCCTATCGGAAACTACATCTGAAATGCCTATCAGCACCTATATTTGAAATGCCTATCGGCAACCATATCTGGAATGCCTATCGGCACCTATATTTGAAATGCCTATCAGCTTCTATATCTGAAATGCCTATCGGCACTTATTTTTAAAATGCCAATCGGCAACTATATCTGAAGTTTTTATCGGCACCTATATCTGAAATGCCTACCGGCACCTCGTTTTGAAATGCCTATTGAAAACTACTTCTGAAATGCCTATCAGCACCTATATTTGAAATGCCTATCGGCAACCACATCAGAAATGCCTATCGGCACCTATATCTGAAATGCCTTTCGGCATTTATATCTGAAATGCCTATCGACACCTATATTTGAAATGCCTATCGGCACCTATATTTTAAATGCCTATCGGCAACTATATCTGATATGCCTATCGGCACCTATATCTGAAATGCCTTTCGGCACCTATTTTTGAAATGCCAATCGCAACTATATCTAAAATACCTATAGGCACCTATATCTGAAATGCCTATCGGCACCTATTTTTGAAATGCCTATCCAAAACTACATCTGAAATGCCTATCGGCACCTATATCTGAAATGCCTTTCGGCATTTATATCTGAAATGCCTATCGACACCTATATTTGAAATGCCTATCGGCACCTATATTTTAAATGCCTATCGGCAACTATATCTGATATGCCTATCGGCACCTATATCTGAAATGCCTTTCGGCACCTATTTTTGAAATGCCAATCGCAACCATATCTGAAATGCCTATCGACACCTATATTTGAAATACCTATCGGCTTCTATATATGAAATGACTATCGGCACCTATTTTTAAAATGCCAATCGGCAACTATATTTGAGATGCCTATCGGCACCTATATCTGAAATGCCTATCAGTACCTATTTTTGAAATGCCTATCGGAAACTACATCTGAAATGCTTATCAGCACCTATATTTGAAATGCCTATCGGCAACCATATCTGAAATGCCTATCGACACCTATATTTAAAATACCTATCGGCTTCTATATCTGAAATGCCTATCGGCACCTATTTTTGAAATGCCTATCGGAAACTACATCTGAAATGCTTATCAGCACCTATATTTGAAATGCCTATCGCCAACCATATCTGGAATGCCTATCGGCACCTATATTTAAAATGCCTATCAGCTTCTATATCTGAAATGCCTATCGGCACCTATTTTTAAAATGCCAATCGGCAACTATATCTGAAGTTTTTATCGGCATGTATATCTGAAATGCCTATCGACACCTATTTTTGAAATGCCTATCGAAAACTACATCTGAAATGCCTATCAGCACCTATATTTGAAACGCCTATCGGCAACCACATCAGAAATGCCTATCGGCACCTATATCTGAAATGCCTTTCGGCATTTATATCTGAAATGACTATCGACACCTATATTTGAAATGCCTATCGGCATCAATTTTTGAAATGCCTATCGGAAACTACATCTTAAATGCCTATCAGCACCTATATTTGAAATGCCTATCGGCAACCATATCTGCAATGCCTATCGGCACCTCTATTTGAAATGCCTATCGGCTTCTATATCTGAAATGCCTATCGGCACCTATTTTTGAAATGCCAATCGCAACTATATCTAAAATACCTATAGACACCTATATCTGAAATGCCTATCGGCACCTATTTTTGAAATGCCTATCCAAAACTACATCTGAAATGCCTATCAGCACCTATTTTTGAAATGCCTATCGGCAACCATATCTGAAATGCCTATCGACACCTATATTTGAAATACCTATCGGCTTCTATATCTGAAATGACTATCGGCACCTATTTTTAAAATGCCAATCGGCAACTATATCTGAGATGCCTATCGGCACCTATATCTGAAATGCCTATCAGTACCTATTTTTGAAATGCCTATCGGAAACTACATCTGAAATGCCTATCAGCACCTATATTTGAAATGCCTATCGGCAACCATATCTGAAATACCTATCGGCATCTATATTTGAAATGCCTATCAGCAACCATATCTGGAATACCTATCGGCACCTATATTTGAAATTCCTATCGGCTTCTATATCTGAAATGCCTATCGGCACCTATTTTTGAAATGCCTATCGGAAACTACATCTGAAATGCCTATCAGCACCTATATTTGAAATGCCTATCGGCAACCATATCTGAAATGCCTATCGCCACCTATCTTTAAAATACCTATCGGCTTCTATATCTGAAATGCCTATCGGCACCAATTTTTGAAATGCCTATCGGAAACTACATCTGGAATGCATATCAGCACCTATATTTGAAATGCCTATCGCCAACCATATCTGGAATGCCTATCGGCACCTATATTTGAAATGCCTATCAGCTTCTATATCTGAAATGCCTATCGGCACCTATTTTTAAAATGCCAATCGGCAACTATATCTGAAGTTTTTATCGGCATGTATATCTGAAATGCCTATCGACACCTATTTTTGAAATGCCTATCGAAAACTACATCTGAAATGCCTATCGGCAACTATATCTGATATGCCTATCGGCACCTATATCTGAAATGCCTATCGGCACCTATTTTTGAAATGCCAATCGCAACTATATCTGAAATACCTATAGGCACCTATATCTGAAATGCCTATCGGCATCAATTTTTGAAATGCCTATCGGAAACTACATCTTAAATGCCTATCAGCACCTATATTTGAAATGCCTATTGGCAACCATATCTGCAATGCCTATCGGCACCTCTATTTGAAATGCCTATCGGCTTCTATATCTGAAATGCCTATCGGCACCTATTTTTAAAATGCCAATTGGCAACTATAACTGAAATGCCTATCGGCACCTATATCTGAAATGCCTATCGGCACCTATTTTTGAAATGCCTATTGGAAACTACATCTGAAATGCCTATCAGCACCTATATTTGAAATGCCTATCGGCAACCATATCTGGAATGCCTATCGGCACCAATATTTGAAATGCCTATCGGCTTCTATATCTGAAATGCCTATCGGCACCTATTTTTAAATGCCAATCGGCAACTATATCTGAAATGCCTTTCGGCACCTATATCTGAAATGCCTATCGGCACCTATTTTTGAAATGCCTATCGGAAAGTACATCTGAAATGCCTATTGGCACCTATATTTGAAACGCCTATCGGCAACCATATCTGAAATGCCTATCGACACCTATATTTGAAATACCTATCGGCTTCTATATCTGAAATGCCTATCGGCACCTATTTTTAAAATGCCAATCGGTAACTATATCTGAAATGCCTATCGGCACCTATATCTGAAATGCCTATCGGCACCAATTTTTGAAATGCCTTTCAGAAACTACATCTGGAATGCCTATCAGCACCTATATTTGAAATGCCTATCGGCAACCATATCTGAATTGCCTATCGGCACCTATATTTGGAATGCCTATTGGCTTCTATATCTGAAATGCCTATCGACACCTGTTTTTAAAATGCCAATCGGCAACTATATCTGTAATGCCTATCGGCACCTATATCTGAAATGCCTATCGGCACCAATTTTTGAAATGCCTATCGGAAACTACATCTGAAATGCCTATCAGCACCTATATTTGAAATGCCTATCGGCAACCATATCTGAAATGCCTATCGGCACCTATATTTGAAATGCCTATCGGCTTCTATATCTGAAATGCCTATCGGCACCTATTTTTAAAATGCCAATCGGCAACTATATCTGAAATGCCTATCGGCACCTATTTTTGAAATGCCTATCGGAAACTACATCTGAAATGCCTATCAGCACCTATATTTGAAATGCCTATCGGCAACCATATCTGGAATGCCTATCGGCACCTATATTTGAAATGCCTATCGGCTTCTATATCTGAAATGCCTATCGGCACCTATTTTTAAAATGCCAATCGGCAACTATATCTGAAATGCCTATCGGCACCTATATCTGAAATGCCTATCGGCACCTATTTTTGAAATGCCTATCGGAAACAACATCTGAAATGCCTATCAGAACCTATATTTGAAATGCCTATCGGCAACCATATCTGGAATGCCTATCGGCACCTATATTTGAAATGCCTATCATCTTCTATATCTGAAATGCCTATCGGCACCTATTTTTAAAATGCCAATCGGCAACTATATCTGTAATGCCTATCGGCATCTATATCTGAAATGCCTATCGGCACCTATTTTTGAAATGCCTATCGGAAACTACATCTGAAATGCCTATCAGCACCAATATTTGAAATGCCTATCGGCAACCATATCTGAATTGCCTATCGACACCTATATTTGAAATGCCTATCGGCTTCTATATCTGTAATGCCTATCGGCACCTATTTTTAAAATGCCAATCGGCAACTATATCTGAAATGCCTATCGGCACCTATATCTGAAATGCCTATCGGCAACTATTTTTGAAATGCCTATCGGAAACTACATCTGAAATGCCTATCAGCACCTATATTTGAAATGCCTATCGGCAACCATATCTAGAATGCCTCTCGGCACCTATATTTGAAATGCCTATCGGCATCTATATCTGAAATGCCTATCGGCACCTATTTTTAAAATGCCAATCGGCAACTATATCTGAAGTGCTTATCGGCACCTATATCTGAAATGCCTATCGGCACCTATTTTTGAAATGCCTATCGAAAACTACATCTGAAATGCCTATCAGCACCTATATTTGAAATGCCTATCGGCAACCACATCAGAAATGCCTATCGGCACCTATATCTGAAATGCCTTTCGGCATTTATGTCTGAAATGCCTATCGACACCTATATTTGAAATGCCTATCGGCACCTATATTTTAAATGCCTATCGGCAACTATATGTGAGATGCCTATCGGCACCTATATCTGAAATGCCTATCGACACCTATTTTTGAAATGCCTTTCGGAAACTACATCTGAAATGCCTATCTGCTCCTATATTTGAAATGCCTATCGGCAACCATATCTGAAATGCCTATCGACACCTATATTTGAAATACCTATCGGCTTCTATATCTGAAATTCCTATCGGCACCTGTTTTTAAAATGCCAATCGGCAACTATATCGGAAATGCCTATCGGCACCTATATCTGAAATTCCTATCGGCATCAATTTTTGAAATGCCTATCGGTAACTACATCTAAAATGCCTATCAGCACCTATATTTGAAATGCCTATCGGCAACCATATCTGCAATGCCTATCGGCACCTATATTTGAAATGCCTATCGGCTTCTATATCTGAAATGCCAATCGGCACCTATTTTTAAAATGCCAATTGGCAACTATATCTGAAATGCCTATCGGCACCTATATCTGAAATGCCTATCGGCACCTATTTTTGAAAGGCCTTTCGGAAACTACATCTAAAATGCCTATCAGCACCTATATTTGAAATGCCTATCGGCAACCATATCTGGAATGCCTATCGGCACCTATATTTGAAATGCCTATCAGCTTCTATATCTGAAATGCCTATCGGCACCTATTTTTAAAATGCCAATCGGCAACTATATCTGAATTGCTTATCGGCACGTATATCTGAAATGCCTATCGGCACCTATTTTTGAAATGCCTATCGAAAACTACATCTGAAATGCCTATCAGCACCTATATTTGAAATGCCTATCGGCAACCGCATCAGAAATGCCTACCGGCACCTATATCTGTAATGCCTTTCGGCATTTATATCTGAAATGCCTATCGACACCTATATTTGAAATGCCTATCGGCACCTATATTTTAAATGCCTATCGGCAACTATATGTGATATGCCTATCGGCACCTATATCTGAAATGCCTATCGACACCTAATTTTGAAATGCCAATCGGCAACTATATCTGAAATGCCTATAGGCACCTATATCTGAAATGCCTATCGGCACCTATCTTTGAAATGCCTATCCGAAACTACATCTGAAATGCCTATCTGCACCTATATTTGAAATGCCTATCGGCAACCATATCTGAGATGCCTATCGACACCTATATTTGAAATACCTATCGGCTTCTATAGCTGAAATGACTATCGGCACCTATTTTTAAAATGCCAATCGGCAACTATATCTGAAATGCCTATCGGCACCTATATCTGAAATGCCTATCAGTACCTATTTTTTAAATGCCTATCGGAAACTACATCTGAAATGCCTATCAGCACTTATATTTGAAATGCCTATCGGCAAACATATCTGAAATGCCTATCGGCACCTTTATTTGAAATGCCTATCAGCAACCATATCTGGAATGCCTATCGGCACCTATATTTGAAATTCCTATCGGCTTCTACATCTGAAATGCCTATCGGCACCTATTTTTAAAATGCCAATCGGCAACTATATCTGAAATGCCTATCGGCACCTATATTTGAAATGCCTATCGGCAACCATATCTGGAATGCCTATCGGCACCTATATTTGAAATTCCTATCGGCTTCTATATCTAAAATGCCTATCGGCACCTATTTTTGAAATGCCTATCGGAAACTACATCTGAAATGCCTATCAGCACCTATATTTAAAATGCCTATCGGCAACCATATCTGAAATGCCTATCGACACCTATATTTAAAATACCTATCGGCTTCTATATGTGAAATGCCTATCGGCACCTATTTTAAAAATGTCAATCGGTAACTATATCTGAAATGCCTATAGGCACCTATATCTGAAATGCCTATCGGCACCTATTTTTGAAATGCCTATTCGAAACTACATCTGAAATGCCTATCAGCACCTATATTTAAAATGCCTATCGGCAACCATATCTGGAATGCCTATCAACACCTATATTTGAAATACCTATCGGCTTCTATATCTGAAATGACTATCGGCACCTATTTTTAAAATGCCAATCGGCAACTATATCGGAAATGCCTATCGGCACCTATATCTGAAATGCCTATCGGCATTTATATCTGAAATGCCTATCGACACCTATATTTGAAATGCCTATCGGCACCTATATTTTAAATGCCTATCGGCAACTATATCTGATATGCCTATCGGCACCTATATCTGAAATGCCTATCGGCACCTATTTTTGAAATGCAAATCGCAACTATATCTGAAATGCCTATAGGCACCTATATCTGAAATGCCTATCGGCACCTATTTTTGAAATGCCTATCCAAAACTACATCTGAAATGCCTATCAGCACCTATATTTTAAATGCCTATCGGCAACCATATCTGAAATGCCTATCGACACTTTTATTTGAAATACCTATCGGCTTCTATATCTGAAATGACTATTGGCACCTATTTTTAAAATGCCAATCGACAACTATATCTGAAATGCCTATCAGCACCTATATCTGAAATGCCTATCAGCACCTATATCTGAAATGCCTATCAGTACCTATTTTTGAAATGCTTATCGGAAACTACATCTGAAATGCCTATCAGCACTTATATTTGAAATGCCTATCGGCAACCATATCTGGAATGCCTATCGGCACCTATATTTGAAATGCCTATCGGCTTCTATATCTGAAATGCCTATCGGCACCTATTTATAAAATTCCAATCGGCAACTATATCTGTAATGCCTATCGGCACCTATATCTGAGATGCCTATCGGCACCTATTTTTGAAATGCCTATCGGAAACAACATCTGAAATGCCTATCAGAACCTATATTTGAAATGCCTATCGCCAACCATATCTGGAATGCCTATCGGCACCTATATTTGAAATGCCTATCGGCTTTTATATCTGAAATGCCTATCGGCACCTATTTATAAAATTCCAATCGGCAACTATATCTGAAATGCCTATCGGCACCTATATCTGAAATGCCTATCGGCACCTATATCTGAAATGCCTATCGGCACCTATTTTTGAAATGCCTATCGGAAACAACATCTGAAATGCCTATCAGAACCTATATTTGAAATGCCTATCGCCAACCATATCTGGAATGCCTATCGGCACCTATATTTGAAATGCCTATCATCTTCTATATCTGAAATGCCTATCGGCACCTATTTTTAAAATGCCAATCTGCAACTATATCTGCAATGCCTATCGGCAACTATATCTGAAATGCCTATCGGCACCTATTATTGAAATGCCTATCGGAAACTACATCTGAAATGCCTATCTGCTCCTATATTTGAAATGCCTATCGGCCACCATATCTGAAATGCCTATCAGCACCTATATTTGAAATGCCTATCGGCAACCATATCTGAAATGCCTATCGACACCTATATTTGAAATACCTATCGGCTTCTATATCTGAAATGCCTATCGGCAACTATATCTGGAATGCCTATCGGCACCTATATCTGAAATGCCTATCGGCGCCTATTTTTGAAATGCCTATCGGAAACTACATCTGAAATGCCTGTCAGCACCTATATCTGAAATGCCTATCGGCACATTTTTTTGAAATGCCTATCGGAAACAACATCTGAAATGCCTATCAGCACCTATATTTTAAATGCCTATCGGCAACCATATCTGGAATGCCTATCGGCACCTATATTTGAAATGCCTATCAGCTTCTATATCTGAAATGCCTATCGGCACCTATTTTTGAAATGCCTATCGAAAACTACATCTGAAATGCCTATCAGCACCTATATTTGAAATGCCTATCGGCAACCACATCAGAAATGCCTATCGGTACCTATATCTGAAATGCCTTTCGGCATTTATATCTGAAATGCCTATCGACACCTATATTTGAAATGCCTATCGGCACCTATATTTTAAATGCCTATCGGCAACTATATCAGATATGCCTATCGGCACCTATATCTGAAATGACTATCGGCACCTATTTTTGAAATGCCAATCGCAACTATATCTGAAATGCCTATCAGCACCTATATTTGAAATGCCTATCGGCAACTATATCTGAAATGCCTTTCGACACCTTTATTTGAAATACCTATCGGCTTCTATATCTGAAATGACTATCGGCACCTATTTTTAAAATGCCAATCGGCAACTATATCTGAAATGCCTATCAGCACCTATATCTGAAATGCCTATCAGTACCTATTTTTGAAATGCCTATCGGAAACTACATCTGAAATGCCTATCAGCACTTATATTTAAAATGCCTATCGGCAACCATATCTGGAATGCCTATCGGCACCTATATTTGAAATGCCTATCGGCTTCTATATCTGAAATGCCTATCGGCACCTATTTTTAAAATGCCAATCGGCAACTATATCTGAAATGCCTATCGACACCTATATCTGAAATGCCTATCGGCACCTATTTTTGAAATGCCTTTCGGAAACTACATCTGAAATGCCTATCTGCTCCTATATTTGAAATGCCTATCGGCAACCGTATCGGAAATGCCTATCGACAACTATATTTGAAATACCTAACGGCTTCTATATCTGAAATGCCTATCGGCACCTGTTTTTAAAAAGCCAATCGGCAAATATATCGGAAATGCCTATCGGCACCTATATCTGAAATGCCTATCGGTATCAATTTTTGAAATGCCTATCGGAAACTACATCTAAAATGCCTATCAGCACCTATATTTGAAATGCCTATCGGCAACCATATCTGCAATGCCTATCGGCACCTATATTTGAAATGCCTATCGGCTTCTATATCTGTAATGCCTATCGGCACCTATTTTTAAAATGCCAATCGGCAACTATATCTGAAGTGCTTATCGGCACCTATATCTGAAATGCTTATCGAAAACTACATCTGAAATGCCTATCAGCACCTATATTTGAAATGCCTATCGGCAACCACATCAGAAATGCCTATCGGCACCTATATCTGAAATGCCTATCGACACCTATATTTGAAATGCCTATCGGCACCTATATTTTAAATGCCTATCGGCAACTATATCTGATATGCCTATCGGCACCTATATCTGAAATGCCTATCGGCACTTATTTTTGAAATGCAAATCGCAACTATATCTGAAATGCCTATAGGCACCTATATCTGAAATGCCTATCGGCAGCTATTTTTGAAATGCCTATCCAAAACTACATCTGAAATGCCTATCAGCACCTATATTTGAAATGCCTATCGGCAACCATATCTGAAATGCCTATCGACACTTTTATTTGAAATACCTATCGGCTTCTATATCTGAAATGACTATTGGCACCTATTTTTAAAATGCCAATCGACAACTATATCTGAAATGCCTATCAGCACCTATATCTGAAATCCCTATCAGTACCTATTTTTGAAATGCCTATCGGAAACTACATCTGAAATGCCTATCAGCACTTATATTTGAAATGCCTATCGGCAACCATATCTGGAATGCCTATCGGCACCTATATTTGAAATGCCTATCGGCTTCTATATCTGAAATGCCTATCGGCACCTATTTTTAAAATGCCAATCGGCAACTATATCTGTAATGCCTATCGGAACCTATATCTGAAAGGCCTATCGGCACCTATTTTTGAAATGCCTATCGGAAACTACATCTGAAATGCCTATCAGCACCTATATTTGAAATACTTATCGGCAACCATATCTGGAATGCCTATCGGCACCTATATTTGAAATGCCTATCGGCTTCTATATCTGAAATGCCTATCGGCAACTATTTTTAAAAAGACAATCGGCAACTGTATCTGAAATGCCTATCGGCACCTATTTTTGAAATGCCTATCGGAAACTACAAATGAAATGCCTATCAGCACCTATATTTGAAATGCCTATCGGCAACCATATCTGGAATGCCTATCGGCACCTATATTTGAAATGCCTATCGGCTTCTATATCTGAAATGCCTATCGG
Source organism: Venustoraphidia nigricollis (assembly GCA_034508555.1). NCBI lineage: Eukaryota > Metazoa > Arthropoda > Insecta > Raphidioptera > Raphidiidae > Venustoraphidia > Venustoraphidia nigricollis. The sequence goes on from JAVRKA010000167.1 coordinate 382,638, forward strand.
CACCTATTTTTAAAATGCCAATCGGCAACTATATCTGAAATGCCTATCGGCACCTATATCTGAAATGCCTATCGGCACCTATTTTTGAAATGCCTATCGGAAACAACATCTGAAATGCCTATCAGAACCTATATTTGAAATGCCTATCGGCAACAATATCTGGAATGCCTATCGGCAACTATATTTGAAATGCCTATCATCTTCTATATCTGAAATGCCTATCGGCACCTATTTTTAAAATGCCAATCGGCAACTATATCTGCAATGCCTATCGGCATCTATATCTGAAATGCCTATCGGCACATATTTTTGAAATGCCTATCGGAAACTACATCTGAAATCCCTATCAGCACCAATATTTGAAATGCCTATCGGCAACCATATCTGAATTGCCTATCGACACCTATATTTGAAATACCTATCGGCTTCTAATTCTCAAATGCCTATCGGCACCTATTTTTAAAATGCCAATCGGCAACTATATCTGAAATGCCTATCGGCATCTATATCTGAAATGCCTATCGGCACCTATTTTTGAAATGCCTATCGGAAACTACATCTGAAATGCCTATCTGCTCCTATATTTGAAATGCCTATCGGCCACCATATCTGAAATGCCTATCAGCACCTATATTTGAAATGCCTATTGGCAACCATATCTGAAATGCCTATCGACACCTATATTTGAAATACCTATCGGCTTCTATATCTGAAATGCCTATCGGCACCTATTATTAAAATGCCAATCGGCAACTATATCTGGAATGCCTATCGGCACCTATATCTGAAATGCCTATCGGCACCTATTTTTGAAATGCCTATCCAAAACTACATCTGAAATGCCTATCAGCACCTATATTTGAAATGCCTATCGGCAACCATATCTGAAATGCCTATCGACACTTTTATTTGAAATACCTATCGGCTTCTATATCTGAAATGACTATTGGCACCTATTTTTAAAATGCAAATCGACAACTATATCTGAAATGCCTATCAGCACCTATATCTGAAATGCCTATCAGTACCTATTTTTGAAATGCCTATCGGAAACTACATCTGAAATGCCTATCAGCACTTATATTTGAAATGCCTATCGGCAACCATATCTGGAATGCCTATCGGCACCTTTATTTGAAATACCTATCGGCTTCTATATCTGAAATGCCTATCGGCACCTATTTTTAAAATGCCAATCGGCAACTATATCTGAAATGCCTATCGGCACCTATATCTGAAATGCCTATCGGCACCTATTTTTGAAATGCCTTTCGGAAACTACATCTGAAATGCCTATCTGCTCCTATATTTGAAATGCCTATCGGCAACCATATCGGAAATGCCTATCGACACCTATATTTGAAATACCTAACGGCTTCTATATCTGAAATGCCTATCGGCACCTGTTTTTAAAATGCCAATCGGCAACTATATCGGAAATGCCTATCGGCACCTATATCTGAAATGCCTATCGGCATCAATTTTTGAAATGACTATCGGAAACTACTTCTAAAATGCCTATCAGCACCTATATTTGAAATGCCTATCGGCAACCATATCTGGAATGCCTATCGGCACCTATATTTGAAATGCCTATCGGCTTCTATATCTGAAATGCCTATCGGCACCTATTTTTAAAATGCCAATCGGCAACTATATCTGAAGTGCTTATCGGCACCTATATCTGAAATGCCTATCGGCACCTATTTTTGAAATGCTTATCGAAAACTACATCTGAAATGCCTATCAGCACCTATATTTGAAATGCCTATCGGCAACCACATCAGAAATGCCTATCGGCACCTATATCTGAAATGCCTTTCGGCATTTATATCTGAAATGCCTATCGACACCTATATTTGAAATGCCTATCGGCACCTATATTTTAAATGCCTATCGGCAACTATATCTGATATGCCTATCAGTACCTATTTTTTAAATGCCTATCGGAAACTACATCTGAAATGCCTATCAGCACTTATATTTGAAATGCCTATCGGCAACCATATCTGGAATGCCTATCGGCACCTATATTTGAAATGCCTATCGGCTTTTATATCTGAAATGCCTATCGGCACCTATTTTTAAAATGCCAATCGGCAACTATATCTGTAATGCCTATCGGCACCTATATCTGAAATGCCTATCGGCACCTATTTTTGAAATGCCTATCGGAAACTACATCTGAAATGCCTATCAGCACCTATATTTGAAATGCCTATCGGCAACCATATCTGGAATGCCTATCGGCACCTATATTTGAAATGCCTATCGGCTTCTATATCTGAAATGCCTATCGGCAACTATTTTTAAAAAGACAATCGGCAACTATATCTGAAATGCCTATCGGCACCTATATCTGAAATGCCTATCGGCACCTATTTTTGAAATGCCTATCGGAAACAACATCTGAAATGCCTATCAGAACCTATATTTGAAATGCCTATCGGCAACCATATCTGGAATGCCTATCGGCACCTATTTTTAAAATGCCAATCGGCAACTATATCTGCAATGCCTATCGGCATCTATATTTAAAATGCCTATCGGCACCTATTTTTGAAATGCCTATCGGAAACTACATCTGAAATGTCTATCAGCACCAATATTTGAAATGCCTATCGGCAACCATATCTGAATTGCCTATCGACACCTATATTTGAAATACCTATCGGCTTCTATATCTCAAATGCCTATCGGCACCTATTTTTAAAATGCCAATCGGCAGCTATATCTGAAATGCCTATCGGCATCTATATCTGAAATGCCTATCGGCACCTATTTTTGAAATGCCTATCGGAAACTACATCTGAAATGCCTATCTGCTCCTATATTTGAAATGCCTATCGGCCACCATATCTGAAATGCCTATCAGCACCTATATTTGAAATGCCTATCGGCAACCATATCTGAAATGCCTATCGACACCTATATTTGAAATACCTATCGGCTTCTATATCTGAAATGCCTATCGGCACCTATTATTAAAATGCCAATCGTCAACTATATCTGGAATGCCTATCGGCACCTATATCTGAAATGCCTATCGGCACCTATTTTTGAAATGCCTATCGGAAACTACATCTGAAATGCCTATCAGCACCTATATCTGAAATGCCTATCGGCACATTTTTTTGAAATGCCTATCGGAAACAACATCTGAAATGCCTATCAGCACCTATATTTTAAATGCCTATCGGCAACCATATCTGGAATGCCTATTGGCACCTATATTTGAAATGCCTATCAGCTTCTATATCTGAAATGCCTATCGGCACCTATTTTTAAAATGCCAATCGGCAACTATATCTAAAGTGCTTATCGGCACCTATATCTGAAATGCCTATCGGCACCTATTTTTAAAATGCCAATCGGCAACTATATCTGAAGTGCTTATCGGCACCTATATCTGAAATGCCTATCGGCACCTATTTTTGAAATGCCTATCGAAAACTACATCTGAAATGCCTATCAGCACCTATATTTGAAATGCCTATCGGCAACCACATCAGAAATGCCTATCGGTACCTATATCTGAAATGCCTTTCGGCATTTATATCTGAAATGCCTATCGACACCTATATTTGAAATGCCTATCGGCACCTATATTTTAAATGCCTATCGGCAACTATATCAGATATGCCTATCGGCACCTATATCTGAAATGACAATCGGCACCTATTTTTGAAATGCCAATCGCAACTATATCTGAAATGCCTATCAGCACCTATATTTGAAATGCCTAACGGCAACCATATCTGAAATGCCTATCGACACCTTTATTTGAAATACCTATCGGCTTCTATATCTGAAATGACTATCGGCACCTATTTTTAAAATGCCAATCGGCAACTATATCTGAAATGCCTATCAGCACCTATATCTGAAATGCCTATCAGTACCTATTTTTGAAATGCCTATCGGAAACTACATCTGAAATGCCTATCAGCACTTATATTTAAAATGCCTATCGGCAACCATATCTGGAATGCCTATCGGCACCTATATTTGAAATGCCTATCGGCTTCTATATCTGAAATGCCTATGGGCACCTATTTTTAAAATGCCAATCGGCAACTATATCTGAAATGCCTATCGGCACCTATATCTGAAATGCCTATCGGCACCTATTTTTGAAATGCCTTTCGGAAACTACATCTGAAATGCCTATCTGCTCCTATATTTGAAATGCCTATCGGCAACCATATCGGAAATGCCTATCGACACCTATGTTTGAAATACCTAACGGCTTCTATATCTGAAATGCCTATCGGCACCTGTTTTTAAAATGCCAATCGGCAACTATATCGGAAATGCCTATCGGCACCTATATCTGAAATGCCTATCGGCATCAATTTTTGAAATGCCTATCGGAAACTACATCTAAAATGCCTATCAGCACCTATATTTGAAATGCCTATCGGCAACCATAGCTGCAATGCTTATCGGCACCTATATTTGAAATGCCTATCGGCTTCTATATCTGAAATGCCTATCGGCACCTATTTTTAAAATGCCAATTGGCAACTATATCTGAAATGCCTATCGGCACCTATATCTGAAATGCCTATCGGCACCTATTTTTGAAATGCCTATCGGAAACTACATCTGAAATGCCTATCAGCACCTATATTTGAAATGCCTATCGGCAACCATATCAGGAATGTATATCGCCACCTATATTTGAAATGCCTATCGGCTTCTATATCTGAAATGCCTATTGCCACCTATTTTTTAAATGCCAATCGGCAACTATATCTGAAATGCCTATCGGCACCTATATCTGAAATGCCTATCGGCACCAATTTTTGAAATGCCTTTCGGAAACTACATCTGGAATGCCTATCAGCACCTATATTTGAAAAGCCTATCGGCAACCATATCTGAAATGCCCTTCGGCACCTATATTTGAAATGCCTATCGGCTTCTATATCTGAAATGCCTATCGACACCTATTTTTAAAATGCCAATCGGCAACTATATCTAAAATGCCTATCGGCACCTATATCCGAAATGCCTATCGGCACCTATTTTTGAAATGCCTATCGGAAACTAAATCTGAAATGCCTATCAGCACCTATATTTGAAACGCCTATCGGCAACCATATCTGAAATGCCTATCGACACCTATATTTGAAATACCTATCGGCTTCTATATCTGAAATGCCTATCGGCAACTATTTTTAAAATGCCAATCGGCAACTATATCTGAAATGCCTATCGGCACCTATTTTTGAAATGCCTATCGGAAACTACATCTGAAATGCCTATCAGCACCTATATTTGAAATGCCTATCGGCAACCATATCTGGAATGCCTATCGGCACCTATATTTGAAATGCCTATCGGCTTCTATATTTGAAATGCCTATCGGCACCTATTTTTAAAATGCCAATCGGCAACTATATCTGAAATGCCTATCGGCACCTATATCTGAAATGCCTATCGGCACCTATTTTTGAAATGCCTATCGGAAACTACATCTGAAATGCCTATCAGCACCTATATTTGAAATGCCTATCGGCAACCATATCTGGAATGCCTATCGGCACCTATATTTGAAATACCTATCGGCTTCTATATCTGAAATGCCTATCGGCACCTATTTTTAATATGCCAATCGGCAACTATATCTGAAATGCCTATCGACACCTATATCTGAAATGCCTATCGCCACCAATTTTTGAAATGCCTATCGGAAACTACACCTGAAATGCCTATCAGCACCTATATTTGAAATGCCTATCGGCAACCATATCTGGAATGCCTATCGGCACCTATATTTGAAATGCCTATCGGCTTCTATATCTGAAATGCCTATCGGCACCTATTATTAAAATGCCAATCGGCAACTATATCTGAAATGCCTATCGGCACCTATATCTGAAATGCCTATCGGCACCTATTTTTGAAATGCCTATGGGAAACTACATCTGAAATGCCTATCAGCACCTATATTTTAAATGCCTATCGGAAACCATATCTGGAATGCCTATCGGCACCTATATTTGAAATGCCTATCAGCTTCTATATCTGAAAGGCCTATCGGCACCTATTTTTAAAACGCTAATCGGCAACTATATCTGAAGTGCTTATCGGCACCTATATCTGAAATGCCTATCGGCACCTATTTTTGAAATGCCTATCGAAAACTACATCTGAAATGCCTATCAGCACCTATATTTGAAATGCCTATCGGCAACCACATCAGAAATGCCTATCGGCACCAATATCTGAAATGCCTTTCGGCATTTATATCTGAAATGCCTATCGACACCTATATTTGAAATGCCTATCGGCACCTATATTTTAAATGCCTATCGGCAACTATATGTGATATGCCTATCGGCACCTATATCTGAAATGCCTATCGACACCTATTTTTGAAATGCCAATCGGCAATTATATCTGATATGCCTATAGGCACCTATATCTGAAATGCCTATCGGCACCTATTTTTGAAATGCCTATCCGAAACTACATCTGAAATGCCTATCAGCACCTATATTTGAAATGCCTATCGGCAACCATATCTGAAATGCCTATCGACACCTATATTTGAAATACCTATCGGCTTCTATAGCTGAAATGACTATCGGCACCTATTTTTAAAATGCCAATCGGCAACTATATCTGAAATGCCTGTCGGCACCTATATCTGAAATGCCTATCAGTACCTATTTTTTAAATGCCTATCGGAAACTACATCTGAAATGCCTATCAGCACCTATATTTGAAATGCCTATCGGCAAACATATCTGGAATGGCTATCGGCACCTATTTTTAAAATGCCTATCGGCTTCTATATCTGAAATGCCTATCGGCACCTATATTTGAAATGCCTATCGGCAACCATATCTGGAATGCCTATCGGCACCTATATTTGAAATATCTATCGGCTTCTACATCTGAAATACCTACCGGCACCTATTTTTAAAATGCCAATCGGCAACTATATCTGAAATGCCTATCGGCACCTATATTTGAAATGCCTATCGGCAACCATATCTGGAATGCCTATCGGCACCTATATTTGAAATGCCTATCGGCTTCTATATCTAAAATGCCTATCGACACCTATTTTTAAAATGCCAATCGGCAACTATATCTGAAATGCCTATCGGCACCTATATCTGAAATGCCTATCGGCACCTATTTTTGAAATGCCTATCGGAAACTACATCTGAAATGCCTATCTGCTCCTATATTATAAATGCCTATCGGCCACCATATCTGAAATGCCTATCAGCACCTATATTTGAAATGCCTATCGGCAACCATATCTGAAATGCCTATCGACACCTATATTTGAAATACCTATCGGCTTCTATATCTGAAATGCCTATCGGCACCTATTATTAAAATGCCAATCGGCAACCATATCTGAAATGCCTATCAGCACCTATATCTGAAATGCCTATCGGCACATTTTTTTGAAATGCCTATCGGAAACAACATCTGAAATGCCTATCAGCACCTATATTTTAAATGCCTATCGGCAACCATATCTGGAATGCCTATCGGCACCTATATTTGAAATGCCTATCAGCTTCTATATCTAAAATGCCTATCGGCACCTATTTTTAAAATGCCAATCGGCAACTATATCTGAAGTGCTTATCGGCACCTATATCTGAAATGCCTATCGGCACCTATTTTTGAAATGCCTATCGAAAACTACATCTAAAATGCCTATCAGCACCTATATTTGAAATGCCTATCGGCAACCACATCAGAAATGCCTATCGGTACCTATATCTAAAATGCCTATCGACACCTATATTTGAAATGCCTATCGGCACCTATATTTTAAATGCCTATCGGCAACTATATCAGATATGCCTATCGGCACCTATATCTGAAATGACTATCGGCACCTATTTTTGAAATGCCAATCGCAACTATATCTGAAATGCCTATCAGCACCTATATTTGAAATGCCTATTGGCAACCATATCTGAAATGCCTATCGACACCTTTATTTGAAATACCTATCGGCTTCTATATCTGAAATGCCTATCGGCACCTATTTTTAAAATGCCAATCGGCAACTATATCTGAAATGCCTATCGGCACCTATATCTGAAATGCCTATCGGCACCTATTTTTGAAATGCCTTTCGGAAACTACATCTGAAATGCCTATCTGCTCCTATATTTGAAATGCCTATCGGCAACCATATCGGAAATGCCTATCGACACCTATATTTGAAATACCTAACGGCTTCTATATCTGAAATGCCTATCGGCACCTGTTTTTAAAATGCCAATCGGCAACTATATCGGAAATGCCTATCGGCACCTATATCTAAAATGCCTATCGGCATCAATTTTTGAAATGCCTATCGGAAACTACATCTAAAATGCCTATCAGCACCTATATTTGAAATGCCTATCGGCGACCATATCTGCAATGCCTATCGGCACCTATATTTGAAATGCCTATCGGCTTCTATATCTGAAATGCCTATCGGCACCTATTTTTAAAATGCCAATTGGCAACTATATCTGAAATGCCTATCGGCACCTATATCTGAAATGCCTATCGGCACCTATTTTTGAAATGCCTATCGGAAACTACATCTGAAATGCCTATCAGCACCTATATTTTAAATGCCTATCGGCAACTATATCTGGAATGCCTATCGGCACCTATATTTGAAATGCCTATCAGCTTCTATATCTGAAAGGCCTATCGGCACCTATTTTTAAAATGCCAATCGGCAACTATATCTGAAATGCCTATCGGCACCTATATCTGAAATGCCTATCGGCACAAATTTTTGAAATGCCTTTCGGAAACTACATCTGGAATGCCTATCAGCACCTATATTTGAAAAGCCTATCGGCAACCATATCTGAAATGCCTATCGGCACCTATATTTGAAATGCCTATCGGCTTCTATATCTGAAATGCCTATCGACACCTATTTTTAAAATGTCAATCGGCAACTGTATCTGAAATGCCTATCGGCACCTTTATCCGAAATGCCTATCGGCACCTATTTTTGAAATGCCTATCGGAAACTAAAACTGAAATGCCTATCAGCACCTATATTTGAAATGCCTATCGGCAACCATATCTGAAATGCCTATCGACACCTATATTTGAAATACCTATCGGCTTCTATATCTGAAATGCCTATCGGCAACTATTTTTAAAATGCCAATCGGCAACTATATCTGAAATGCCTATCGGCACCTATTTTTGAAATGCCTATCGGAAACTACATCTGAAATGCCTATCAGCACCTATATTTGAAATGCCTATCGGCAACCATATCTGGAATGCCTATCGGCACCTATATTTGAAATGCCTATCGGCTTCTATATTTGAAATGCCTATCGGCACCTATTTTTAAAATGCCAATCGGCAACTATATATGAAATGCCTATCGGCACCTATATCTGAAATGCCTATCGGCACCTATTTTTGAAATGCCTATCGGAAACTACATCTGAAATGCCTATCAGCACCTATATTTGAAATGCCTATCGGCAACCATATCTGGAATGCCTATCGGCACCTATATTTGAAATACCTATCGGCTTCTATATCTGAAATGCGTATCGGCACCTATTTTTAATATGCCAATCGGCAACTATATCTGAAATGCCTATCGACACCTATATCTGAAATGCCTATCGGCACCAATTTTTGAAATGCCTATCGGAAACTACACCTGAAATGCCTATCAGCACCTATATTTGAAATGCCTATCGGCAACCATATCTGGAATGCCTATCGGCACCTATATTTGAAATGCCTATCGGCTTCTATATCTGAAATGCCTATCGGCACCTATTATTAAAATGCCAATCGGCAACTATATCTGAAATGCCTATCGGCACCTATATCTGAATTGCCTATCGGCACCTATTTTTGAAATGCCTATGGGAAACTACATCTGAAATGCCTATCAGCACCTATATTTTAAATGCCTATCGGCAACCATATCTGGAATGCCTATCGGCACCTATATTTGAAATGCCTATCAGCTTCTATATCTGAAAGGCCTATCGGCACCTATTTTTAAAATGCCAATCGGCAACTATATCTGAAGTGCTTATCGGCACCTATATCTGAAATGCCTATCGGCACCTATTTTTGAAATGCCTATCGAAAACTACATCTGAAATGCCTATCAGCACCTATATTTGAAATGCCTATCGGCAACCACATCAGAAATGCCTATCGGTACCTATATCTGAAATGCCTATCGACACCTATATTTGAAATGCCTATCGGCACCTATATTTTAAATGCCTATCGGCAACTATATCAGATATGCCTATCGGCACCTATATCTGAAATGACTATCGGCACCTATTTTTGAAATGCCAATCGCAACTATATCTGAAATGCCTATCAGCACCTATATTTGAAATGCCTATCGGCAACCATATCTGAAATGCCTATCGACACCTTTATTTGAAATACCTATCGACTTCTATATCTGAAATGCCTATCGGCACCTATTTTTAAAATGCCAATCGGCAACTATATCTGAAATGCCTATCGGCACCTATATCTGAAATGCCTATCGGCACCTATTTTTGAAATGCCTTTCGGAAACTACATCTGAAATGCCTATCTGCTCCTATATTTGAAATGCCTATCGGCAACCATATCGGAAATGCCTATCGACACCTATATTTGAAATACCTAACGGCTTCTATATCTGAAATGCCTATCGGCACCTGTTTTTAAAATGCCAATCGGCAACTATATCGGAAATGCCTATCGGCACCTATATCTGAAATGCCTATCGGCATCAATTTTTGAAATGCCTATCGGAAACTACATCTAAAATGCCTATCAGCACCTATATTTGAAATGCCTATCGGCAACCATATCTGCAATGCCTATCGGCACCTATATTTGAAATGCCTATCGGCTTCTATATCTGAAATGCCTATCGGCACCTATTTTTAAAATGCCAATTGGCAACTATATCTGAAATGCCTATCGGCACCTATATCTGAAATGCCTATCGGCACCTATTTTTGAAATGCCTATCGGAAACTACATCTGAAATGCCTATCAGCACCTATATTTTAAATGCCTATCGGCAACCATATCTGGAATGCCTATCGGCACCTATATTTGAAATGCCTATCAGCTTCTATATCTGAAAGGCCTATCGGCACCTATTTTTAAAATGCCAATCGGCAACTATATCTGAAATGCCTATCGGCACCTATATCTGAAATGCCTATCGGCACAAATTTTTGAAATGCCTTTCGGAAACTACATCTGGAATGCCTATCAGCACCTATATTTGAAAAGCCTATCGGCAACCATATCTGAAATGCCTATCGGCACCTATATTTGAAATGCCTATCGGCTTCTATATCTGAAATGCCTATCGACACCTATTTTTAAAATGTCAATCGGCAACTGTATCTGAAATGCCTATCGGCACCTTTATCCGAAATGCCTATCGGCACCTATTTTTGAAATGCCTATCGGAAACTAAAACTGAAATGCCTATCAGCACCTATATTTGAAATGCCTATCGGCAACCATATCTGAAATGCCTATCGACACCTATATTTGAAATACCTATCGGCTTCTATATCTGAAATGCCTATCGGCAACTATTTTTAAAATGCCAATCGGCAACTATATCTGAAATGCCTATCGGCACCTATTTTTGAAATGCCTATCGGAAACTACATCTGAAATGCCTATCAGCACCTATATTTGAAATGCCTATCGGCAACCATATCTGGAATGCCTATCGGCACCTATATTTGAAATGCCTATCGGCTTCTATATTTGAAATGCCTATCGGCACCTATTTTTAAAATGCCAATCGGCAACTATATATGAAATGCCTATCGGCACCTATATCTGAAATGCCTATCGGCACCTATTTTTGAAATGCCTATCGGAAACTACATCTGAAATGCCTATCAGCACCTATATTTGAAATGCCTATCGGCAACCATATCTGGAATGCCTATCGGCACCTATATTTGAAATACCTATCGGCTTCTATATCTGAAATGCCTATCGGCACCTATTTTTAATATGCCAATCGGCAACTATATCTGAAATGCCTATCGACTACTATATCTGAAATGCCTATCGGCACCAATTTTTGAAATGCCTATCGGAAACTACACCTGAAATGCCTATCAGCACCTATATTTGAAATGCCTAACGGCAACCATATCTGGAATGCCTATCGGCACCTATATTTGAAATGCCTATCGGCTTCTATATCTGAAATGCCTATCGGCACCTATTATTAAAATGCCAATCGGCAACTATATCTGAAATGCCTATCGGCACCTATATCTGAAATGCGTATCGGCACCTATTTTTGAAATGCCTATGGGAAATTACATCTGAAATGCCTATCAGCACCTATATTTTAAATGCCTATCGGCAACCATATCTGGAATGCCTATCGGCACCTATATTTGAAATGCCTATCAGCTTCTATATCTGAAAGGCCTATCGGCACCTATTTTTAAAATGCCAATCGGCAACTATATCTGAAGTGCTTATCGGCACCTATATCTGAAATGCCTATCGGCACCTATTTTTGAAATGCCTATCGAAAACTACATCTGAAATGCCTATCAGCACCTATATTTGAAATGCCTATCGGCAACCACATCAGAAATGCCTATCGGCACCTATATCTGAAATGCCTTTCGGCATTTATATCTGAAATGCCTATCGACACCTATATTTGAAATGCCTATCGGCACCTATATTTTAAATGCCTATCGGCAACTATATGTGATATGCCTATCGGCACCTATATCTGAAATGCCTATCGACACCTATTTTTGAAATGCCAATCGGCAATTATATCTGATATGCCTATAGGCACCTATATCTGAAATGCCTATCGGCACCTATTTTTAAAATGCCTATTCGAAACTACATCTGAAATGTCTATCAGCACCTATATATAAAATGCCTATCGGCGACCATATCTGGAATGCCTATCGACACCTATATTTGAAATACCTATCGGCTTCTATATCTGAAGTGACTATCGGCACCTATTTTTAAAATGCCAATCGGCAACTATATCTGAAATGCCTATTGGCACCTATATCTGAAATGCCTATCGGCATCAATTTTTTAAATGCCTATCGGAAACTACATCTAAAATGCCTATCAGCACCTATATTTGAAATGCCTATCGGCAACCATATCTGCAATGCCTATCGGCACCTATATTTGAAATGCCTATCGGCTTCTATATCTGAAATGCCTATCGGCACCTATTTTTAAAATGTCAATCGGCAACTATATCTGAAATGCCTATCGGCACCTATATCTGAAATGCCTATCGGCACCTATTTTTGAAATGCCTATCGGCAACTACATCTGAAATGCCTATCAGCACCTATATTTGAAATGCCTATCGGCAACCATATATGAAATGCCTATCGACACCTATATTTGAAACACCTATCGGCTTCTATATCTGAAATGCCTATCGGCAACTATTTTTAAAATGCCAATCGGCAACTATATCTGAAATGCCTATCGTCATCAGTTTTTGAAATGCCTATCGGAAACTACATCTAAAATGCCTATCAGAACCTATATTTGATATGCCTATCGGCAACCATATCTGGAATGCCTATCGGCACCTATATTTGAAATGCCTATCGGCTTCTATATCTGAAATGCCTATCGACACCTATTTTTAAAATGCCAATCGGCAACTATATCTGAAATGCCTATCGGCACCTATATCTGAAATGCCTATCGGCACCTATTTTTGAAATGCCTATCGGAAACTACATCTGAAATGCCTATCAGCACCTATATTTGAAATGCTTATCGGCAACCATATCTGAAATGCCTATCGACACCTATATTTGTAATACCTATCGGCTTCTATATCTGAAATGCCTATCGGCACCTATTTTTAAAATGCCAATCGGTAACTATATCTGAAATGCCTATCGGCACCTATATCTGAAATGCCTATCGGCACCAATTTTTGAAATGCCTTTCGGAAACTACATCTGGAATGCCTATCAGCACCTATATTTGAAATGCCTATCGGCAACCATATCTGAAATGCCAATCAGCACCTATATTTGGAATGCCTATCGGCTTCTATATCTGAAATGCCTATCGATACCTATTTTTAAAATGTCAATCGGCAACTATATCTGAAATGCCTATCGGCACCTATATCTGAAATGCCTATCGGCACCTATTTTTGAAATGCCTTTCGGAAACTACATCTGAAATGCCTATCAGCACCTATATTTGAAATGCCTATCGGCAACCATATATGAAATGCCTATCGACACCTATATTTGAAACACCTATCGGCTTCTATATCTGAAATGCCTATCGGCAACTATTTTTAAAATGCCAATCGGCAACTATATCTGAAATGCCTATCGGCATCAATTTTTGAAATGCCTATCGGAAACTACATCTAAAATACCTATCAGAACCTATATTTGATATGCCTATCGGCAACCATATCTGGAATGCCTATCTTCACCTATATTTGAAATGCCTATCGGCTTCTATATCTGAAATGCCTATCGACACCTATTTTTAAAATGCCAATAGGCAAATGTATCTGAAATGCCTACCGGCACCTATATCTGAAATGCCTATCGGCACCTATTTTTGAAATGCCTATCGGAAACTACATCTGAAATGCCTATCAGCACCTATATTTGAAATGCCTATCGGCAACCATATCTGAAATGCCTATCGACACCTATATTTGAAATACCTATCGGCTTCTATATCTGAAATGCCTATCGGCACCTTTTATTAAAATGCCAATCGGCAACTATATCTGAAATGCCTATCGGCACCTATATCTGAAATGCCTATCGGCACCTATTTTTGAAATGCCTATCGGAAACTACATCTGAAATGCCTATCAGCACCTATATCTGAAATGCCTATCGGCACCTATTTTTGAAATGCCTATCGAAAACAACATCTGAAATGCCTATCAGCACCTATATTTTAAATGCCTATCGGCAACCATATCTGGAATGCCTATCGGCACCTATATTTGAAATGCCTATCAGCTTCTATATCTGAAATGCCAATCGGCACCTATATTTGGAATGCCTATCGGCTTCTATATCTGAAATGCCTATCGACACCTATTTTTAAAATGTCAATCGGCAACTATATCTGAAATGCCTATCGGCACCTATATCTGAAATGTTTATCGGCACCTATTTTTGAAATGCCTATCGGAAACTACATCTGAAATGCCTATCAGCACCTATATTTGAAATGCCTATCGGCAACCATATATGAAATGCCTATCGACACCTATCTTTGAAACACCTATCGGCTTCTATATCTGAAATGCCTATCGGCAACTATTTTTAAAATGCCAATCGGCAACTATATCTGAAATGCCTATCGGCATCAATTTTTGAAATGCCTATCGGAAACTACATCTAAAATGCCTATCAAAACCTATATTTGATATGCCTATCGGCAACCATATCTGGAATGCCTATCGGCACCTATATTTGAAATGCCTATCGGCTTCTATATCTGAAATGCCTATCGACACCTATTTTTAAAATGCCAATCGGCAAATATATCTAAAATGCCTATCGGCACCTATATCTGAAATGCCTATCGGCACCAATTTTTGAAATGCCTTTCGGAAACTACATCTGGAATGCCTATCAGCACCTACATTTTAAATGCCTATCGGCAACCATATCTGAAATGCCAATCGGCACCTATATTTGGAATGCCTATCGGCTTCTATATCTGAAATGCTTATCGGCACCTATTTTTAAAACGCCAATCGGCAACTATATCTGAAATGTCTATCGGCACCTATATCTGAAATGCCTATCGGCACCTATTTTTGAAATGCCTATCGGAAACTACATCTGAAATGCCTATCAGCACCTATATTTGAAATGCCTATCGGCAACCATATCTGAAATGCCTATCGACACCTATATTTGTAATACCTATCGGCTTCTATATCTGAAATGCCTATCGGCACCTATTTTTAAAATGCCAATCGGTAACTATATCTGAAATGCCTATCGGCACCTATATCTGAAATGCCTATCGGCACCAATTTTTGAAATGCCTTTCGGAAACTACATCTGGAATGCCTATCAGCACCTATATTTGAAATGCCTATCGGCAACCATATCTGAAATGCCAATCGGCACCTATATTTGGAATGCCTATCGGCTTCTATATCTGAAATGCTTATCGGCACCTATTTTTAAAACGCCAATCGGCAACTATATCTGAAATGTCTATCGGCACCTATATCTGAAATGCCTATCGGCACCTATTTTTGAAATGCCTATCGGAAACTACATCTGAAATGCCTATCAGCACCTATATTTGAAATGCCTATCGGCAACCATATCTGAAATGCCTATCGACACCTATATTTGTAATACCTATCGGCTTCTATATCTGAAATGCCTATCGGCACCTATTTTTAAAATGCCAATCGGTAACTATATCTGAAATGCCTATCGGCACCTATATCTGAAATGCCTATCGGCACCTATATCTGAAATGCCTATCGGCACCAATTTTTGAAATGCCTTTCGGAAACTACATCTGGAATGCCTATCAGCACCTATATTTGAAATGCCTATCGGCAACCATATCTGAAATGCCAATCGGCACCTATATTTGGAATGCCTATCGGCTTCTATATCTGAAATGCCTATCGACACCTATTTTCAAAATGTCAATCGGCTTCTATATCTGAAATGCCTATCGGCACCTATTATTAAAATGCCAATCGGCAACTATATCTGAAATGCCTATCGGCACCTATATCTGAAATGCCTATCGGCACCTATTTTTTAAATGCCTATCGGAAACTACATCTGAAATGCCTATCAGCACCTATATCTGAAATGCCTATCGGCACCTATTTTTGAAATGCCTATCGAAAACAACATCTGAAATGCCTATCAGCACCTATATTTTAAATGCCTATCGGCAACCATATCTGGAATGCCTATCGGCACCTATTTTTGAAATGCTAATCGCAACTATATCTGAAATGCCTATCGGCACCTATATCTGAAATGCCTTTTGGCATTTATATCTGAAATGCCTATCGACACCTATATTTGAAATGCCTATCGGCACCTATATTTTTAATGCCTATCGGCAACTATATCTAAAATGCCTATCGGCACCTATATCTGAAATGCCTATCGGCACCTATTTTTGAAATGCTAATCGCAACTATATCTGAAATGCCTATAGGCACCTATATCTGAAATGCCTATCGGCACCTATTTTTGAAATGCCTATCCAAAACTACATCTGAAATGCCTATCAGCACCTATATTTGAAATGGCTATCGGCAACCATATATGAAATGCCTATCGACACCTATATTTGAAACACCTATCGGCTTCTATATCTGAAATGCCTATCGGCAACTATTTTTAAAATGCCAATCGGCAACTATATCTGAAATGCCTATCGGCATCAATTTTTGAAATGCCTATCGGAAACTACATCTAAAATGCCTATCAGAACCTATATTTGATATGCCTATCGGCAACCATATCTGGAATGCCTATCGGCACCTATATTTGAAATGCCTATCGGAAACTACATCTGAAATGCCTATCAGCACCTATATCTGAAATGCCTATCGGCACCTATTTTTGAAATGCCTATCGAAAACAACATCTGAAATGCCTATCAGCACCTATATTTTAAATGCCTATCGGCAACCATATCTGGAATGCCTATCGGCACCTATATTTGAAATGCCTATCAGCTTCTATATCTGAAATGCCTATCGGCACCTATTTTTAAAATGTCAATCGGCAACTATATCTGAAGTGCTTATCGGCACCTATATCCGAAATGCCTATCGGCACCTATTTTTGAAATGCCTATCGAAAACTACATCTGAAATGCCTATCAGCACCTATATTTGAAATGCCTATCGGCAACCACATCAGAAATGCCTATTGGCACCTATATCTGAAATGCCTTTTGGCATTTATATCTGAAATGCCTATCGACACCTATATTTGAAATGCCTATCGGCACCTATATTTTAAATGCCTATCGGCAACTATATCTGATATGCCTATCGGCACCTATATCTGAAATGCCTATCGGCACCAATTTTTGAAATGCCTTTCGGAAACTACATCTGGAATGCCTATCAGCACCTATATTTGAAATGCCTATCGGCAACCATATCTGAAATGCCAATCGGCACCTATATTTGGAATGCCTATCGGCTTCTATATCTGAAATGCTTATCGGCACCTATTTTTAAAACGCCAATCGGCAACTATATCTGAAATGTCTATCGGCACCTATATCTGAAATGCCTATCGGCACCTATTTTTGAAATGCCTATCGGAAACTACATCTGAAATGCCTATCAGCACCTATATTTGAAATGCCTATCGGCAACCATATCTGAAATGCCTATCGACACCTATATTTGTAATACCTATCGGCTTCTATATCTGAAATGCCTATCGGCACCTATTTTTAAAATGCCAATCGGTAACTATATCTGAAATGCCTATCGGCACCTATATCTGAAATGCCTATCGGCACCTATATCTGAAATGCCTATCGGCACCAATTTTTGAAATGCCTTTCGGAAACTACATCTGGAATGCCTATCAGCACCTATATTTGAAATGCCTATCGGCAACCATATCTGAAATGCCAATCGGCACCTATATTTGGAATGCCTATCGGCTTCTATATCTGAAATGCCTATCGACACCTATTTTCAAAATGTCAATCGGCTTCTATATCTGAAATGCCTATCGGCACCTATTTTTGAAATGCCTATCGAAAACAACATCTGAAATGCCTATCAGCACCTATATTTTAAATGCCTATCGGCAACCATATCTGGAATGCCTATCGGCACCTATATTTGAAATGCCTATCAGCTTCTATATCTGAAATGCCTATCGGCACCTATTTTTAAAATGTCAATCGGCAACTATATCTGAAGTGCTTATCGGCACCTATATCCGAAATGCCTATCGGCACCTATTTTTGAAATGCCTATCGAAAACTACATCTGAAATGCCTATCAGCACCTATATTTGAAATGCCTATCAGCACCTATATTTTAAATGCCTATCGGCAACTATATCTGATATGCCTATCGGCACCTATATCTGAAATGCCTATCGGCACCTATTTTTGAAATGCTAATCGCAACTATATCTGAAATGCCTATAGGCACCTATATCTGAAATGCCTATCGGCACCTATTTTTGAAATGCCTATCCAAAACTACATCTGAAATGCCTATCAGCACCTATATTTGAAATGCCTATCGGCAACCATATATGAAATGCCTATCGACACCTATATTTGAAACACCTATCGGCTTCTATATCTGAAATGCCTATCGGCAACTATTTTTAAAATGACAATCGGCAACTATATCTGAAATGCCTATCGGCATCAATTTTTGAAATGCCTATCGGAAACTACATCTAAAATGCCTATCAGAACCTATATTTGATATGCCTATCGGCAACCATATCTGGAATGCCTATCGGCACCTATATTTGAAATGCCTATCGACACCAATTTTTAAAATGCCAATCGGCAACTATATCTGAAATGCCTATCGGCACCTATATCTGAAATGCCTATCGGCACCTATTTTTGAAATGCCTATCGGAAACTACATCTGAAATGCCTATCAGCACCTATATTTGAAATGCCTATCGGCAACCATATCTGAAATGCCTATCGACACCTATATTTGAAATACCTATCGGCTTCTATATCTGAAATGCCTAT
The DNA here is from genome assembly GCA_034508555.1 of Venustoraphidia nigricollis. NCBI lineage: Eukaryota > Metazoa > Arthropoda > Insecta > Raphidioptera > Raphidiidae > Venustoraphidia > Venustoraphidia nigricollis. The sequence continues at coordinate 402,429 of JAVRKA010000167.1, forward strand.
CGGCACCTATTATTAAAATGCCAATCGGCAACTATATCTGAAATGCCTATCGGCACCTATATCTGAAATGCCTAACGGCACCTATTTTTGAAATGCCTATCGGAAACTACATCTGAAATGCCTATCAGCACCTATATCTGAAATGCCTATCGGCACCTATTTTTGAAATGCCTATCGGAAACAACATCTGAAGTGCCTATCAGCACCTATATTTTAAATGCCCATCGGCAACCATATCTGGAATGCCTATCGGCACCTATATTTGAAATGCCTATCAACTTCTATATCTGAAATGCCTATCGGCACCTATTTTTAAAATGCCAATCGGCAACTATATCTGAAGTGCTTATCGGCACCTATATCTGAAATGCCTATCGGTACCTATTCTTGAAATGCTTATCGAAAACTATATCTGAAATGCCTATCAGCACCTATATTTGAAATGCCTATCGGCAACCACATCAGAAATGCCTATGGGCACCTATATCTGAAATGCCTTTCGGCATTTATATCTGAAATGCCTATCGACACCTATATTTGAAATGCCTATCGGCACCTATATTTTAAATGCCTATCGGCAACTCTATCTGATATGCCTATCGACACCTATATGTGAAATGCCTATCGGCACCTATTTTTGAAATGCAAATCGCAACTATATCTGAAATGCCTATAGGCACCTATATTTGAAATGCCTATCGGCAACCATATCTAAAATGCCTGTCGACACTTTTATTTGAAATACCTATCGGCTTCTATATCTGAAATGACTATTGGCACCTATTTTTAAAATGCCAATCGACAACTATATCTGAAATGCCTATCAGCACCTATATATGAAATGCCTATCAGTACCTATTTTTGAAATGCCTATCGGAAACTACATCTGAAATGCCTATCAGCACTTATATTTGAAATGCCTATCGGCAACCATATCTGGAATGCCTATCGGCACCTATATTTGAAATGCCTATCGGCTTCTATATCTGAAATGCCTATCGGCACCTATTTTTAAAATGCCAATCGGCAACTATATCTAAAATGCCTATCGGCACCTATATCTGAAATGCCTATCGGCACCTATTTTTGAAATGCCTTTCGGAAACTACATCTGAAATGCCTATCTGCTCCTATATTTGAAATGCCTATCGGCAACCATATCTGAAATGCCTATCGACACCTATATTTGAAATACCTATCGGCTTCTATATCTGAAATGCCTATCGGCACCTGTTTTTAAAATGCCAATCGGCAACTATATCGGAAATGCCTATCGGCACCTATATCTGAAATGCCTATCGGCATCAATTTTTGAAATGCCTATCGGAAACTACATCTAAAATGCCTATCAGCACCTATATTTGAAATGCCTATCGGCAACCATATCTGCAATGCCTATCGGCACCTATATTTGAAATGCCTATCGGCTTCTATATCTGAAATGCCTATCGGCACCTATTTTTAAAATGCCAATTGGCAACTATATCTGAAATGCCAATCGGCACCTATATCTGAAATGCCTATCGGCACCTATTTTTGAAAGGCCTATCGGAAACTACATCTGAAATGCCTATCAGCACCTATATTTGAAATGCCTATCGGCAACCATATCTGGAATGCCTATCGGCACCTATATTTGAAATGCCTATCAGCTTCTATATCTGAAATGCCTATCGGCACCTATTTTTAAAATGCCAATCGGCAACTATATCTGAAGTGCTTATCGGCACCTATATCTGAAATGCCTATCGGCACCTATTTTTGAAATGCCTATCGAAAACTACATCTGAAATGCCTATCAGCACCTATATTTGAAATGCCTATCGGCAACCACATCAGAAATGCCTATCGGCACCTATATCTGAAAAGCCTTTCGGCATTTATATCTGAAATGCCTATCGACACCTATATTTGAAATGCCTATCGGCACCTATATTTTAAATGCCTATCGGCAACTATATGTGATATGCCTATCGGCACCTATATCTGAAATGCCTATCGACACCTATTTTTGAAATGCCAATCGGCAACTATATCTGAAATGCCTATAGGCACCTATATCTGAAATGCCTATCGGCACCTATTTTTGAAATGCCTATCCGAAACTACATCTGAAATGCCTATCAGCACCTATATTTGAAATGCCTATCGGCAACCATATCTGAAAGCCTATCGACACCTATATTTGAAATACCTATCGGCTTCTATAGCTGAAATGACTATCGGCACCTATTTTTAAAATGCCAATCGGCAACTATATCTGAAATGCCTATCGGCACCTATATCTGAAATGCCTATCAGTACCTATTTTTTAAATGCCTATCGGAAACTACATCTGAAATGCCTATCAGCACTTATATTTGAAATGCCTATCAGCAACCATATCTGGAATGCCTATCGGCACCTATTTTTAAAATGCCTATCGGCTTCTATATCTGAAATGCCTATCGGCACCTATATTTGAAATGCCTATTGGCAACCATATCTGCAATGCCTATCGGCACCTATATTTGAAATGCCTATCGGCTTCTATATCTGAAATGCCTATCGGCACCTATTTTTAAAATGCCAATTGGCAACTATATCTGAAATGCCTATCGGCACCTATATCTGAAATGCCTATTGGCACCTATTTTTGAAATTCCTATCGGAAACTACATCTGAAATGCCTATCAGCACCTATATTTGAAAAGCCTATCGGCAATCATATCTGAAATGCCTATCGGCACCTATATTTGAAATGCCTATCGGCTTCTATATCTGAAATGCCTATTGCCACCTATTTTAAAATGCCAATCGGCAACTATATCTGAAATGCCTATCGGCACCTATATCTGAAATACCTATCAGCACCTATTTTTGAAATGCCTATCGGAAACTACATCTGAAATGCCTATCAGCACCTATATTTGAAATGCCTATCGGCAACCGTATCTGAAATGCCTATCGACACCTATATTTGAAATACCTATCGGCTTTTATATCTTAAATGCCTATCGGCCCCTATTTTTAAAATGCCAATCGGTAACTATATCTGAAATGCCTATCGGCACCTATATCTGAAATGCCTATCGGCACCAATTTTTGAAATGCCTTTCGGAAACTACATCTGGAATGCCTATCAGCACCTATATTTAAAAAGCCTATCGGCAACCATATCTGAAATGCCTATCGGCACCTATATTTGGAATGCCTATCGGCTTCTATATCTGAAATGCCTATCGACACCTATTTTTAAAATGCCAATCGGCAACTATATCTTAAATGCCTATCGGCACCTATATCCGAAATGCCTATCGGCACCAATTTTTGAAATGCCTATCGGAAACCAAATCTGAAATGCCTATCAGCACCTATATTTGAAATGCCTATCGGCAACCATATCTGAAATGCCTATCGACACCTATATTTGAAATACCTATCGGCTTCTATATCTGAAATGCCTATCGGCAACTATTTTTAAAATGCCAATCGGCAACTATATCTGAAATGCCTATCGGCACCTATTTTTGAAATGCCTATCGGAAACTACATCTGAAATGCCTATCTGCACCTATATTTGAAATGCCTATCGGCAACCATATCTGGAATGCCTATCGGCACCTATATTTGAAATGCCTATTGGCTTCTATATTTGAATTGCCTATCGGCACCTATTTTTAAAATGCCAATCTCCAACTAAATCTGAAATGCCTATTGGCACCTATATCTGAAATGCCTATCGGCACCTATTTTTGAAATGCCTATCGGCAACTACATCTCAAATGCCTATCAGCACCTATATTTGAAATGCCTATCATCAACCATATCTGAAATGCCTGTCGACACCTATATTTGAAATACCTATCGGCTTCTATATCTGAAATGCCTATCGGCACCTATTTTTAATATGCCAATCGGCAACTATATCTGAATTGCCTATCGACACCTATATCTGAAATGCCTATCGGCACCAATTTTTGAAATGCCTATCGGCCACCATATCTGAAATGCCTATAAGCACCTATATTTGAAATGCCTATCGGCAACCATATCTGGAATGCCTATCGGCACCTATATTTGGAATGCCTATCGGCTTCTATATCTGAAATGCCTATCGGCACCTATATCTGAAATGCCTATCGGCACCTATTTTTGAAAGGCCTATCGGAAACTACATCTGAAATGCCTATCAGCGCCTATATTTGAAATGCCTATCGGCAACCATATCTGGAATGCCTATCGGCACCTATATTTGAAATGCCTATCAGCTTCTATATCTGAAATGCCTATCGGCACCTATTTTTAAAATGCCAATCGGCAACTATATCTGAAGTGCTTATCGGCACCTATATCTGAAATGCCTATCGGCACCTATTTTTGAAATGCCTATCGAAAACTACATCTGAAATGCCTATCAGCACCTATATTTGAAATGCCTATCGGCACCTATATCTGAAATGCCTTTCGGCATTTATATCTGAAATGCCTATCGACACCTATATTTGAAATGCCTATCGGCACCTATATTTTAAATGCCTATCGGCAACTATATGTGATATGCCTATCGGCACCTATATCTGAAATGCCTATCGACACCTATTTTTGAAATGCCAATCGGCAACTATATCTGAAATGCCTATAGGCACCCATATCTGAAATTCCTATCGGCACCTATTTTTGAAATGCCTATCCGAAACTACATCTGAAATGCCTATCAGCACCTATATTTGAAATGCCTATCGGCAACCATATCTGAAATGCCTATCGACACCTATATTTGAAATACCTATCGGCTTCTATAGCTGAAATGACTATCGGCACCTATTTTTAAAATGCCAATCGGCAACTATATCTGAAATGCCTATCGGCACCTATATCTAAAATGCCTATCAGTACCTATTTTTTAAATGCCTATCGGAAACTACATCTGAAATGCCTATCAGCACTTATATTTGAAATGCCTATCGGCAACCATATCTGGAATGCCTATCGGCACCTATTTTTAAAATGCCTATCGGCTTCTATATCTGAAATGCCTATCGGCACCTATATTTGAAATGCCTATCGGCAACCATATCAGGAATGCCTATCGGCACCTATATTTGAAATTCCTGTCGGCTTCTACATCTGAAATGCCTACCGGCACCTATTTTTAAAATGCCAATCGGCAACTATATCTAAAAATGCCTATCGGCACCTATATTTGAAATGCCTATCGGCAACCATATCTGGAATGCCTATCGGCACATATATTTGAAATGCCTATCGGCTTCTATATCTGAAATGCCTATCGGCGCCTATTTTTAAAATGCCAATCGGCAACTATGTCTGAAATGCCTATCGGCACCTATATCTCAAATGCCTATCGGCACCAATTTTTGAAATGCCTATCGGAAACAACATCTGAAATGCCTATCAGCACCTATATTTGAAATGCCTTTCGGCAACCATATCTGGAATGCCTATCGGCACCTATATTTGAAATGCCTATAGGCTTTTATATCTGAAATGCCTATCGGCACCTATTTTTAAAATGCCAATCGGCAACTATATCTGTGATGCCTATCGGCACCTATATCTGAAATGCCTATCGGCACCTATTTTTGAAATGCCTATCGGAAACTACATCTGAAACGCCTATCAGCACCAATATTTGAAATGCCTATCGGCAACCATATCTGAATTGCCTATCGACACCTATATTTGAAATACCAATCGGCTTCTATATCTGAAATGCCTATCGGCACCTATATTTAAAATGCCAATCGGCAACTATATCTGAAATGCCTATCGGCACCTATATCTGAAATGCCTATCGGCACCTATTTTTGAAATGCCTATCGGAAACTACATCTGAAATGCCTATCAGCACCTATATTTGAAATGCTTATCGGCAACCATATCTGAAATGCCTACCGACACCTATATTTGTAATACCTATCGGCTTCTATAACTGAAATGCCTATCGGCACCTATTTTTAAAATGCCAATCGGTAACTATATCTGAAATGCCTATCGGCACCTATATCTGAAATGCCTATCGGCACCAATTTTTTAAATGCCTTTCGGAAACTACATCTGGAATGCCTATCAGCACCTATATTTGAAATGCCTATCGGCAACCATATCTGAAATGCCAATCGGCACCTATATTTGGAATGCCTATCGGCTTCTATATCTGAAATGCCTATCGACACTTATTTTTAAAATGTCAATCGGCAACTATATCTGAAATGCCTATCGGCACCTATATCTGAAATGCCTATCGGCACCTATTTTTGAAATGCCTATCGGAAACTACATCTGAAATGCCTATCAGCACCTATATTTGAAATGCCTATCGGCAACCATATATGAAATGCCTATCGACACCTATATTTGAAACACCTATCGGCTTCTATATCTGAAATGCCTATCGGCAACTATTTTTAAAATGCCAATCGGCAACTATATCTGAAATGCCTATCGGCATCAATTTTTGAAATGCCTATCGGAAACTACATCTAAAATGCCTATCAGAACCTATATTTGATATGCCTATCGGCAACCATATCTGGAATGCCTATCGGCACCTATATTTGAAATGCCTATCGGCTTCTATATCTGAAATGCCTATCGACACCTATTTTTAAAATGCCAATCGGCAAATATATCTGAAATGCCTATCGGCACCTATATCTGAAATGCCTATCGGCATCAATTTTTGAAATGCCTATCGGAAACTACATCTAAAATGCCTATCAAAACCTATATTTGATATGCCTATCGGCAACCATATCTGGAATGCCTATCGGCACCTATATTTGAAATGCCTATCGGCTTCTATATCTGAAATGCTTATCGGCACCTATTTTTAAAATGCCAATTGGCAACTATATCTGAAATGCCTATCGGCACCTATATCTGAAATGCCTATCGGCACCTATTTTTGAAAGGCCTATCGGAAACTACATCTGAAATGCCTATCAGCACCTATATTTGAAATGCCTATCGGCAACCATATCTGGAATGCCTATCGGCACCTATATTTGAAATGCCTATCAGCTTCTATATCTGAAATGCCTATCGGCACCTATTTTTAAAATGCCAATCGGCAACTATATCTGAAGTGCTTATCGGCACCTATATCTGAAATGCCTATCGGCACCTATTTTTGAAATGCCTATCGAAAACTACATCTGAAATGCCTATCAGCACCTATATTTGAAATGCCTATCGGCAACCACATCAGAAATGCCTATCGGCACCTATATCTGAAATGCCTTTCGGCATTTATATCTGAAATGCCTATCGACACCTATATTTGAAATGCCTATCGGCACCTATATTTTAAATGCCTATCGGCAACTATATGTGATATGCCTATCGGCACCTATATCTGAAATGCCTATCGACACCTATTTTTGAAATGCCAATCGGCAACTATATCTGAAATGCCTATAGGCACCTATATCTGAAATGCCTATCGGCACCTATTTTTGAAATGCCTATCCGAAACTACATCTGAATTGCCTATCAGCACCTATATTTGAAATGCCTATCGGCAACCATATCTGAAAGCCTATCGACACCTATATTTGAAATACCTATCGGCTTCTATAGATGAAATGACTATCGGCACCTATTTTTAAAATGCCAATCGGCAACTATATCTGAAATGCCTATCGGCACCTATATCTGAAATGCCTATCAGTACCTATTTTTTAAATGCCTATCGGAAACTACATCTGAAATGCCTATCAGCACTTATATTTGAAATGCCTATCAGCAACCATATCTGGAATGCCTATCGGCACCTATTTTTAAAATGCGTATCGGCTTCTATATCTGAAATGCCTATCGGCACCTATATTTGAAATGCCTATCGGCAACCATATCTGCAATGCCTATCGGCACCTATATTTGAAATGCCTATCGGCTTCTATATCTGAAATGCCTATCGGCACCTATTTTTAAAATGTCAATTGGCAACTATATATGAAATGCCTATCGGCACCTATATCTGAAATGCCTATTGGCACCTATTTTTGAAATGCCTATCGGAAACTACATCTGAAATGCCTATCAGCACCTATATTTGAAAAGCCTATCGGCAAACATATCTGAAATGCCTATCGGCACCTATATTTGAAATGCCTATCGGCTTCTATATCTGAAATGCCTATTGCCACCTATTTTTAAAATGCCAATCGGCAACTATATCTGAAATGCCTATCGGCACCTATATCTGAAATACCTATCGGCACCTATTTTTGAAATGCCTATCGGAAACTACATCTGAAATGCCTATCAGCACCTATATTTGAAATGCCTATCGGCAACCGTATCTGAAATGCCTATCGACACCTATATTTGAAATACCTATCGGCTTCTATATCTGAAATGCCTATCGGCCCCTATTTTTAAAATGCCAATCGGTAACTATATCTGAAATGCCTATCGGCACCTATATCTGAAATGCCTATCGGCACCAATTTTTGAAATGCCTTTCGGAAACTACATCTGGAATGCCTATCAGCACCTATATTTAAAAAGCCTATCGGCAACCATATCTGAAATGCCTATCGGCACCTATATTTGGAATGCCTATCGGCTTCTATATCTGAAATGCCTATCGACACCTATTTTTAAAATGCCAATCGGCAACTATATCTGAAATGCCTATCGGCACCTATATCCGAAATGCCTATCGGCACCAATTTTTGAAATGCCTATCGGAAACCAAATCTGAAATGCCTATCAGCACCTATATTTGAAATGCCTATCGGCAACCATATCTGAAATGCCTATCGACACCTATATTTGAAATACCTATCGGCTTTTATATCTGAAATGCCTATCGGCACCTATTTTTAAAATGCCAATCGGCAACTATATCTGAAATGCCTATCGGCACCTATATCTGAAATGCCTATCGGCACCAATTTGTGAAATGCCTATCGGAAACTACATCTGAAATGCCTATCAGCACCTATATTTGAAATTCCTATCGGCAAACATATCTGGAATGCCTATCGGCACCTATATTTGAAATGCCTATCGGCTTCTATATCTGAAATGCCTATCGACACCTATTTTTAAAATGCCAATTGGCAACTATATCTGAAATGCCTATCGGCACCTATATCTGAAATGCCTATCGGTACCTATTTTTGAAATGCCTAATCGGAAACTACATCTGAAATGCCTATCAGCACTTATATTTGAAATGCTTATCGGCAACCATATCTGGAATGCCTATCGGCACCTATATTTGAAATGCCTATCGGCTTCTATATCTGAAATGCCTATCGACACCTATTTTTAAAATGCCAATCGGCAACTATATCTGAAATGCCTATCGGCACCTATATCTGAAATGCCTATCGGCACCTATTTTTGAAATGCCTATCGGAAACTACATCTGAAATGCCTATTAGAACCTATATTTGAAATGCCTATCGGCAACCATATCTGAAATGCCTACGACACCTATATTTGAAATACCTATCGGCTTCTATATCTGAAATGCCTATCGGCACTTATTTTTAAAATACCAATCGGCAACTATATCTGAAATGCCTATCGGCACCTATATCTGAAATGCCTATCGGCACCAATTTTTTAAATGCCTATCGGAAACTACATCTGAAATGCCTATCAGCACCTATATTTGAAATGCCTATCGGCAACCATATCTGGAATGCCTATCGGCACCTATGTTTGAAATGCCTATCGGCTTCTATATCTGAAATGCCTATCGGCACCTATTTTTAAAATGCCAATCGGCAACTATATCTGATATGCCTATCGGCACCTATATCTGAAATGCCTATCGGCACCTATTTTTGAAATGCCTATCGGAAACTACATCTGAAATGCCTATCAGCACCTATATTTGAAATGCCTATCGGCAACCATATCTGTAATGCCTATCGACACCTATATTTGAAATACCTATCGGCTTCTATATCTGAAATGCCTATCGGCACCTATTTTTAAAATGCCAATCGGCAACTATATCTGAAATGCCTATCGGCACCTATATCTGAAATGCCTATCGGCACCAATTTGTGAAATGCCTATCGGAAACTACATCTGAAATGCCTATCAGCACCTATATTTGAAATTCCTATCGGCAAACATATCTGGAATGCCTATCGGCACCTATATTTGAAATGCCTATCGGCTTCTATATCTGAAATGCCTATCGGCACCTATTTTTAAAATGCCAATCGGCAACTATATCTGATATGCCTATCGGCACCTATATCTGAAATGCCTATCGGCACCTATTTTTGAAATGCCTATCGGAAACTACATCTGAAATGCCTATCAGCACCTATATTTGAAATGCCTATCGGCAACCACATCTGTAATGCCTATCGACACCTATATTTGAAATACCTATCGGCTTCTATATCTGAAATGCCTATCGGCACCTATTTTTAAAATGCCAATCGGCAACTATATCTGAAATGCCTATCGGCGCCTATATCTGAAATGCCTATCGGTACCTATTTTTGAAATGCCTAATCGGAAACTACATCTGAAATGCCTATCAGCACTTATATTTGAAATGCTTATCGGCAACCATATCTGGAATGCCTATCGGCACCTATATTTGAAATGCCTATCGGCTTCTATATCTGAAATGCCTATCGACACCTATTTTTAAAATGCCAATCGGCAACTATATCTGAAGTGCCTATCGGCACCTATATCTGAAATGCCTATCGGCACCTATTTTTGAAATGCCTATCGGAAACTACATCTGAAATGCCTATCTGCTCCTATATTTGAAATGCCTATCGGCCACCATATCTGAAATGCCTATCAGCACCTATATTTGAAATGCCTATCGGCAACCATATCTGAAATGCCTATCGACACCTATATTTGAAATACCTATCGGCTTCTATATCTGAAATGCCTATCGGCACTTATTATTAAAATGCCAATCGGCAACTATATCTGGATTGCCTATCGGCACCTATATCTGAAATGCCTATCAGCACCTATATCTGAAATGCCTATCGGCACATTTTTTTGAAATGCCTATCGGAAACTACATCTGAAATGCCTATCTGCTCCTATATTTGAAATGCCTATCGGCCACCATATCTGAAATGCCTATCAGCACCTATATTTGAAATGCCTATCGGCAACCATATCTGGAATGCCTATCGGCACCTATATTTGAAATGCCTATCAGCTTCTATATCTGAAATGCCTATCGGCACCTATTTTTAAAATGCCAATCGGCAACTATATCTGAAGTGCTTATCGGCACCTATATCTGAAATGCCTATCGGCACCTATTTTTGAAATGCCTATCGAAAACTACATCTGAAATGCCTATCAGCACCTATATTTAAAATGCCTATCGGCAACCACATCAGAAATGCCTATCGGTACCTATATCTGAAATGCCTTTCGGCATTTATATCTGAAATGCCTATCGACACCTATATTTGAAATGCCTATCGGCACCTATATTTTAAATGCCTATCGGCAACTATATCCGATATGCCTATCGGCACCTATATCTGAAATGACTATCGGCACCTATTTTTGAAATGTTAATCGCATTTATATCTGAAATGCCTATCAGCACCTATATTTGAAATGCCTATCGGCAACCATATCTGAAATGCCTATCGACACCTTTATTTGAAATACCTATCAGCTTCTATATCTGAAATGACTATCGGCACCTATTTTTAAAATGCCAATCGGCAACTATATCTGAAATGCCTATCAGCACCTATATCTGAAATGCCTTTCAGTACCTATTTTTGAAATGCCTATCGGAAACTACATCTGAAATGCCTATCAGCACTTATATTTAAAATGCCTATCGGCAACCATATCTGGAATGCCTATCGACACCTATATTTGAAATGTCTATCGGCTTCTATATCTGAAATGCCTATCGGCACCTATTTTTAAAATGCCAATCGGCAACTATATCTGAAATGCCTATCGGCACCTATATCTGAAATGCCTATCGGCACCTATTTTTGAAATGCCTTTCGGAAACTACATCTGAAATGCCTATCTGCTCCTATATTTGAAATGCCTATCGGCAACCATATCGGAAATGCCTATCGACACCTATATTTGAAATACCTAACGGCTTCTATATCTGAAATGCCTATCGGCACCTGTTTTTAAAATGCCAATCGGCAACTATATCGGAAATGCCTATCGGCACCTATATCTGAAATGCCTATCGGCACCTATTTTTGAAATGCCTATCGGAAACTACATCTGAAATGCCTATCAGCACCTATATTTGAAATGCCTATCGGCAACCATATCAGGAATGTATATCGCCACCTATATTTGAAATGCCTATCGGCTTCTATATCTGAAATGCCTATCGGCACCTATTTTTGAAATGCCTATCGGAAACTACATCTGAAATGCCTATCTGCTCCTATATTTGAAATGCCTATCGGCCACCATATCTGAAATGCCTATCAGCACCTATATTTGAAATGCCTATCGGCAACCATATCTGAAATGCCTATCGACACCTATATTTGAAATACCTATCGGCTTCTATATTATCTGAAATGCCTATCGGCACCTATTATTAAAATGCCAATCGCCAACTATATCTGGAATGCCTATCGGCACCTATATCTGAAATGCCTATCAGCACCTATATCTGAAATGCCTATCGGCACATTTTTTTGAAATGCCTATCGGAAACTACATCTGAAATGCCTATCTGCTCCTATATTTGAAATGCCTATCGGCCACCATATCTGAAATGCCTATCAGCACCTATATTTGAAATGTCTATCGGCAACCATATCTGGAATGCCTATCGGCACCTATATTTGAAATGCCTATCAGCTTCTATATCTGAAATGCCTATCGGCACCTATTTTTAAAATGCCAATCGGCAACTATATCTGAAGTGCTTATCGGCACCTATATCTGAAATGCCTATCGGCACCTATTTTTGAAATGCCTATCGAAAACTACATCTGAAATGCCTATCAGCACCTATATTTAAAATGCCTATCGGCAACCACATCAGAAATGCCTATCGGTACCTATATCTGAAATGCCTTTCGGCATTTATATCTGAAATGCCTATCGACACCTATATTTGAAATGCCTATCGGCTTCTATATCTGAAATGCCTATCGGCACCTATTTTTGAAATGCCTATCGGAAACTACATCTGAAATGCCTATCTGCTCCTATATTTGAAATGCCTATCGGCCACCATATCTGAAATGCCTATCAGCACCTATATTTGAAATGCCTATCGGCAACCATATCTGAAATGCCTATCGACACCTTTATTTGAAATACCTATCGGCTTCTATATCTGAAATGCCTATCGGCACCTATTTTTGAAATGCCTATCGGAAACTACATCTGAAATGCCTATCTGCTCCTATATTTGAAATGCCTATCGGCCACCATATCTGAAATGCCTATCAGCACCTATATTTGAAATGCCTATCGGCAACCATATCTGAAATGCCTATCGACACCTATATTTGAAATACCTATCGGCTTCTATATCTGAAATGCCTATCGGCACCTATTATTAAAATGCCAATCGGCAACTATATCTGGAATGCCTATCGGCACCTATATCTGAAATGCCTATCAGCACCTATATCTGAAATGCCTATCGGCACATTTTTTTGAAATGCCTATCGGAAACTACATCTGAAATGCCTATCTGCTCCTATATTTGAAATGCCTATCGGCCACCATATCTGAAATGCCTATCAGCACCTATATTTGAAATGCCTAACGGCTTCTATATCTGAAATGCCTATCGGCACCTGTTTTTAAAATGCCAATCGGCAACTATATCGGAAATGCCTATCGGCACCTATATCTGAAATGCCTATCGGCACCTATTTTTGAAATGCCTATCGGAAACTACATCTGAAATGCCTATCAGCACCTATATTTGAAATGCCTATCGGCAACCATATCAGGAATGTATATCGCCACCTATATTTGAAATGCCTATCGGCTTCTATATCTGAAATGCCTATTGCCACCTATTTTTAAAATGCCAATCGGCAACTATATCTGAAATGCCTATCGGCACCTATATCTGAAATGCCTATCGGCACCAATTTTTGAAATGCCTTTCGGAAACTACATCTGGAATGCCTATCAGCACCTATATTTGAAAAGCCTATCGGCAACCATATCTGAAATGCCTATCGGCACCTATATTTGAAATGCCTATCAGGTTCTATATCTGAAATGCCTATCGACACTTATTTTTAAAATGCCAATCGGCAACTATATCTGAAATGCCTATCGGCACCTATATCCGAAATGCCTATCGGCACCTATTTTTGAAATGCCTATCGGAAACTAAATCTGAAATGCCTATCAGCACCTATATTTGAAATGCCTATCGGCAACCATATCTGAAATGCCTATCGACACCTATATTTGAAATACCTATCGGCTTCTATATCTGAAATGCCTATCGGCAACTATTTTTAAAATGCTAATCGGCAACTATATCTGAAATGCCTATCGGCACCTATTTTTGAAATGCCTATCGGAAACTACATCTGAAATGCCTATCAGCACCTATATTTGAAATGCCTATCGGCAACCATATCTGGAATGCCTATCGGCACCTATATTTGAAATGCCTATCGGCTTCTATATTTGAAATGCCTATCGGCACCTATTTTTAAAATGCCAATCGGCAACTATATCTGAAATGCCTATCGGCACCTATATCTGAAATGCCTATCGGCACCTATTTTTGAAATGCCTATCGGAAACTACATCTGAAATGCCTATCAGCACCTATATTTGAAATGCCTATCGGCAACCATATCTGGAATGCCTATCGGCACCTATATTTGAAATACCTATCGGCTTCTATATCTGAAATGCCTATCGGCACCTATTTTTAATATGCCAATCGGCAACTATATCTGAAATGCCTATCGACACCTATATCTGAAATGCCTATCGGCACCAATTTTTGAAATGCCTATCGGAAACTACACCTAAAATGCCTATCAGCACCTATATTTGAAATGCCTATCGGCAACCATATCTGGAATGCCTATCGGCACCTATATTTGAAATGCCTATCGGCTTCTATATCTGAAATGCCTATTGGCACCTATTATTAAAATGCCAATCGGCAACTATATCTGAAATGCCTATCGGCACCTATATCTGAAATGCCTATCGGCACCTATTTTTGAAATGCCTATCGGAAACTACATCTGAAATGCCTATCAGCACCTATATTTGAAATGCCTATCGGCAACCATATCTGGAATGCCTATCGGCACCTATATTTGAAATGCCTATCAGCTTCTATATCTGAAATGCCTATCGGCACCTATTTTTAAAATGCCAATCGGCAACTATATCTGAAGTGCTTATCGGCACCTATATCTGAAATGCCTATCGGCACCTATTTTTGAAATGCCTATCAAAAACTACATCTAAAATGCCTATCAGCACCTATATTTGAAATGCCTATCGGCAACCACATCAGAAATGCCTATCGGCACCTATATCTGAAATGCCTTTCGGCATTTATATCTGAAATGCCTATCGACACCTATATTTGAAATGCCTATCGGCACCTATATTTTAAAAGCCTATCGGCAACTATATGTGATATGCCTATCGGCACCTATATCTGAAATGCCTATCGACACCTATTTTTGAAATGCCAATCGGCAACTATATCTGAAATGCCTATAGGCACCTATATCTGAAATGCCTATCGGCACCTATTTTTGAAATGCCTATCCGAAACTACAGCTGAAATGCCTATCAGCACCTATATTTGAAATGCCTATCGGCAACCATATCTGAAATGCCTATCGACACCTATATTTGAAATACCTATCGGCTTCTATAGCTGAAATGACTATCGGCACCTATTTTTAAAATGCCAATCGGCAACTTTATCTGAAATGCCTATCGGCACCTATATCTGAAATGCTTATCAGTACCTATTTTTTAAATGCCTATCGGAAACTACATCTGAAATGCCTATCAGCACTTATATTTGAAATGCCTATCGGCAAACATATCTGGAATGCCTATCGGCACCTATTTTTAAAATGCCTATCGGCTTCTATATCTGAAATGCCTATCGGCACCTATATTTGAAATGCCTATCGGCAACCATATCTGGAATGCCTATCGGCACCTATATTTGAAATTCCTATCGGCTTCTACATCTGAAATGCCTATCGGCACCTATTTTTTAATGCCAATCGGCAACTATATCTGAAATGACAATCGGCACCTATATTTGAAATGCCTATCGGCAACCATATCTGGAATGCCTATCGGCACCTATATTTGAAATTCCTATCGGCTTCTATATCTAAAATGCCTATCGGCACCTATTTTTGAAATGCCTATCGGAAACTGCATCTGAAATGCCTATCAGCACCTATATTTAAAATTCCTATCGGCAACCATATCTGAAATGCCTATCGACACCTATATTTAAAATACCTATCGGCTTCTATATCTGAAATGCCTATCGGCACCTATTTTTAAAATGCCAATCGGTAACTATATCTGAAATGCCTATAGGCACCTATATCTGAAATGCCTATCGGCTCCTATTTTTGAAATGCCTATTCGAAACTACATCTGAAATGCCTATCAGCACCTATATTTAAAATGCCTATCGGCAACCATATCTGGAATGCCTATCGACACCTATATTTGAAATACCTATCGGCTTCTATATCTGAAATGACTATCGGCACCTATTTTTAAAATGCCAATCGGCAACTATATCGGAAATGCCTATTGGCACCTATATCTGAAATGCCTATCGGCATCAATTTTTTAAATGCCTATCGGAAACTACATCTAAAATGCCTATCAGCACCTATATTTGAAATGCCTATCGGCAACCATATCTGCAATTCCTATCGGCACCTATATTTGAAATGCCTATCGGCTTCTATATATGAAATACCTATCGGCACCTATTTTTAAAATGCCAATTGGCAACTATATCTGAAATGCCTATCGGCACCTATATCTGAAATGCCTATCGGCACCTATTTTTGAAATGCCTATCGGAAACTACATCTGAAATGCCTATCAGCACCTATATTTGAAATGCCTATCGGCAACCATATCTGGGATGCCTATCGGCACCTATATTTGAAATGCCTATCGGCTTCTATATCTGAAATGCTTATCGGCACCTATTTTTAAAACGCCAATCGGCAACTATATCTGAAATGCCTATCAGCACCTATATTTGAAATGCCTATCGGCAACCATATCTGAAATGCCTATCGACACCTATATTTGAAATACCTATCGGCTTCTATATCTGAAATGCCTATCGGCACCTATTTTTAAAATGCCAATCGCTAACTATATCTGAAATGCTTATCGGCACCTATATCTGAAATGCCTATCGGCACCAATTTTTGAAATGCCTTTCGGAAACTACATCTGGAATGCCTATCAGCACCTATATTTGAAATGCCTATCGGCAACCATATCTGAAATGCCAATCGGCACCTATATTTGGAATGCCTATCGGCTTCTATATCTGAAATGCCTATCGACACCTATTTTTAAAATGCCAATCGGCAACTATATCTGAAATGCCTATCGGCACCTATATCTGAAATGCCTATCGGCACATATTTTTGAAATGCCTATCGGAAACTACATCTGAAATGCCTATCAGCACCTATATTTGAAATGCCTATCGGCAACCATATATGAAATGCCTATCGACCCCTATATTTGAAACACCTATCGGCTTCTATATCTGAAATGCCTATCGGCAACTATTTTCAAAATGCCAATCGGCAACTATATCGG
The DNA here is from genome assembly GCA_034508555.1 of Venustoraphidia nigricollis. Classification (NCBI taxonomy): domain Eukaryota; kingdom Metazoa; phylum Arthropoda; class Insecta; order Raphidioptera; family Raphidiidae; genus Venustoraphidia; species Venustoraphidia nigricollis. The sequence continues at coordinate 420,243 of JAVRKA010000167.1, forward strand.
AAATGCCTATCGGCATCAATTTTTGAAATGCCTATCGGAAACTACATCTAAAATGCCTATCAGAACCTATATTTGATATGCCTATCGGCAACCATATCTGGAATGCCTATCGGCACCTATATTTGAAATGCCTATCGGCTTCTATATCTGAAATGCCTATCGACACCTATTTTTAAAATGCCAATCGGCAAATATATCTGAAATGCCTATCGGCACCTATATCTGAAATGCCTATCGGCACCTATTTTTGAAATGCCTATCGGAAACTACATCTGAAATGCCTATCAGCACCTATATTTGAAATGCCTATCGGCAACCATATCTGAAATGCCTATCGACACCTATATTTGAAATACCTATCGGCTTCTATATCTGAAATGCCTATCGGCACCTATTATTAAAATGCCAATCGGCAACTATATCTGAAATGCCTATCGGCACCTATATCTGAAATGCCTATCGGCACCTATTTTTGAAATGCCTATCGGAAACTACATCTGAAATGCCTATCAGCACTTATATCTGAAATGCCTATCGGCACCTATTTTTGAAATGCCTATCGAAAACAACATCTGAAATGCCTATCAGCACCTATATTTTAAATGCCTATCAGCAACCATATCTGAAATGCCTATCGGCACCTATATTTGAAATGCCTATCAGCTTCTATATCTGAAATGCCTATCGGCACCTATTTTTAAAATGTCAATCGGCAACTATATCTGAAGTGCTTATCGGCACCTATATCTGAAATGCCTATCGGCACCTATTTTTGAAATGCCTATCGAAAACTGCATCTGAAATGCCTATCAGCACCTATATTTGAAATGTCTATCGGCAACCACATCAGAAATGCCTATCGGCACCTATATCTGAAATGCCTTTTGGCATTTATATCTGAAATGCCTATCGACACCTATATTTGAAATGCCTATCGGCACCTATATTTTAAATGCCTATCGGCAACTATATCTGATATGCCTATCGGCACCTATATCTGAAATGCCTATCGGCACCTATTTTTGAAATGCCAATCGCACCTATATCTGAAATGCCTATAGGCACCTATATCTGAAATGCCTATCGGCACCTATTTTTGAAATGCCTATCCAAAACTACATCTGAAATGCCTATCAGCACCTATATTTGAAATGCCTATCGGCAACCATATATGAAATGCCTATCGACACCTATATTTGAAACACCTATCGGCTTCTATATCTGAAATGCCTATCGGCAACTATTTTTAAAATGCCAATCGGCAACTATATCTAAAATGCCTATCGGCATCAATTTTTGAAATGCCTATCGGAAACTACATCTAAAATGCCTATCAGAACCTATATTTGATATGCCTATTGGCAACCATATCTGGAATGCCTATCGGCACCTATATTTGAAATGCCTATCGACACCTATTTTTAAAATGCCAATAGGCAACTATATCTGAAATGCCTATCGGCACCTATATCTGAAATGCCTATCGGCACCTATTTTTGAAATGCCTATCGGAAACTACATCTGAAATGCCTATCAGTACCTATATTTGAAATGCCTATCGGCAACCATATCTGAAATGCCTATCGACACCTATATTTGAAATACCTATCGGCTTCTATATCTGAAATGCCTATCGGCACCTATTATTAAAATGCTAATCGGCAACTATATCTGAAATGCCTATCGGCACCTATATCTGAAATGCCTAACGGCACCTATTTTTGAAATGCCTATCGGAAACTACATCTGAAATGCCTATCAGCACCTATATCTGAAATGCCTATCGGCACCTATTTTTGAAATGCCTATCGGAAACAACATCTGAAATGCCTATCAGCACCTATATTTTAAATGCCCATCGGCAAACATATCTGGAATGCCTATCGGCACCTATATTTGAAATGCCTATCAGCTTCTATATCTGAAATGCCTATCGGCACCGATTTTTAAAATGCCAATCGGCAACTATATCTGAAGTGCTTATCGGCACCTATATCTGAAATGCCTATCGGCACCTATTTTTGAAATGCCTATCGGCAACCACATCAAAAATGCCTATCGGCACCTATATCTGAAATGCCTTTCGGCATTTATATCTGAAATGCCTATCGACACCTATATCTGAAATGCCTATAGGCACCTATATCTGAAATGCCTATCGGCACCTATTTTTGAAATGCCTATCCAAAACTACATCTGAAATGCCTATCAGCACCTATATTTGAAATGCCTATCGGCAACCATATCTGAAATGCCTATCGACACCTTTATTTGAAATACCTATCGGCTTCTATATCTGAAATGACTATTGGCACCTATTTTTAAAATGCCAATCGACAACTATATCTGAAATGCCTATCAGCACCTATATCTGAAATGCCTATCAGTACCTATTTTTGAAATGCCTATCGAAAACTACATCTGAAATACCTATCAGCACTTATATTTGAAATGCCTATCGGCAACCATATCTGGAATGCCTATCGGCACCTATATTTGAAATGCCTATCGGCTTCTATATCTGAAATGCCTATCGGCACCTATTTTTAAAATGCTAATCGGCAACTATATCTGAAATGCCTATCGGTACCTATATCTGAAATGCCTATCGGCACCTATTTTTGAAATGCCTTTCGGAAACTACATCTGAAATGCCTATCTGCTCCTATATTTGAAATGCCTATCAGCAACCATATCTGAAATGCCTATCGACACCTATATTTGAAATACCTATCGGCTTCTATATCTGAAATGCCTATCGGCACCGGTTTTTAAAATGCCAATCGGCAACTATATCGGAAATGCCTATCGGCACCTATATCTGAAATGCCTATCGGCATCAATTTTTGAAATGCCTATCGGTAACTACATCTAAAATGCCTATCAGCACCTATATTTGAAATGCCTATCGGCAACCATATCTGCAATGCCTATCGGCACCTATATTTGAAATGCCTATCGGCTTCTATATCTGAAATGCCAATCGGCACCTATTTTTAAAATGCCAATTGGCAACTATATCTGAAATGCCTATCGCCACCTATATCTGAAATGCCTATCGGCACCTATTTTTGAAAGGCCTATCGGAAACTACATCTAAAATGCCTATCAGCCCCTATATTTGAAATGCCTATCGGCAACCGTATCTGGAATGCCTATCGGCACCTATATTTGAAATGCCTATCAGCTTCTATATCTGAAATGCCTATCGGCACCTATTTTTAAAATGCCAATCGGCAACTATATCTGAAGTGCTTATCGGCACCTATATCTGAAATGCCTATCGGCACCTATTTTTGAAATGCCTATCGAAAACTACATCTGAAATGCCTATCAGCACCTATATTTAAAATGCCTATCGGCAACCACATCAGAAATGCCTATCGGCACCTATATCTGAAATGCCTTTCGGCATTTATATCTGAAATGCCTATCGACACCTATATTTGAAATGCCTATCGGCACCTATATTTTAATTGCCTATCGGCAACTATATGTGATATGCCTATCGGCACCTATATCTGAAATGCCTATCGACACCTATTTTTGAAATGCCAATCGGCAACTATATCTGAAATGCCTATAGGCACCTATATCTGAAATGCCTATCGGTACCTATTTTTGAAATGCCTATCCGAAACTACATCTGAAATGCCTATCAGCACCTATATTTGAAATGCCTATCGGCAACCATATCTGAAATGCCTATCGACACCTATATTTGAAATACCTATCGGCTTCTATAGCTGAAATGACTATCGGCACCTATTTTTAAAATGCCAATCGGCAACTATATCTGAAATGCCTATCGGCACCTATATCTGAAATGCCTATCAGTACCTATTTTTTAAATGCCTATCGGAAACTACATCTGAAATGCCTATCAGCACTTATATTTGAAATGCCTATCGGCAACCATATCTGGAATGCCTATCGGCACCTATTTTTAAAATGCCTATCGGTTTCTATATCTGAAATGCCTATCGGCACCTATATTTGAAATGCCTATCGGCAACCATATCTGCAATGCCTATCGGCACCTATATTTGAAATGCCTATCGGCTTCTATATCTGAAATGCCTATTGCCACCTATTTTTAAAATGCCAATCGGCAACTATATCTGAAATGCCTATCGGCACCTATATCTGAAATACCTATCGGCACCTATTTTTGAAATGCCTATCGGAAACTACATCTGAAATGCCTATCAGCACCTGTATTTGAAATGCCTATCGGCAACCATATCTGAAATGCCTATTGACACCTATATTTGAAATACCTATCGGCTTCTATATCTGAAATGCCTATCGGCCCCTATTTTTAAAATGCCAATCGGTAACTATATCTGAAATGCCTATCGGCACCTATATCTGAAATGCCTATCGGCACCAATTTTTGAAATGCCTTTCGGAAACTACATCTGGAATGCCTATCAGCACCTATATTTGAAAAGCCTATCGGCAACCATATCTGAAATGCCTATCGGCACCTATATTTGGAATACCTATCGGCTTCTATATCTGAAATGCCTATCGACACCTATTTTTAAAATGCCAATCGGCAACTATATCTGAAATGCCTATCGGCACCTATATCCGAAATGCCTATCGGCACCTATTTTTGAAATGCCTATCGGAAACCAAATCTGAAATGCCTATCAGCACCTATATTTGAAATGCCTATCGGCAACCATATCTGAAATGCCTATCGACACCTATATTTGAAATACCTATCGGCTTGTATATCTGAAATGCCTATCGGCAACTATTTTTAAAATGCCAATCGGCAACTATATCTGAAATGCCTATCGGCACCTATTTTTGAAATGCCTATCGGAAACTACATCTGAAATGCCTATCGGCACCTATATTTGAAATGCCTATCGGCAACCATATCTGGAATGCCTATCGGCACCTATATTTGAAATGCCTATCGGCTTCTATATTTGAAATGCCTATCGGCACCTATTTTTAAAATGCCAATCTCCAACTATATCTGTAATGCCTATCGGCACCTATATCTGAAATGCCTATCGGCACCTATTTTTGAAATGCGTATCGGAAACTACATCTCAAATGCCTATCAGCACCTATATTTAAATGCCTATCATCAACCATATCTGAAATGCCTATCGACACCTATATTTGAAATACCTATCGGCTTCTATATCTGAAATGCCTATCGGCACCTATTTTTAAAATGCCAATCGGCAACTATATCTGAAATGCCTATCGACACCTATATCTGAAATGCCTATCGGCACCAATTTTTGAAATGCCTATCGGCCACCATATCTGAAATGCCTATCAGCACCTATATTTGAAATGCCTATCGGCAACCACATCAGAAATGCCTATCGGCACCTATATCTGAAATGCCTTTCGGCATTTATATCTGAAATGCCTATCGACACCTATATTTGAAATGCCTATCGGCACCTATATTTTAAATGCCTATCGGCAACTATATGTGATATGCCTATCGGCACCTATATCTGAAATGCCTATCGACACCTATTTTTGAAATGCCAATCGGCAACTATATCTGAAATGCCTATAGGCACCTATTCTGAAATTCCTATCGGTACCTATTTTTGAAATGCCTATCCGAAACTACATCTGAAATGCCTATCAGCACCTATATTTGAAATGCCTATCGGCAACCATATCTGAAATGCCTATCGACACTTATATTATTGAAATACCTATCGGCTTCTATAGCTGAAATGACTATCGGCACCTATTTTTAAAATGCCAATCGGCAACTATATCTGAAATGCCTATGGGCACCTGTATCTGAAATGCCTATCAGTACCTATTTTTTAAATGCCTATCGGAAATTACATCTGAAATGCCTATCAGCACTTATATTTGAAATGCCTATCGGCAACCATATCTGGAATGCCTATCGGCACCTATTTTTAAAATGCCTATCGGCTTCTATATCTGAAATGCCTGCACCTATATTTGAAATACCTATCGGCAACCATATCAGGAATGCCTATCGGCACCTATATTTGAAATTCCTATCGGCTTCTACATCTAAAAAGCCTATCGGCACCTATTTTTAAAGTGCCAATCGGCAACTATATCTGAAATGCCTATCGGCACCTATATTTGAAATGCCTATCGGCAACCATATCTGGAATGCCTATCGGCACCTATATTTGAAATTCCTATCGGCTTCTATATCTGAAATGCCTATCGGCATCTATTTTTAAAATGCCAATCGGCAACTATATCTGAAATGCCTATCGGCACCTATATTTCAAATTCCTATCGGCTTCTATATCTGAAATGCCTATCGGCACCTATTTTTAAAATGCCAATCGGTAACTATATCTGAAATGCCTATCGGCACCTATATCTGAAATGCCTATCAGTACCTATTTTTTAAATGCCTATCGGAAACTACATCTGAAATGCCTATCAGCACTTATATTTGAAATGCCTATCGGCAACCATATCTGGAATGCCTATCGGCACCTATTTTTAAAATGCCTATCGGCTTCTATATCTGAAATGCCTATCGGCACCTATATTTGAAATGCCTATCAGCAAACATATCAGGAATGCCTATCGGCACCTATATTTGAAATTGCTATCGGCTTCTACATCTGAAATGCCTATCGGCACCTATTTTTAAAATGCCAATCTACAACTATATCTGAAATGCCTATCGGCACCTATATTTGAAATGCCTATCGGCAACCATATCTGGAATGCCTATCGGCACCTATTTTTAAAATGCCTATCGGCTTCTATATCTGAAATGCCTATCGGCACCTATATTTGAAATGCCTATCGGCAACCATATCAGGAATGCCATCGGCACCTATATTTAAAATTCCTATCGGCTTCTATATCTGAAATGCCTATCGGCACCTATTTTTAAAATGCCAATCGGCAACTATATCTGAAATGCCTATCGGCACCTATATCTAAAATGCCTATCGGCACCTATTTTTGAAATGCCTATCGGAAACTACATCTGAAATGCCTATCAGCACCTATATTTAAAATGCCTATCGGCAACCATATCTGAAATGCCTATCGACACCTATTTTTAAAATACCTATCGGCTTCTATATCTGAAATGCCTATCGGCACCTATTTTTAAAATGCCAATCGGTAACTATATCTGAAATGCCTATAGGCACCTATATCTGAAATGCCTATCGGCACCTATTTTTGAATTGCCTATTCGAAACTACATCTGAAATGCCTATCAGCACTTATATTTGAAATGCCTATCGGCAACCATATCTGGAATGCCTATCGGCACCTATTTTTAAAATGCCTATCGGCTTCTATATCTGAAATGCCTATCGGCACCTATATTTGAAATGCCTATCGGCAACCATATCAGGAATGCCTATCGGCACCTATATTTGAAATTGCTATCGGCTTCTACATCTGAAATGCCTATCGGCACCTATTTTTAAAATGCCAATCTACAACTATATCTGAAGTGCCTATCGGCACCTATATTTAAAATGCCTATCGGCAACCATATCTGGAATGCCTATCGACACTTATATTTGAAATACCTATCGGCTTCTATATCTGAAATGACTATCGGCACCTATTTTTAAAATGCCAATCGGTAACTATATCTCAAATGCCTATCGGCACCTATATCTGAAATGCCTATCGGCACCAATTTTTGAAATGCCTTTCGGAAACTACATCTGGAATGCCTATCAGCACCTATATTTGAAATGCCTATCGGCAACCATATCTGAAATGCCTATCGGCACCTATATTTGGAATGCCTATCGGCTTCTATATCTGAAATGCCTATCGGCCCCTATTTTTAAAATGCCAATCGGCAACTATATCTGAAATGCCTATCGGCACCTATATCTTAAATGCCTATCGGCACCTATTTTTGAAATGCCTATCGGAAACAACATCTGAAATGCCTATCAGCACCTATATTTGAAATGCCTTTCGGCAACCATATCTGGAATGCCTATCCGCACCTATATTTGAAATGCCTATCGGCTTTTATATCTGAAATGCCTATCGGCACCTATTTTTAAAATGCCAATCGGCAACTATATCTGTGATGCCTATCGGCACCTATATCTGAAATGCCTATCAGCACCAATATTTGAAATGCCTATCGGCAACCATATCTGAATTGCCTATCGACACCTACTTTAAAATGCCAATCGGCAACTATATCTGAAATGTCTATCGGCACCTATATCTGAAATGCCTATCGTCACCTATTTTTGAAATGCCTATCGGAAACTACATCTGAAATGCCTATCAGCACCTATATTTGAAATGCCTATCGGCAACCATATCTGGAATGCCTATCGGCACCTATATTTGAAATGCCTATCGGCTTCTATATCTGAAATGCCTATCGGCACCTATTATTAAAATGCCAATCGGCAACTATATCTGAAGTGCCTATCGGCACCTATATCTGAAATGCCTATCGGCACCAATTTGTGAAATGCCTATCGGAAACTACATCTGAAATGCCTATCAGCACCTATATTTGAAATTCCTATCGGCAACCATATCTGGAATGCCTATCGGCACCTATATTTGAAATGCCTATCGGCTTCTATATCTGAAATGCCTATCGACACCTATTTTTAAAATGCCAATTGGCAACTATATCTGAAATGCCTATCGGCACCTATATCTGGAATGCCTATCGGTACCTATTTTTGAAATGCCTATCGGAAACTACATCTGAAATGCCTATCAGCACTTATATTTGAAATGCCTATCGGCAACCATATCTGGAATGCCTATCGGCACCTATATTTGAAATGCTTATTGGCTTCTATATCTGAAATGCCTATCGGCACCTATTTTTAAAATGCCAATCGGCAACTATATCTGAATAGCCTATCGGCACCTATATCTGAAATGCCTATCGGCACCTATTTTTGAACTGCCTTTCGGAAACTACATCTGAAATGCCTATCTGCTCCAATATTTGAAATGCCTATCGGCCACCATATCTGAAATGCCTATCGACACCTATATTTGAAATACCTATCGGCTTCTATATCTGAAATGCCTATCGGCACCTGTTTTTAAAATGCCCATCGGCAACTATATCTGAAATGCCTATCGGCACCTATATCTGAAATGCCTATCGGCATCAATTTTTGAAATGCCTATCGAAAACTATATCTAAAATGCCTATCAGCACCTATAATTGAGATGCCTATCGGCAACCATATCTGGAATGCCTATCGGCACCTATATTTGAAATGCCTATCGGCATCTATATCTGAAATGCCTATCGGCACCTATTTTTAAAATGCCTATCGGCTTCTATATCTGAAATGCCTATCGGCACCTATATTTGAAATGCCTATCAGGAACCATATCTGGAATGCCTATCGGCACCTATATTTGAAATTCCTATCGGCTTCTATATCTGAAATGCCTATCGGCACCTGTTTTTAAAATGCCAATCGGCAACTATATCTGAAATGCCTATCGGCACCTATATCTAAAATGCCTATCGGCATTTATCTTTGAAATGCTTATCGGAAACTACATCTGAAATGCCTATTAGCACCTGTATTTGAAATGCCTATCGGCAACCATATCTGAAATGCCTATCGACACCTATATTTAAAATACCTATCGGCTTCTATATCTGAAATGCTTATCGGCACCTATTTTTAAAATGCCAATCGGTAACTATACCTGAAATGCCTATCGGCACCTTTATCTGAAATGCCTATCGGCACCAATTTTTGAAATGCCTATCGGAAACTACATCTGGAATGCATATCGGCACCTATATTTAAAAGCCTATCGGCAACCATATCTGGAATGCCTATCGGCACCTATATTTGAAATGCCTATTGGCTTCTATATCTGAAATGCCTATCGACACCTATTTTTAAAATGCCAATCGGCAACTATATCTGAAATGCCTATCGGCACCTATATCTGAAATGCCTATCGGAACCTATTTTTTAAATGCCTATCAGCAAACATATCTGGAATGCCTATCGGCACCTATATTTGAAATGCCTATCAGCTTCTATATCTGAAATGCCTATTGGCACCTATTTTTAAAATGCCAATCGGCAACTATATCTGAAGTGCTTATCGGCACCTATATCTGAAATGCCTATCGGCACCTATTTTTGAAATGCTATCGAAAACTACATCTGAAATGCCTATCAGCACATATATTTGAAATGCCTATCGGCAACCACATCAGAAATCCCTATCGGAACCTATATCTGAAATGCCTTTCGGCATTTATATCTGAAATGCCTATCGACACCTATATTTGAAATGCCTATCGGCACCTATATTTTAAATGCCTATCGGCAACTATATCTGATATGCCTATCGGCACCTATATCTGAAATGCCTATCGGCACCTATTTTTGAAATGCTAATCGCAACTATATCTGAAATGCCTATAGGCACCTATATCTGAAATGCCTATCGGCACCTATTTTTGAAATGCCTATCCAAAACTACATCTGAAATGCCTATCAGCACCTATATTTGAAATGCTTATCGGCAACCATATCTGAAATTCCTATCGACACCTATATTTGAAATACCTATCGGCTTCTATATCTGAAATGACTATCGGCACCTATTTTTAAAATGCCAATCGGCAACTATATCTGAAATGCCTATCAGTACCTATTTTTGAAATGCCTATCGGAAACTACATCTGAAATGCCTATCAGCACTTATATTTGAAATGCCTATCGGCAACCATATCTGGAATGCCTATTGGCACCTATATTTGAAATGCCTATCGGCTACTATATCTGAAATGCCTATCGGCACCTATTTTTAAAATGCAAATCGGCAACTATATCTGAATTGCCTATCGGCACCCATATCTGAAATGCCTATCGGCACCTATTTTTGAAATGCCTTTCGGAAACTACATCTGAAATGCCTATCTGCTCCTATATTTGAAATGCCTATCAGCAACCATATCTGAAATGCCTATCGACACCTATATTTGAAATACCTATCGGCTTCTATATCTGAAATGCCTATCGGCACCTGTTTTTAAAATGCCAATCGGCAACTATATCGGAAATGCCTATCGGCACCTATATCTGAAATGCCTATCGGCATCAGTTTTTGAAATGCCTATCGGAAACTACATCTAAAATGCCTATCAGCACCTATATTTGAAATGCCTATCGGCAACCATATCGGCAATGCCTATCGGCACCTATATTTAAAATGCCCATCGGCTTCTATATCGGAAATGCCTATCGGCACCTATTTTTAAAATGCCAATTGGCAACTATATCTGAAATGCCTATCGGCACCTATATCTGAAATGCCTATTGGCACCTATTTTTGAAATGCCTTTCGGAAACTACATCTGAAATGCCTATCAGCACCTATATTTGAAATGCCTATCGGCTACCATATCTGGAATGCCTATCGGCACCTTTATTTGAAATGCCTATCGGCTTCTATATCTGAAATGCCTATCGGCACCTGTTTTTAAAATGCCAATCGGCAACTATATCGGAAATGCCTATCGGCACCTATATCTGAAATGCCTATCGGCATCAGTTTTTGAAATGCCTATAGGAAACTACATCTAAAATGCCTATCAGCACCTATATTTGAAATGCCTATCGGCAACCATATCTGCAATGCCTATCGGCACCTATATTTGAAATGCCCATCGGCTTCTATATCTGAAATGCCTATCGGCACCTATTTTTAAAATGCCAATTGGCAACTATATCTGAAATGCCTATCGGCACCTATATCTGAAATGCCGATTGGCACCTATTTTTGAAATGCCTTTCGGAAACTACATCTGAAATGCCTATCAGCACCTATATTTGAAATGCCTATCGGCAACCATATCTGAAATGCCTATCGGCACCTATTTTTGAAATGCCTATCGGAAACTACATCTGAAATGCCTATCAGCACCTATATTTGAAATGCCTATCGGCAACCATATCTGAAATGCCTATCGACACCTATATTTGAAATACCTATCGGCTTCTATATCTAAAATGCCTATCGGCACCTATTTTTCAAATGCCAATCGGTAACTATATCTGAAATGCCTATCGGCACCTATATCTGAAATGCCTATCATAAACAATTTTTGAAATGCCTTTAGGAAACTACATCTGGAATGCCCATCAGCACCTATATTTGAAATGCCTATCGGCAACCATATCTGAAATGCCTATCGGCACCTATATTTGGAATGCCTATCGGCTTCTATATCTGAAATGCCTATCGACACCTATTTTTAAAATGCCAATCGGCAACTATATCTGAAATGCCTATCGGCACCTATATCCGAAATGCCTATCGGCACCTATTTTTGAAATGCCTATCGGAAACTAAATCTGAAATGCCTATCAGCACCTATATTTGAAATGCCTATTGGCAACCATATCTGAAATGCCTATCGACACCTATAATATTAAAAATTCCTATCGGCTTCTATATCTGAAATGCCTAACGGCAACTATTTTTAAAATGCCAATCGGCAACTATATCTGAAATGCCTATCGGCACCTATTTTTGAAATGCCTATCGGAAACTAAATCTGAAATGCCTATCAGCACCTATATTTGAAAGGCCTATCGGCAACCATATCTGGAATGCCTATCAGCACCTATATTTGAAATGCCTATCGGCTTCTATATTTGAAATGCCTATCGGCACCTATTTTTAAAATGCCAATCGGCAACTATATCTGAAATGCCTATCGGCACCTATATCTAAAATGCCTATCGGCACCTATTTTTGAAATGCCTATCGGAAACAACATCTGAAATGCCTATCAGCACCTATATTTGAAATGCCTATCGGCAACCATTTCTGGAATGCCTATCGGCACCTATATTTGAAATGCCTATCATCTTCTATATCTGAAATGCCTAACGGCACCTATTTTTAAAATGCCAATCGGCAACTATATCTGAAATGCCTATCGGCACCTATATCTGAAATGCCTATCGGCACCAATTTTTGAAATGCCTATCGGAAACTACATCTGAAATGCCTATCAGCACCTATATTTGAAATGCCTATCGGCAACCATATCTGGAATGCCTATCGGCACCTATATTTGAAATGCCTATCGGCTTCTATATCTGAAATGCCTATTGGCACCTATTTTTAAAATGCCAATCGGCAACTATATCTGAAGTGCCTATCGGCACCTATATCTAAAATGCCTATCGGCACCTATTTTTGAAATGCCTATCGAAAACTACATCTAAAATGCCTATCAGCACCTAGATTTAAAATGCCTATCGGCAACCACATCAGAAATGCCTATCGGCACCTATATCTGAAACGCCTTTCGGCATTTATATCTGAAATGCCTATCGGCACCTGTTTTTAAAATGCCCATCGGCTACTATATCTGAAATGCCTATCGGAACCTAAATCTGAAATGCCTATCGGAAACTACATCTAAAATGCCTATCAGCACCTATATTTGAGATGCCTATCGGCAACCATATCTGGAATGCATATCGGCACCTATATTTGAAATGCCTATCGGTTTCTATATCTGAAATGCCTATCGGCACCTATTTTTAAAATGCCAATTGGCAACTATATCTGAAATGCCTATCGGCACCTATATATGAAATGCCTATCGGCACCTATATTTAAAATGCCTATCGGCAACCATATCTGGAATGCCTATCGGCACCTATATTTGAAATTCCTATCGGCTTCTATATCTGAAATGCCTTTTGGCACCTATTTTTAAAATGCCAATCGGCAACTATATCTGAAATGCCTATCGGCACCTATATCTGAAATGCCTATCGGCACCAATTTTTGAAATGCCTATCGGAAACTACATCTGGAATGCATATCAGCACCTATATTTGAAATGCCTATCGGCAACCATATCTGGAATGCCTATCGGTACCTATATTTGAAATGCCTATTGGCTTCTATATCTGAAATGCCTATCGACACCTATTTTTAAAATGCCAATCGGCAACTATATCTGAAATGCCTATCGGCACCTATGTCTGAAATGCCTATCGGCAACTATTTTTGAAATGCCTATCGGAAACTACATCTGAAATGCCTATCAGCACCTATATTTGAAATGCCTATCGGCAACAATATCTGAAATGCCTATCGACACCTATATTTGAAATACCTATCGGCTTCTATATCTGAAATGCCTATCGGCACCTATTTTTAAAATGCCAATCGGCAACTATATCTGAAATGCCTATCGACACCTATATCTGAAATGCCTATCGGCACCAATTTTTGAAATGCCTATCGGAAACTACACCTGAAATGCCTATCAACACCTATATTTGAAATGCCTATCGGCAACCATATCTGGAATGCCTATCGGCACCTATATTTGAAATGCCTATCGGCTTCTATATCTGAAATGCCTATCGGCACCTATTATTAAATTGCCAATCGGCAACTATATCTGAAATGCCTATCGGCACCTATATCTGAAATGCCTATCGGCACCTATTTTTGAAATGCCTATCGGAACTACATCTGAAATGCCTATCAGCACCTATATTTGAAATGCCTATCGGCACCTATTATTAAATTGCCAATCGGCAACTATATCTGAAATGCCTATCGGCACCTATATCTGGAATGCCTATCGGCACCTATATTTGAAATGCCTATCAGCTTCTATATCTGAAATGCCTATCGGCATCTATTTTTAAAATGCCAATCGGCAACTATATCTGAAGTACTTATCGGCACCTATATCTGAAATGCCTATCGGCACCTATTTTTAAAATGCCTATCGAAAACTACATCTGAAATGCCTATCAGCAACTATATTTGAAATGCCTATTGGCAACAACATCAGAAATGCCTATCGGCACCTATATCTGAAATGCCTTTCGGCATTTATATCTGAAATACCTATCGACACCTATATTTGAAATGCCTATCGGCACCTATATTTTAAATGCCTATCGGCAACTATATGTGATATGCCTATCGGCACCTATATCTGAAATGCCTATCGACACCTATTTTTGAAATGCCAATCGGCAACTATTACTGAAATGCCTATAGGCACCTATATCTGAAATGCCTATCGGCACCTATTTTTGAAATGCCTATCCGAAACTACATCTGAAATGCCTATCAGCACCTATATTTGAAATGCCTATCGGCAACCCTATCTGAAATGCCTATCGACACCTATATTTGAAATACCTTTCGGCTTCTATATCTGAAATGACTATCGGCACCTATTTTTAAAATGAAAATCGGCAACTATATCTGAAATGCCTATCGGCACCTATATCTGAAATGCCTATCAGTACCTATTTTTGAAATGCCTATCGGAAACTACATCTGAAATGCCTATCAGCACTTATATTTGAAATGCCTATCGGCAACCATATCTGGAATGCCTATCGGCTCCTATTTTTAAAATGCCTATCGGCTTCTATATCTGAAATGCCTATCGGCACCTATATTTAAAATGCCTATCGGCAACCATATCTGGAATGCCTATCGGCACCTATATTTGAAATTCCTATCGGCTTCTATATCTGAAATGCCTATCGGCACCTATTTTTAAAATGCCAATCGGTACCTATATCTGAAATGCCTATATGCACCTATATCTGAAATGCCTATCGGCACCTATTTTTGAAATGCCTATCCGAAACTACATCTGAAATGCCTATCAGCACCTATATTTGAAATGCCTATCGGCAACCATATCTGGAATGCCTATCGACACCTATATTTGAAATACCTATCGCCTTCTATATCTGAAATGACTATTGGCACCTATTTTTAAAATGCCAATCGGCAAATATATCGGAAAAGCCTATCGGCACCTATATCTGAAATGCTTATCGGCATCAATTTTTGAAATGCCTATCGGAAACTACATCTAAATTGCCTATCAGCACCTATATTTGAAATGCCTATCGGCAACCATATCTGCAATGCCTATCGGCACCTATATTTGAAATGCCTATCGGCTTCTATATCTGAAATGCCTATCGGCACCTATTTTTAAAATGCCAATTGGCAACTATATCTGAAATGCCTATCAGCACCTATATCTGAAATGCCTATCGGCACCTATTTTTGAAATGCCTATCAGAAACTACATCTGAAATGCCTATCAGCACCTATATTTGAAATGCCTATCGGCAACCATATCTGGAATGCCTATCGGCACCTATATTTGAAATGCCTATCGGCTTCTATATCTGAAATGCCTATCGGCACCTATTTTTAAAATGCCAATCGGCAACTATATCTGAAATGCCTATCGGCACCTATATTTGAAATGCCAATCGGCACCTATTTTTGAAATGCCTATCGGAAACTACATCTGAAATGCCTATCAGCACCTATATTTGAAATGCCTATCGGCAACTATATCTGAAATGCCTATCGACACCTATATTTGAAATACCTATCGGCTTCTATATCTGAAATGCCTATCGGCACCTATTTTTAAAATGCCAATCGGTAACTATCTGAAATGACTATCGGCACCTATATCTGAAATGCCTATCGGCACCAATTCTTGAAATGCCTTTCGGAAACTACATCCGGAATGCCTATCAGCATCTATATTTGAAATGCCTATCGGCAACCATATCTGAAATGCCTATCAGCACCTATATTTGGAATGCCTATCGACTTCTATATCTGAAATGCCTATCGACACCTATTTTTAAAATGCCAAACGGCAACTATATCTGAAATGCCTATCGGCACCTATATCTGAAATGCCTATCGGCACCTATATCTGAAATGCCTATCGGCACCTATTTTTGAAATGCCTATCGGAAACTACATCTGAAATGCCTATCAGCACCTTTATTTGAAATGCCTATCGGCAACCATATCAGAAATGCCTATCGGCACCTATATCTAAAATGCCTTTCGGCATTTATATCTGAAATGCCTATCGGCACCTATATTTGAAATGCCGATCGGCACCTATATTTTAAATGCCTATCGGCAACTATATCTGATATGCCTATCGGCATCTATATCTGAAATGCCTATTGGCATCAATTTTTGAAATTACTATCGGAAAATACATCTGAAATGCCTATAGGCACCTATTTTTAAAATGCCAATCGGCAACTATATCTGAAATGCCTATCGGCACCTATTTTTGAAATGCCTATCGGCACCTATTTTTTAAATGCCTATCGGAAACTACATCTGAAATGCCTATCAGCACCTATATTTGAAATGCCTATCGGCAACCATATCTGGAATGCCTATCGGCACCTATATTTAAAATGCCTATCGGCTTCTATATCTGAAACGCCTATCGGCACCTATTTTTAAATGCGAATCGGCAGCTATATCTAAAATGCCTATCGGCACCTATTTTTGAAATGCCTATCGGAAACTACATCTGAAATGCCTATCAGCACCTATATTCGAAATACCTATCGGCAACCATATCTGGAACGCCTATCGGCTCCTATATTTGAAATGCCTATTGGCTTCTATATAGGAAATGCCTGTCGGAAACTACATCTGAAATGCCTTTCAGCACCTATATTTGAAAAGCCTATCGGCAACCAAATCAGAAATGCTTATCGGCACCTATATCTGAAATGCCTTTCGGCATTTATATCTGAAATGCCTAGCGGCACCTATATCTGAAATGCCTATCGGTACCTATATCTGAAATGCCTATCGGAAGCTATTTTTGAAATGCCTTTTGGAAACTACATCTGAAATGCCTATCAGCACCTATATTTGAAATGCCTATCGGCAAACATGTCTGGAATGCCTATCGGCACCTATATTTGAAATACCTATCGGCTTCTATATCTGAAATGCCTATCGGCCCCTATTTTTAAAATGTCAATCGGTAACTATATCTGAAATGCCTATCGGCACCTATATCTGAAATTCCTATCGGCACCAATTTTTGAAATACCTTTCGGAAACTACATCTGGAATGCCTATCAGCACCTATATTTGAAAAGCCTATCGGCAACCATATCTGAAATGCCTATCGGCACCTATATTTGGAATGCCTATCGGCTTCTATATCTGAAATGCCTATCGACACCTATTTTTAAAATGCCAATCGCCAACTATATCTGAAATGCCTATCGGCACCTATATCCGAAATGCCTATCGGCACCTATTTTTGAAATGCCTATCGGAAACTAAATCTGAAATGCCTATCAGCACCTATATTTGAAATGCCTATCGGCAACCATATCTGAAATGCCTATCGACACCTATATTTGAAATACCTATCGGCTTCTATATCTGAAATGCCTATCGGCAATTATTTTTAAAATGCCAATCGGCAACTATATATGAAATGCCTATCGGCACCTAATTTTGAAATGCCTATCGGAAACTACATCTGAAATGCCTATCAGCACCTATATTTGAAATGCCTATCGGCAACCATATCTGGAATGCCTATCGGCACCTATATTTGAAATGCCTATCGGCTTCTATATTTGGAATGCCTATCGGGACCTATTTTTAAAATGCCAATCGGCAACTATATCTGAAATGCCTATCGGCACCTATATCTGAAATGCCTATCGGCACCTATTTTTGAAATGCCTATCGGAAACACCATCTGAAATGCCTATCAGCACCTATATTTGAAATGCCTATCGGCAACCATATCTGGAATGCCTATCGGCACCTATATCTGAAATGCCTTTCGGCATTTATATCTGAAATGCCTATCGGCACCTGTTTTCTAAAATGCCCATCGGCAACTATATCTAAAATGCCTATCGGCACTTATATCTGAAATGCCTATCGGAATCAATTTTTGAAATGCCTATCGGAAACTACATCTAAAATGTTTATCAGCACCTATATTTGAGATGCCTATCGGAAACCATATCTGGAATGCCTATCGGCACCTATATTTGAAATGCATATCGGTTTCTATATCTGAAATGCCTATCGGCACTTATTTTTATAATGCCAATTGGCAACTATATCTGAAATGACTATCGGCACCTATATATGTAATGCCTATGGCACCTATTTTTAAAATGCCTATCGGCTTCTATATCTGAAATGCCTATCGGCACCTATATTTGAATGGCCTATCGGCAACCATATCTGGAATGCCTATCGGCACCTATATTGGAAATTCCTATCGGCTTCTATATCTGAAATGCCTATCGGCACCTATTTTATAAATGCCAGTCGGCAACTATATCTGAAATGCCTATCGGCACTTATATCTAAAATGCCTATCGGCATCTATTCTTGAAATGCCTATCGAAAACTACATCTGAAATGCCTATCAGCACCTATATTTGAAATGCCTATCGGCAACCATATCTGAAATGCCTATTGACACCTATATTTTAAATACCTATCGGCTTCTATATCTGAAATGCCTATCGGCACCTATTTTTAAAATGTCAATCGGTAACTATATCTGAAATGCCTATCGGCACCTATATCTGAAATGCCTATCGGCACCAATTTTTGAAATGCCTATTGGAAACTACATCTGAAATGCCTATATGCACCTATATTTGAAATGCCTATCGGCAAACATATCTGGAATGCCTATCGGCATCTATATTTGAAATGCCTATCGGCTTCTATATCTGAAATGCCTATCGGCACCTATTTTTAAAATGCGAATCGGTAACTATAACTGAAATGCCTATCGGCCCCTATATCTGAATTGCCTATCGGCACCTATTTTTGAAATGCCTATCGGATACTACATCTGAAATGCCTATCAGCACCTATATTTGAAATGCCTATCGGCAACCATATCTGGGATGCCTATCGGCACCTATATTTGAAATGCCTATCGGCTTCTACATCTAAAATGCCTATCGGCACCTATTTTTAAAATGCGAATCGGCAACTATATCTGAAATGCCTATCGGCACCAATATCTGAAATGCCTATCGGCATCTATTTTTGAAATGCCTATCGGAAACTACATCTGAAATGCCTATCAGCACCTATATTTGAAATACCTATCGGCAACTACATCTGGAATGCCTATCGGCTCCTATATTTGAAATGCCTATCGGCTTCCATATAGGAAATGCCTATCGGAAACTACATCTGAAATGCCTATAAGCACCTATATTTGAAAAGCCTATCGGCAAACATATCTGGAATGCATATCGGCACCTATATTTGAAATGCCTATCGGCTTCTATATCTGAAATGACTATCGGCACCTATTTTTAAAATGCCAATCGGCAACTATATCTAAAATGCCTATCGGCACCTATATCTGAAATGCCTATCGGCACCTATTTTTGATATGCCTATCGGAAACTACATCTGAAATGCCTATTAGCACCTATATTTGAAATGCCTATCGGCAACCAAATCAGAAATGCTTATCGGCACCTATATCTGAAATGCCTTTCGGCATTTAAATCTGAAATGCCTAGCGGCACCTATATTTGAATTGCCTATCGGCACCTATTTTTGAAATGCCTATCGGAAACTACATCTGAAATGCCCATCAGCACCTATATTTGAAATGCCTATCGGCAACCATATCTGAAATGCCTATCGACACCTATATTTGAAATACCTATCGGCTTCTATATCTGAAATGCCTATCGGCACCTATTTTTAAAATGCCAATCGGCAACTATATCTGAAATGCCTATCAGCACCTATATCTGAAATACCTATCGGCACCTATTTTTGAAATGCCTATCCGAAACTACATCTGAAATGCCTATTTGCACCTATATTTGAAATGCCTATCGGCAACCATATCTGGAATGCCTATCGGCACCTATATTTGAAGTGCCTATAGGCTTCTATATCTAAAATGCCTATCGGCACCTATTTTTAAAATGCCAATCGGCAACTATATCTGAAATGCCTACCGGTACATATATCTGAAATGCCTATCGGCACCTATTTTTGAAATGCCTATCGGAAACTACATCTAAAATGCCTATCAGCACCTATATTTGAAATGCCTAACGGCAACCAAATCAGAAATGCCTATCGGCACCTATATCTAAAATGCCTTTCGGCATTTATATCTGAAATGCCTATCGGCACCTATATTTAAAATGCCGATCGGCACCTATATTTTAAATACCTATCGGCAACTATATCTGATATGCCTATCGGCATCTATATCTGAAATGCCTATTGGCATCAATTTTTGAAATGCCTATCGGAAAATACATCTGAAATGCCTATAGGCACCTATTTTTAAAATGCCAATCGGCAACTATATCTGAAATGCCTATCGGCACCTATTTTTGAAATGCCTATCGGCACCTATTTTTTAAATGCCTATCGGAAACTACATCTGAAATGCCTATCAGCACCTATATTTGAAATGCCTATCGGCAACCATATCTGGAATGCCTATCGGCACCTATATTTAAAATGCCTATCGGCTTCTATATCTGAAATGCCTATCGGCACCTATTTTTTAAATGCGAATCGGCAGCTATATCTAAAATGCCTATCGGCACCTATTTTCAAAATGCCTATCGGAAACTACATCTGAAATGCCTATCAGCACCTATATTCGAAATACCTATCGGCAACCATATCTGGAACGCCTAACGGCTCCTATATTTGAAATGCCTATCGGCTTCTATATAGGAAATGCCTGTCGGAAACTACATCTGAAATGCCTTTCAGCAACTATATTTGAAAAGGCTATCGGCAACCAAATCAGAAATGCTTATCGGCACCTATATCTGAAATGCCTTTCGGCATTTATATCTGAAATGCCTAGCGGCACCTATATCTGAAATGCCTATCGGTACCTATATCTGAAATGCCTATCGGCAGCTATTTTTGAAATGCCTTTTGGAAACTACATCTGAAATGCCTATCGGCACCTATATTTGAAATGCCTATCGGCTTCTATATCTGAAATGCCGATCGGCATCTATTTTTAAAATGCAAATCGGAGACTATATCTGAAATGCCTATCGGCACCTATATCTGAAATGCCTATCGGCACCTATTTTTGAAATGCCTATCGGAAACTACATCTGAAATGCCTATCGGCACCTATTTTTAAAATGCTTATCGGAAACTACATCTGAAATGCCTATCAGCACCTATATTTGAAATGCCTATCGGCAACCATATCTGGAATGCCTATCGGCACCTATATTTAAAATGCCTATCGGCTTCTATATCTAAAATGCCTATCGGCACCTATTTTTTAAATGCGAATCGGCAGCTATATCTTAAATGCCTATCGGCACCTATTTTTGGAATGCCTATCGGACACTACATCTAAAATGCCTATCAATTCCTATATATGAAATGCCTTCCGGCAACCATATCTGGAATGCCTATCGGCACCTTTATTTGAAATGCCTATCGGCTTCTATCTATGAAATGCCTATCGGCACCTATTTTTAAATGCGAATCGGCAACTATATCTGAAATGCCTATCGGCACCTATTTTTGATATGCCTATCGGAAACTACATCTGAAATGCCTATCAGCACCTATATTTGAAATGCCTATCGGCAACCAAATCACGAATGCCTATCGGAACCTATAGCTGAAATGCCTTTCGGCATTTATATCTGAAATGCCTATCGGCACCTATTTTTGAAATGCCTTTTGGAAACTACATCTGAAATGCCTATCAGCACCTTTATTTGAAATGCCTATCGGCAAACATGTCTGGAATGCCAATCGGCACCTATATTTTAAATGCCTATCGGCTTCTATATCTGAAATGCCTATCGGCACCTATTTTTAAAATGCGAATCGGCAACTATATCTGAAATGCCTATCGGCACCTATTTTTGAAATGCCTATCGGAAACTACATCTAAAATGCCCATCAACACCTATATTTGAAATGCCTATCGGCAACCATATCTGGAATGCCTATCGGCACCTATATTTGAAATGCCTATAGGCTTCTATATCTGAAATGCCTATCGGCACCTATTTTTAAAATGCCAATCGGCAACTATATCTGAAATGCCTATCGGTACCTATATCTGAAATGCCTATCGGCACCTATTTTTGAAATTCCTATCCGAAACTACATCTGAAATGCCTATCAGCACCTATATTTGAAATGCCTAACGGCAACCAAATCAGAAATGCCTATAGGCACCTATATCTGAAATGCCTTTCGGCATTTATATCTGAAATGCCTATCGGCACCTATATTTGAAATGCCTATCGGCACCTATATTTTAAATGCCTATCGGCAACTATATCTGATATGCCTATCGGCATCTATTTCTGAAATGCCTTTTGGCATCAATTTTTGAAATGACTATCGGAAAATACATCTGAGATGCCTATCGGCACCTATTTTTAAAATGCCAATCTGCAACTATATCTGAAGTGCCTATCGGCACCTATTTTTGAAATGCCTATCGGCACCTATTTTTAAAATGCCTATCGAAAACTACATCTGAAATGCATATCAGCACCTACATTTGAAATGCCTATCGGCAACCATATCTGGAATGCCTATCGGCACCTATATTTAAAATGCCTATCGGCTTCTATATCTGAAATGCTTATCGGCACCTATTTTTTAAATGCGAATCGACAACTATATTTAAAATGCCTATCGGCACCTATTTTTTAAATGCCTAGCGGACACTACATCTAAAATGCCTATCAGCACCTATATTTGAAATGCCTTTCGGCAATCATATCTGGAATGCCTATCGGCACCTATATTTGAAATGCCTATCGGCTTCTATATATGAAATGCCTATCGGCACCTATTTTTAAATGCGAATCGGCAACTATATCTGAAATGCCTATCGGCACCTATATCTGAAATGCCTATCGGTACCTATATCTGAAATGCCTATCGGTAAACATGTCTGGAATGCCTATCGGCACCTATATTTGAAATGCCTATCGGCTTCTATATCTGAAATGCCGATCGGCATCTATTTTTAAAATGCAAATCGGCGACTATATCTGAAATGCCTATCGGCACCTATATCTGAAATGCCTATCGGCACCTATTTTTGAAATGCCTATCGGTAACTACATCTGAAATGCCTATCAGCACCTATATTTGAAATGCCTATCGGCAACCAAATCAGAAAAGCCTATCGGCACATATATCTGAAATGCCTTTCGTCATTTATATCTGAAATGCCTATGGGCACCTATATTTGAAATGCCTATCGGCTTCTATATCTGAAATGCCTATCGGCACCTATTTTTAAAATGCTAATCGGCAACTACATCTAAAATGCCTATCGACTCCTATATCTGAAATGCCTATCGGCACCTATTTTTGAAATGCCTATCGGAAACTACATCTGAAATGCCTATCTGCACCTATATTTGAAATGCCTATCGGCAACCATATCTGGAATGCCTATCGGCACCTATATTTGAAATGCCTGTCGGCTTCTATATCTGAAATGCCTATCGGCACCTATTTTTAAAATGCCAATCGGAAACTATATCTGAAATGCCTATCGGCACCTATATCTGAAATGCCTATCGGCACCTATTTTTGAAATGCCTATCGGAAACTAAATCTGAAATGCCTATCAGCACCTATATTTGAAATGCCTATCGGCAACCATATCTGAAATGCCTATCGACACCTATATTTGAAATACCTATCGGCTTCTATATCTGAAATGCCTATCGGCAATTATTTTTAAAATGCCAATCGGCAACTATATATGAAATGCCTATCGGCACCTAATTTTGAAATGCCTATCGGAAACTACATCTGAAATGCCTATCAGCACCTATATTTGAAATGCCTATCGGCAACCATATCTGGAATGCCTATCGGCACCTATATTTGAAATGCCTAACGGCTTCTATATTTGGAATGCCTATCGGGACCTATTTTTAAAATGCCAATCGGCAACTATATCTGAAATGCCTATCGGCACCTATATCTGAAATGCCTATCGGCACCTATTTTTGAAATGCCTATCGGAAACACCATCTGAAATGCCTATCAGCACCTATATTTGAAATGCCTATCGGCAACCATATCTGGAATGCCTATCGGCACCTATATCTGAAATGCCTTTCGGCATTTATATCTGAAATGCCTATCGGCACCTGTTTTCTAAAATGCCCATCGGCAACTATATCTAAAATGCCTATCGGCACCTATATCTGAAATGCCTATCGGAATCAATTTTTGAAATGCCTATCGGAAACTACATCTAAAATGTTTATCAGCACCTATATTTGAGATGCCTATCGGAAACCATATCTGGAATGCCTATCGGCACCTATATTTGAAATGCATATCGGTTTCTATATGTGAAATGCCTATCGGCACTTATTTTTAAAATGCCAATTGGCAACTATATCTGAAATGACTATCGGCACCTATATATGTAATGCCTATCGGCTTCTATATCTGAAATGCCTATCGGCACCTATATTTGAATTGCCTATCGGCAACCATATCTGGAATGCCTATCGGCACCTATATTGGAAATTCCTATCGGCTTCTATATCTGAAATGCCTATCGGCACCTATTTTATAAATGCCAATCGGCAACTATATCTGAAATGCCTATCGGCACTTATATCTAAAATGCCTATCGGCATCTATTCTTGAAATGCCTATCGAAAACTACATCTGAAATGCCTATCAGCACCTATATTTGAAATGCCTATCGGCAACCATATCTGAAATGCCTATTGACACCTATATTTTAAATACCTATCGGCTTCTATATCTGAAATGCCTATCGGCACCTATTTTTAAAATGTCAATCGGTAACTATATCTGAAATGCCTATCGGCACCTATATCTGAAATGCCTATCGGCACCAATTTTTGAAATGCCTATCGGAAACTACATCTGAAATGCCTATATGCACCTATATTTGAAATGCCTATCGGCAAACATATCTGGAATGCCTATCGGCATCTATATTTGAAATGCCTATCGGCTTCTATATCTGAAATGCCTATCGGCACCTATTTTTAAAATGCGAATCGGTAACTATAACTGAAATGCCTATCGGCCCCTATATCTGAATTGCCTATCGGCACCTATTTTTGAAATGCCTATCAAAACTACATCTGAAATGCCTATCAGCACCTATATTTGAAATGCCTATCGGCAACCATATCTGGGATGCCTATCGGCACCTATATTTGAAATGCCTATCGGCTTCTACATCTGAAATGCCTATCGGCACCTATTTTTAAAATGCGAATCGGCAACTATATCTGAAATGCCTATCGGCACCAATATCTGAAATGCCTATCGGCATCTATTTTTGAAATGCCTATCGGAAACTACATCTGAAATGCCTATCAGCACCTATATTTGAAATACCTATCGGCAACCACATCTGGAATGCCTATCGGCTCCTATATTTGAAATGCCTATCGGCTTCTATATAGGAAATGCCTATCGGAAACTACATTTGAAATGCCTATCAGCACCTATATTTGAAAAGCCTATCGGCAAACATATCTGGAATGCATATCGGCACCTATATTTGAAATGCCTATCGGCTTCTATATCTGAAATGACTATCGGCACCTATTTTTAAAATGCCAATCGGCAACTATATCTAAAATGCCTATCGGCACCTATATCTGAAATGCCTATCGGCACCTATTTTTGATATGCCTATCGGAAACTACATCTGAAATGCCTATTAGCACCTATATTTGAAATGCCTATCGGCAACCAAATCAGAAATGCTTATCGGCACCTATATCTGAAATGCCTTTCGGCATTTAAATCTGAAATGCCTAGCGGCACCTATATTTGAATTGCCTATCGGCACCTATTTTTGAAATGCCTATCGGAAACTACATCTGAAATGCCTATCAGCACCTATATTTGAAATGCCTATCGGCAACCATATCTGAAATGCCTATCGACACCTATATTTGAAATACCTATCGGCTTCTATATCTGAAATGCCTATCGGCACCTATTTTTAAAATGCCAATCGGCAACTATATCTGAAATGCCTATCAGCACCTATATCTGAAATACCTATCGGCACCTATTTTTGAAATGCCTATCCGAAACTACATCTGAAATGCCTATTTGCACCTATATTTGAAATGCCTATCGGCAAACATATCTGGAATGCCTATCGGCACCTATATTTGAAGTGCCTATAGGCTTCTATATCTAAAATGCCTATCGGCACCTATTTTTAAAATGCCAATCGGCAACTATATCTGAAATGCCTACCGGTACATATATCTGAAATGCCTATCGGCACCTATTTTTGAAATGCCTATCGGAAACTACATCTAAAATGCCTATCAGCACCTATATTTGAAATGCCTAACGGCAACCAAATCAGAAATGCCTATCGGCACCTATATCTAAAATGCCTTTCGGCATTTATATCTGAAATGCCTATCGGCACCTATATTTGAAATGCCGATCGGCACCTATATTTTAAATACCTATCGGCAACTATATCTGATATGCCTATCGGCATCTATATCTGAAATGCCTATTGGCATCAATTTTTAAAATGCCTATCGGAAAATACATCTGAAATGCCTATAGGCACCTATTTTTAAAATGCCAATCGGCAACTATATCTGAAATGCCTATCGGCACCTATTTTTGAAATGCCTATCGGCACCTATTTTTTAAATGCCTATCGGAAACTACATCTGAAATGCCTATCAGCACCTATATTTGAAATGCCTATCGGCAACCATATCTGGAATGCCTATCGGCACCTATATTTAAAATGCCTATCGGCTTCTATATCTGAAATGCCTATCGGCACCTATTTTTTAAATGCGAATCGGCAGCTATATCTAAAATGCCTATCGGCACCTATTTTTAAAATGCCTATCGGAAACTACATCTGAAATGCCTATCAGCACCTATATTTGAAAAGGCTATCGGCAACCAAATCAGAAATGCTTATCGGCACCTATATCTGAAATGCCTTTCGGCATTTATATCTGAAATGCCTAGCGGCACCTATATCTGAAATGCCTATCGGTACCTATATCTGAAATGCCTATCGGCAGCTATTTTTGAAATGCCTTTTGGAAACTACATCTGAAATGCCTATCGGCACCTATATTTGAAATGCCTATCGGCTTCTATATCTGAAATGCCGATCGGCATCTATTTTTAAAATGCAAATCGGCGACTATATCTGAAATGCCTATCGGCACCTATATCTGAAATGCCTATCGGCACCTATTTTTGAAATGCCTATCGGAAACTACATCTGAAATGCCTATCAGCACCTATATTTGAAATGCCTATCGGCAACCAAATCAGAAAAGCCTATCGGCACCTATATCTAAAATGCCTTTCAGCATTTATATCTGAAATGCCTATCGGCACCTATATTTGAAATGCCTATCGGCACCTATATTTTAAATGCCTATCGGCAACTATATCTGATATGCCTATCGGCATCTATATCTGAAATGCCTATTGGCATCAATTTTTGAAATGCCTTTAGGAAAATACAGCTGAAATGCCTATCGGCACCTATTTTTAAAATGCTTATCGGAAACTACATCTGAAATGCCTATCAGCACCTATATTTGAAATGCCTATCGGCAACCATATCTGGAATGCCTATCGGCACCTATATTTAAAATGCCTATCGGCTTCTATATCTAAAATGCCTATCGGCACCTATTTTTTAAATGCGAATCGGCAGCTATATCTAAAATGCCTATCGGCACCTATTTTTGGAATGCCTATCGGACACTACATCTAAAATGCCTATCAATTCCTATATATGAAATGCCTTCCGGCAACCATATCTGGAATGCCTATCGGCACCTTTATTTGAAATGCCTATCGGCTTCTATCTATGAAATGCCTATCGGCACCTATTTTTAAATGCGAATCGGCAACTATATCTGAAATGCCTATCGGCACCTATTTTTGATATGCCTATCGGAAACTACATCTGAAATGCCTATCAGCACCTATATTTGAAATGCCTATCGGCAACCAAATCACGAATGCCTATCGGAACCTATAGCTGAAATGCCTTTCGGCATTTATATCTGAAATGCCTATCGGCACCTATTTTTGAAATGCCTTTTGGAAACTACATCTGAAATGCCTATCAGCACCTATATTTGAAATGCCTATCGGCAAACATGTCTGAAATGCCAATCGGCACCTATATTTTAAATGCCTATCGGCTTCTATATCTGAAATGCCTATCGGCACCTATTTTTAAAATGCGAATCGGCAACTATATCTGAAATGCCTATCGGCACCTATTTTTGAAATGCCTATCGGAAACTACATCTAAAATGCCCATCAACACCTATATTTGAAATGCCTATCGGCAACCATATCTGGAATGCCTATCGGCACCTATATTTGAAATGCCTATAGGCTTCTATATCTGAAATGCCTATCGGCACCTATTTTTAAAATACCAATCGGCAACTATATCTGAAATGCCTATCGGTACCTATATCTGAAATGCCTAACGGTAACCAAATCAGAAATACCTATCGGCACCTATATCTGAAATGCCTTTCGGCATTTATATCTGAAATGCCTATCGGCACCTATATTTGAAATGCCTATCGGCACCTATATTTTAAATGCCTATCGGCAACTATATCTGATATGCCTATCGGCATCTATTTCTGAAATGCCTTTTGGCATCAATTTTTGAAATGACTATCGGAAAATACATCTGAGATGCCTATCGGCACCTATTTTTAAAATGCCAATCTGCAACTATATCTGAAATGCCTATCGGCACCTATTTTTGAAATGCCTATCGGCACCTATTTTTAAAATGCCTATCGGAAACTACATCTGAAATGCCTATCAGCACCTACATTTGAAATGCCTATCGGCAACCATATCTGGAATGCCTATCGGCACCTATATTTAAAATGCCTATCGGCTTCTATATCTGAAATGCTTATCGGCACCTATTTTTTAAATGCGAATCGACAACTATATTTAAAATGCCTATCGGCACCTATTTTTTAAATGCCTATCGGACACTACATCTAAAATGCCTATCAGCACCTATATTTGAAATGCCTTTCGGCAATCATATCTGGAATGCCTATCGGCACCTATATTTGAAATGCCTATCGGCTTCTATATATGAAATGCCTATCGGCACCTATTTTTAAATGCGAATCGGCAACTATATCTGAAATGCCTATCGGCACCTATATCTGAAATGCCTATCGGTACCTATATCTGAAATGCCTATCGGTAAACATGTCTGGAATGCCTATCGGCACCTATATTTGAAATGCCTATCGGCTTCTATATCTGAAATGCCGATCGGCATCTATTTTTAAAATGCAAATCGGCGACTATATCTGAAATGCCTATCGGCACCTATATCTGAAATGCCTATCGGCACCTATTTTTGAAATGCCTATCGGTAACTACATCTGAAATGCCTATCAGCACCTATATTTGAAATGCCTATCGGCAACCAAATCAGAAAAGCCTATCGGCACATATATCTGAAATGCCTTTCGTCATTTATATCTGAAATGCCTATGGGCACCTATATTTGAAATGCCTATCGGCTTCTATATCTGAAATGCCTATCGGCACCTATTTTTAAAATGCTAATCGGCAACTACATCTAAAATGCCTATCGACTCCTATATCTGAAATGCCTATCGGCACCTATTTTTGAAATGCCTATCGGAAACTACATCTGAAATGCCTATCTGCACCTATATTTGAAATGCCTATCGGCAACCATATCTGGAATGCCTATCGGCACCTATATTTGAAATGCCTGTCGGCTTCTATATCTGAAATGCCTATCGGCACCTATTTTTAAAATGCCAATCGGAAACTATATCTGAAATGCCTATCGGCACCTATATCTGAAATGCCTATCGGCACCTATTTTTGAAATGCCTATCGGCAACCACATCTGAAATGCCTATCGGCACCTATATTTGAAATGCCTATCGGCTTCTATATCTGAAAGGCCTATCGGCACCTATTTTTAAAATGCGAATCGGCAACTATATCTGAAATGCCTATCGGCACCTATATCTGAAATGCCTATCGGCACCTATTTTTGAAATGTCTATCGGAAACTACATCTGAAATGCCTATCAGCACCTATATTTGAAATGCCTATCGGCAAACATATCTGGAATGCCTATCGGCACCTATATTTGAAATGCCTATCGGCTTCTATATCTGAAATGCCTATCGGCACCTATTTTTAAAATGCGAATCGGCAGCTATATCTGAAATGCCTATCGGCACCTATATCTGAAATGCCTATCGGCACCTATTTTTGAAATGTCTATCGGAAACTACATCTGAAATGCCTATCAGCACCTATATTTGAAATGCCTATCGGCAAACATATCTGGAATGCCTATCGGCACCTATATTTGAAATGCCTATCGGCTTCTATATCTGAAATGCCTATCGGCACCTATTTTTAAAATGCCAATCGGCAACTATATCTGAAATGCCTATCAGCACCTCTTTTTGAAATGCCTATCATCACCTATTTTTGAAATGCCTATCGGAAACTACATCTGAAATGCCTATCTGCACCTATATTTGAAATGCCTATCGGCAACCATATCTGGAATGCCTATCGGCACCTATATTTGAAATGCCTGTCGGCTTTTATATCTGAAATGCCTATCGGCACCTATTTTTAAAATGCCAATCGGCAACTATATATGAAATGCCTATCGGCACCTATATCTGAAATGCCTATCGGCACCTTTTTTTGAAATGCCTATCGGAAACTACATCTGAAATGCCTATCAGCACCTATATTTGAAATGCCTATCGGCAACCAAATCAGATATGCCTATCGGCACCTATATCTGAAATGCCTTTCGGCATTTATATCTGACATGCTTAGCGGCACCTATATTTGAAATGCCTATCGGCACCTATTTTTGGAATGCCTATCGGAAAGTACATCTGAAATGCCTATCGGCACCTATTTTTGAAATGCCTATCGGCAACTACATCTGAAAAGCCTATCAGCACCTATTTTTGAAATGCCTATCGGCAACCATATCTGGAATGCCTATCGGCACCTATATTTGAAATGCTTATCGGCTTCTATATCTGAAATACCTATCCGCACCAATTTTTAGAATGCCAATCGGCAACTATATCTGAAATGCCTATCGGCACCTATATCTAAAATGCCTATGGGCACCTATTTTTGAAATGCCTATCGAAAACTATATCTGATATGCCTATCGGCAAATATATCTGAAATGCCTATCGGCACCTATTTTTGAAATGCCTATCGGAAACTACATCTGAAATGCCTATCGGCACCTATTTTTAAAATGACAATAGGCAACTATATCTGAAATGCCTATCGGCACCTATTTTTGAAATGCCTATCATCACCTATTTTTGAAATGCCTATCGGAAACTACATCTGGAATGCCTATCAGCACCTATATTTGAAATGCCTATCGGCAACCATATCTGGAATGCCTATCTGCACCTATATTTGAAATGCCTATCGGCAACCATATCTGGAAAGCTTATCGGCACCTATATGTGAAATGCCTGTCGGCTTCTATATCTGAAATGCCTATCGGCACCTATTTTTAAAATGCCAATCGGAAACTATATCTGAAATCCCTATCGGCACCTATATCTGAAATGCCTATCGGCACCCATTTTTGAAATGCCTAACGGAAACTACATCTGAAATGCCTATCAGCACCTATATTTGAAATGCCTATCGGCAACCATATCTGGAATGCCTATCGGCACCTATATCTGAAATGCCTTTCGGCATTTATATCTGAAATGCCTAGCGGCACCTATATTTGAATTGCCTATCGGCACCTATTTTTGAAATGCCTATCGGAAACTACATCTGAAATGCCTATCAGCACCTATATTTGAAATGCCTATCGGCAACCATATCTGAAATGCCTATCGACACCTCAATTTGAAATGCCTATCGGCTTCTATATTTGAAATGCCTATCGGCACCTATTTTTAAAATGCGAATCGGCAACTATATCTGAAATGCCTATCGGCACCTATATCTGAAATGCCTTTCGGCATTTATATTTGAAATGCCTATCGGCACCTATATTTGAAATGCCTATCGGCACCTTTATTTTAAATGCCTATCGGCAAATATATCTGATATGCCTATCGGCACCTATATCTGAAATGCCTATCGGCACCTATATTTGAAATGCCTATCGGCTTCTATATCTGAAATGCCTATCGGCACCTATTTTTAAAATGCGAATCCGCAACTATATCTAAAATGCCTATCGGCACCTTTATCTGAAATGCCTATTGGCACCTATTTTTGAAACGCCTATCGTAAACTACATCTGAAATGCCTATCAGCACCTATATTTGAAAAGCCTATCGGCAACCATATCTGGAATGCCTATCGGCACCTATATTTGAAACGCCTATCGGCTTCTATATCTGAAACGCCTATCGGCACCTATTTTTAAAATGCGAATCGGCAACTATATCTGAAATGCCTATCGGCACCTATATCTGAAATGCCTATCGGCACCTATTTTTAAAATGTCTATCAGAAACTACATCTGAAATGCCTATCAGCACCTATATTTGAAATGACTATCGGCAACCATATCTGGAATGCCTATCGGCACCTTTATTTGAAATGCCTATCGGCTTCTATATCTGAAATGCCTATCGGCACCTATTTTTAAAATGCAAAACGGCAACTATATCTGAAATGCCTATCGGCACCTATATCTGAGATGCCTATCGGCACCTATTTTTGATATGCCTATCAGAATCTACATCTGAAATGCCTATCAGCACCTATATTTGAAATGCCTATCGGCAACTATATCTGGAATGCCTATCGGCACCTATATTTGAAATGCCTATCGGCTTCTATATCTGATATGCCTATCAGCACCTATATTTGAAATGCCTATCGGCTTCTATATCTGAAACGCCTATCGGCACCTATTTTTAAAACGCGAATCGGCAACTATATCTGAAATGCCTATCGGCACCTATTTTTAAAATGTCTATCAGAAACTACATCTGAAATGCCTATCAGCACCTATATTTGAAATGACTATCAGCAACCATATCTGGAATGCCTATCGGCACCTTTATTTGAAATGCCTATCGGCTTCTATATCTGAAATGCCTATCGGCACCTATTTTTAAAATGCGAATCGGCAACTATATCTGAAATGCCTATCGGCACCTATATCTGAGATGC
This sequence comes from Venustoraphidia nigricollis, assembly GCA_034508555.1. NCBI lineage: Eukaryota > Metazoa > Arthropoda > Insecta > Raphidioptera > Raphidiidae > Venustoraphidia > Venustoraphidia nigricollis. The sequence continues at coordinate 454,384 of JAVRKA010000167.1, forward strand.
CTATCGGCACCTATTTTTGAAATGCCTATCGGAAACTACATCTGAAATGCCTATCAGCACCTATATTTGAAATGCCTATCGGCAACCATATCTATAATGCCGATCGGCACCTATATTTGAAATGCCTATCTTCTTCTATATCTGAAATGCCTATCGGCACCTATTTTTAAAATACGAATCGGCAACTATATCTGAAATGCCTATCGGTACCTATATCTGAGATGCCTATCGGCACCTATTTTTGATATGCCTATTAGAAACTACATCTGAAATGCCTATCAGCACCTATATTTGAAATGCCTAACGGCAACTATATCTGGAATGCCAATCGGCACCTATATTTGAAATGCCTTTCGGCTTCTTTATCTGAAATGCCTATCGGCATCTATATCTGAAATGCCTATCGGCACCTATTTTTGAAATGGCTATCGGATACTACATCTGAAATGCCTATCAGCACCTATATTTGAAATGCCTATCGGCAACCATATCTGGAATGCCGATCGGCACCTATATTTGAAATGCCTATCGGCTTCTATATCTGAAATGCCTATCGGCACCTATTTTTAAAATGCGAATTGGCAATTATATCTGAAATGCCTATCGGATCTATATCTGATATGCCTATCGGCACCTATTTTTGATATGCCTATCAGAAACTACTTCTGAAATGCCTATCAGCACCTATAATTGAAATGCCTATCGGCAACCAAATCAGAAAAGCCTATCGGCACCATATCTGAAATGCCTTTCTGCATTTATATCTGAAATGCCTATGTGCACCTATATTTGAAATGCCTATCGGCTTCTATATCTATAATGCCAATCGGCACCTATTTTTAAAATGCCAATCGGCAACTTTGTCTAAAATGCCTATCGGAACCTATATCTGAAATGCCTATCGGCACCTATTTTTGAAATGCCTATCGGAAACTACATCTGAAATGCTTATCAGCACCTATATTTGAAATGCCTAACGGCAACCAAAATAGAAATACCTATCGGCACCTATATCTGAAATGCCTTTCGGCATTTATTACTGAAATGCCTATCGGCACCTATATTTTAAATGCCTATCGGCAACTATATCTGATATGCCTATCAACACCTATATCTGAAATGCCTATCGGCACCAATTTTTGAAAGGCCTATCGGAAACTACATCTGAAATGCCTATCGGCACCTATTTTTCAAATGCCAATCGGCCACTATATCTGAATTGCCGATCGGCACCTATATCGGCATCTATATCTGAAATGCCTATTGCCATCAATTTTTGAAATGCCTATCGGAAAATACATCTGAAATGCCTATCGGCACCTATTTTTAAAATTCTAATCGGCAACTATATCTGAAATGCCTATCGGCACCTATTTTTGAAATGCCTATCGGCACCCATTTTTAAAATGCCTATCAAAAACTACATCTGAAATGCCTATCAGCACCTACATTTGAAATGCCTATCGGCAACTATATCTGGAATGCCTATCGGCACCTATATTAAAAATGCCTATCGGCTTCTATATCTAAAATGCTTATCGGCACCTATTTTTTAAATGCGAATCGGCAACTATATCTAAAATGCCTATCGGCACCTATTTTTGAAATGCCTATCGGACACAACATCTAAAATGCCTATCAGCACCTATATTTGAAATGCCTTTCGGCAACCATATCTGGAATGCCTATCGGCACCTATATTTGAAATGCCTATCGGCTTCTATATATGAAATGCCTATCGGCACCTATTTTTAAATGCGAATCGGCAACTATATCTGAAATGCCTATCGGCACCTATATCTGAAATGCCTATCGGTACCTATATCTGAAATGCCTATCGGCACCTATTTTTGAAATGCCTTTTGGAAACTACATCTGAAATGCCTATCAGCACCTATATTTGAAATGCCTATCGGCAAACATGTCTGGAATGCCTATCGGCACCTATATTTGAAATGCCTATCGGCTTCTATATCTGAAATGCCGATCGGCATCTATTTTTAAAATGCAAATCGGCGACTATATCTGAAATGCCTATCGGCACCTATATCTGAAATGCCTATCGGCACCTATTTTTGAAATGCCTATCGGAAACTACATCTGAAATGCCTATCAGCACCTATATTTGAAATGCCTATCGGCAACAAAATCAGCAAAGCCTATCGGCACCTATATCTAAAATGCCTTTCAGCATTTATATATGAAATGCCTATCGGCACCTATATATGAAATGCCTATCGGCACCTATATTTTAAATGACTATCGGCAACTATATCTGATATGCCTATCGGCATCTATATCTAAAATGCCTATTGGCATCAATTTTTGAAATGCCTATCGGAAAATACATCTGAAATGCCTATCGGCACCTATTTTTAAAATGCCTATCGGAAACTACATCTGAAATGCCTATCAGCACCTATATTTGAAATGCCTATCGGCAACCATATCTGGAATGCCTATCGGCACCTATATTTAAAATGCCTATCGGCTTCTATATCTGAAATGCCTATCGGCACCTATTTTTTAAATGCAAATCGGCAGCTATATCTAAAATGCCTATCGGCACCTATTTTTAAATGCCAATCGGCAACTATATCTGAAATGCCTATCGGCACCTATTTTTGATATGCCTATCGGAAACTACATCTGAAATGCCTATCAGCACCTATATTTGAAATGCCTATCGGCAACCAAATCACGAATGCCTATCGGAACCTATAGCTGAAATGCCTTTCGGCATTTTTATCTGAAATGCCTATCGGCACCTATTTTTGAATTGCCTATCGATAACTACATCTGAAATGCCTATCTGCACCTATATTTGAAATGCCTATCGGCAAACATATCTGGAATGCCTATCGGCACCTATATTTGAAATGCCTATCGGCTTCTATATCTGAAATGCCTATCGGCACCTATTTTTAAAATGCGAATCGGTAACTATAACTGAAATGCCTATCGGCACCTATATCTGAAATGCCTATCGGCACCTATTTTTGAAATGCCTATCGGAAACTGCATCTGAAATGCCTATCAGCACCTATATTCGAAATGCCTATCGGCAACCATATCTGGGATGCCAATCGGCACCTATATTTTAAATGCCTATCGGCTTCTATATCTGAAATGCCTATCGGCACCTATTTTTAAAATGCGAATCGGACACTATATCTGAAATGCCTATCGGCACCTATTTTTGAAATGCCTATCGGAAACTACATCTGAAATGCCTATTAGCACCTATATTCGAAATACCTATCGGCAACCATATCTGGAATGCCTATCGGCTCCTATATCTGAAATGCCTATCGGCTTTTATATAGGAAATGCCTGTCGGAAACTACATCTGAAATGCTTATCAGCACCTATATTTGAAAAGCCTATCGGCAACCAAATCAGAAATGCTTATCGGCACCTATATCTGAAATGCCTTTCGGCATTTATATCTGAAATGCCTAGCGGCACCTATATTTGAAATGCCTATCGGCACCTATTTTTGAAATGCCTATCGGAAACAACATCTGAAATGCCTATCAGCACCTATATTTGAAATGCCTATCGGCAACCATATCTGAAATGCCTATCGACACCTATATTTGAAATACCTATCGGCTTCTATATCTGAAATGCCTATTGGCACCTATTTTTAAAATGCCAATCGGCAACTATATCTGAAATGCCTAGCGGCACCTATATTTGAAATGCCTATCGGCACCTATTTTTGAAATGTCTATCGGAAACTACATCTGAAATGCCTATCAGCACCTATATTTGAAATGCCTATCGGCAAACATATCTGGAATGCCTATCGGCACCTATATTTGAAATGCCTATCGGCTTCTATATCTGAAATGCCTATCGGCACCTATTTTTAAAATGCCAATCGGCAACTATATCTGAAATGCCTATCAGCACCTATTTTTGAAATGCCTATCATCACCTATTTTTGAAATGCCTATCGGAAACTACATCTGAAATGCCTATCTGCACCTATATTTGAAATGCATATCGGCAACCATATCTGGAATGCCTATCGGCACCTATATTTGAAATGCCTGTCGGCTTTTATATCTGAAATGCCTATCGGCACCTATTTTTAAAATGCCAATCGGCAACTATATATGAAATGCCTATCGGCACCTATATCTGAAATGCCTATCGGCACCTTTTTTTGAAATGCCTATCGGAAACTACATCTGAAATGCCTATCAGCACCTATATTTGAAATGCCTATCGGCAACCAAATCAGATATGCCTATCGGCACCTATATCTGAAATGCCTTTCGGCATTTATATCTGACATGCTTAGCGGCACCTATATTTGAAATGCCTATCGGCACCTATTTTTGGAATGCCTATCGGAAAGTACATCTGAAATGCCTATCGGCACCTATTTTTGAAATGCCTATCGGCAACTACATCTGAAAAGCCTATCAGCACCTATTTTTGAAATGCCTATCGGCAACCATATCTGGAATGCCTATCGGCACCTATATTTGAAATGCTTATCGGCTTCTATATCTGAAATGCCTATCGGCACCAATTTTTAAAATGCCAATCGGCAACTATATCTGAAATGCCTATCGGCACCTATATCTAAAATGCCTATCGGCACCTATTTTTGAAATGCCTATCGAAAACTATATCTGATATGCCTATCGGCAAATATATCTGAAATGCCTATCGGCACCTATTTTTGAAATGCCTATCATCACCTATTTTTGAAATGCCTATCGGACACTACATCTGGAATGCCTATCAGCACCTATATTTGAAATGCCTATCGGCAACCATATCTGGAATGCCTATCTGCACCTATATTTGAAATGCCTATCGGCAACCATATCTGGAAAGCTTATCGGCACCTATATGTGAAATGCCTGTCGGCTTCTATATCTGAAATGCCTATCGGCACCTATTTTTAAAATGCCAATCGGAAACTATATCTGAAATCCCTATCGGCACCTATAACTGAAATGCCTATCGGCACCCATTTTTGAAATGCCTAACGGAAACTACATCTGAAATGCCTATCAGCACCTATATTTGAAATGCCTATCGGCAACCATATCTGGAATGCCTATCGGCACCTATATCTGAAATGCCTTTCGGCATTTATATCTGAAATGCCTAGCGGCACCTATATTTAAATTGCCTATCGGCACCTATTTTTGAAATGCCTATCGGAAACTACATCTGAAATGCCTATCAGCACCTATATTTGAAATGCCTATCGGCAACCATATCTGAAATGCCTATCGACACCTCAATTTGAAATGCCTATCGGCTTCTATATTTGAAATGCCTATCGGCACCTATTTTTAAAATGCGAATCGGCAACTATATCTGAAATGCCTATCGGCAACTATATCTGAAATGCCTTTCGGCATTTATATTTGAAATGCCTATCGGCACCTATATTTGAAATGCCTATCGGCACCTTTATTTTAAATGCCTATCGGCAAATATATCTGATATGCCTATCGGCACCTATATCTGAAATGCCTATCGGCACCTATATTTGAAATGCTTATCGGCTTCTATATCTGAAATGCCTATCGGCACCTATTTTTAAAATGCGAATCCGCAACTATATCTAAAATGCCTATCGGCACCTTTATCTGAAATGCCTATTGGCACCTATTTTTGAAACGCCTATCGTAAACTACATCTGAAATGCCTATCAGCACCTATATTTGAAAAGCCTATCGGCAACCATATCTGGAATGCCTATCGGCACCTATATTTGAAACGCCTATCGGCTTCTATATCTGAAACGCCTATCGGCACCTATTTTTAAAATGCGAATCGGCAACTATATCCGAAATGCCTATCGGCACCTATATCTGAAATGCCTATCGGCACCTATTTTTAAAATGTCTATCAGAAACTACATCTGAAATGCCTATCAGCACCTATATTTGAAATGACTATCGGCAACCATATCTGGAATGCCTATCGGCACCTTTATTTGAAATGCCTAACGGCAACCATATCTGGAATGCCGATCGGCACCTATATTTGAAATGCCTATCGGCTTCTATATCTGAAATGCCTATCGGCACCTATTTTTAAAATGCGAATTGGCAATTATATCTGAAATGCCTATCGGTACCTATATCTGATATGCCTATCGGCACCTATTTTTGATATGCCTATCAGAAACTACTTCTGAAATGCCTATCAGCACCTATAATTGAAATGCCTATCGGCAACCAAATCAGAAAAGCCTATCGGCACCATATCTGAAATGCCTTTCTGCATTTATATCTGAAATGCCTATGTGCACCTATATTTGAAATGCCTATCGGCTTCTATATCTGAAATGCCAATCGGCACCTATTTTTAAAATGCCAATCGGCAACTTTGTCTAAAATGCCTATCGGAACCTATATCTGAAATGCCTATCGGCACCTATTTTTGAAATGCCTATCGGAAACTACATCTGAAATGCTTATCAGCACCTATATTTGAAATGCCTAACGGCAACCAAAATAGAAATGCCTATCGGCACCTATATCTGAAATGCCTTTCGGCATTTATTACTGAAATGCCTATCGGCACCTATATTTTAAATGCCTATCGGCAACTATATCTGATATGCCTATCAACACCTATATCTGAAATGCCTATCGGCACCAATTTTTGAAAGGCCTATCGGAAACTACATCTGAACTGCCTATCGGCACCTATTTTTCAAATGCCAATCGGCCACTATATCTGAATTGCCGATCGGCACCTATATCGGCATCTATATCTGAAATGCCTATTGCCATCAATTTTTGAAATGCCTATCGGAAAATACATCTGAAATGCCTATCGGCACCTATTTTTAAAATTCTAATCAGCAACTATATCTGAAATGCCTATCGGCACCTATTTTTGAAATGCCTATCGGCACCTATTTTTAAAATGCCTATCAAAAACTACATCTGAAATGCCTATCAGCACCTACATTTGAAATGCCTATCGGCAACTATATCTGGAATGCCTATCGGCACCTATATTAAAAATGCCTATCGGCTTCTATATCTGAAATGCTTATCGGCACCTATTTTTTAAATGCGAATTGGCAACTATATCTAAAATGCCTATCGGCACCTATTTTTGAAATGCCTATCGGACACAACATCTAAAATGCCTATCAGCACCTATATTTGAAATGCCTTTCGGCAACCATATCTGGAATGCCTATCGGCACCTATATTTGAAATGCCTATCGGCTTCTATATATGAAATGCCTATCGGCACCTATTTTTAAATGCGAATCGGCAACTATATCTGAAATGCCTATCGGCACCTATATCTGAAATGCCTATCGGTACCTATATCTGAAATGCCTATCGGCACCTATTTTTGAAATGCCTTTTGGAAACTACATCTGAAATGCCTATCAGCACCTATATTTGAAATGCCTATCGGCAAACATGTCTGGAATGCCTATCGGCACCTATATTTGAAATGCCTATCGGCTTCTATATCTGAAATGCCGATCGGCATCTATTTTTAAAATGCAAATCGGCGACTATATCTGAAATGCCTATCGGCACCTATATCTGAAATGCCTATCGGCACCTATTTTTGAAATGCCTATCGGAAACTACATCTGAAATGCCTATCAGCACCTATATTTGAAATGCCTATCGGCAACAAAATCAGCAAAGCCTATCGGCACCTATATCTAAAATGCCTTTCAGCATTTATATATGAAATGCCTATCGGCACCTATATATGAAATGCCTATCGGCACCTATATTTTAAATGACTATCGGCAACTATATCTGATATGCCTATCGGCATCTATATCTAAAATGCCTATTGGCATCAATTTTTGAAATGCCTATCGGAAAATACATCTGAAATGCCTATCGGGACCTATTTTTAAAATGCCTATCGGAAACTACATCTGAAATGCCTATCAGCACCTATATTTAAAATGCCTATCGGCAACCATATCTGGAATGCCTATCGGCACCTATATTTAAAATGCCTATCGGCTTCTATATCTGAAATGCCTATCGGCACCTATTTTTTAAATGCAAATCGGCAGCTATATCTAAAATGCCTATCGGCACCTATTTTTAAATGCGAATCGGCAACTATATCTGAAATGCCTATCGGCACCTATTTTTGATATGCCTATCGGAAACTACATCTGAAATGCCTATCAGCACCTATATTTGAAATGCCTATCGGCAACCAAATCACGAATGCCTATCGGAACCTATAGCTGAAATGCCTTTCGGCATTTTTATCTGAAATGCCTATCGGCACCTATTTTTGAATTGCCTATCGGAAACTACATCTGAAATGCCTATCAGCACCTATATTTGAAATGCCTATCGGCAACCATATCTGAAATGCCTATCGACACCTCAATTTGAAATGCCTATCGGCTTCTATATTTGAAATGCCTATCGGCACCTATTTTTAAAATGCGAATCGGCAACTATATCTGAAATGCCTATCGGCACCTATATCTGAAATGCCTTTCGGCATTTATATTTGAAATGCCTATCGGCACCTATATTTGAAATGCCTATCGGCACCTTTATTTTAAATGCCTATCGGCAAATATATCTGATATGCCTATCGGCACCTATATCTGAAATGCCTATCGGCACCTATATTTGAAATGCTTATCGGCTTCTATATCTGAAATGCCTATCGGCACCTATTTTTAAAATGCGAATCCGCAACTATATCTAAAATGCCTATCGGCACCTTTATCTGAAATGCCTATTGGCACCTATTTTTGAAACGCCTATCGTAAACTACATCTGAAATGCCTATCAGCACCTATATTTGAAAAGCCTATCGGCAACCATATCTGGAATGCCTATCGGCACCTATATTTGAAACGCCTATCGGCTTCTATATCTGAAACGCCTATCGGCACCTATTTTTAAAATGCGAATCGGCAACTATATCTGAAATGCCTATCGGCACCTATATCTGAAATGCCTATCGGCACCTATTTTTAAAATGTCTATCAGAAACTACATCTGAAATGCCTATCAGCACCTATATTTGAAATGACTATCGGCAACCATATCTGGAATGCCTATCGGCACCTTTATTTGAAATGCCTAACGGCAACCATATCTGGAATGCCGATCGGCACCTATATTTGAAATGCCTATCGGCTTCTATATCTGAAATGCCTATCGGCACCTATTTTTAAAATGCGAATTGGCAATTATATCTGAAATGCCTATCGGTACCTATATCTGATATGCCTATCGGCACCTATTTTTGATATGCCTATCAGAAACTACTTCTGAAATGCCTATCAGCACCTATAATTGAAATGCCTATCGGCAACCAAATCAGAAAAGCCTATCGGCACCATATCTGAAATGCCTTTCTGCATTTATATCTGAAATGCCTATGTGCACCTATATTTGAAATGCCTATCGGCTTCTATATGTGAAATGCCAATCGGCACCTATTTTTAAAATGCCAATCGGCAACTTTGTCTAAAATGCCTATCGGAACCTATATCTGAAATGCCTATCGGCACCTATTTTTGAAATGCCTATCGGAAACTACATCTGAAATGCTTATCAGCACCTATATTTGAAATGCCTAACGGCAACCAAAATAGAAATGCCTATCGGCACCTATATCTGAAATGCCTTTCGGCATTTATTACTGAAATGCCTATCGGCACCTATATTTTAAATGCCTATCGGCAACTATATCTGATATGCCTATCAACACCTATATCTGAAATGCCTATCGGCACCAATTTTTGAAAGGCCTATCGGAAACTACATCTGAACTGCCTATCGGCACCTATTTTTCAAATGCCAATCGGCCACTATATCTGAATTGCCGATCGGCACCTATATCGGCATCTATATCTGAAATGCCTATTGCCATCAATTTTTGAAATGCCTATCGGAAAATACATCTGAAATGCCTATCGGCACCTATTTTTAAAATTCTAATCGGCAACTATATCTGAAATGCCTATCGGCACCTATTTTTGAAATGCCTATCGGCACCTATTTTTAAAATGCCTATCAAAAACTACATCTGAAATGCCTATCAGCACCTACATTTGAAATGCCTATCGGCAACTATATCTGGAATGCCTATCGGCACCTATATTAAAAATGCCTATCGGCTTCTATATCTGAAATGCTTATCGGCACCTATTTTTTAAATGCGAATCGGCAACTATATCTAAAATGCCTATCGGCACCTATTTTTGAAATGCCTATCGGACACTACATCTAAAATGCCTATCAGCACCTATATTTGAAATGCCTTTCGGCAACCATATCTGGAATGCCTATCGGCACCTATATTTGAAATGCCTATCGGCTTCTATATATGAAATGCCTATCGGCACCTATTCTTAAATGCGAATCGGCAACTATATCTGAAATGCCTATCGGCACCTATATCTGAAATGCCTATCGGTACCTATATCTGAAATGCCTATCGGCACCTATTTTTGAAATGCCTTTTGGAAACTACATCTGAAATGCCTATCAGCACCTATATTTGAAATGCCTATCGGCAAACATGTCTGGAATGCCTATCGGCACCTATATTTGAAATGCCTATCGGCTTCTATATCTGAAATGCCGATCGGCATCTATTTTTAAAATGCAAATCGGCGACTATATCTGAAATGCCTATCGGCACCTATATCTGAAATGCCTATCGGCACCTATTTTTGAAATGCCTATCGGAAACTACATCTGAAATGCCTATCAGCACCTATATTTGAAATGCCTATCGGCAACAAAATCAGCAAAGCCTATCGGCACCTATATCTAAAATGCCTTTCAGCATTTATATATGAAATGCCTATCGGCACCTATATATGAAATGCCTATCGGCACCTATATTTTAAATGACTATCGGCAACTATATCTGATATGCCTATCGGCATCTATATCTAAAATGCCTATTGGCATCAATTTTTGAAATGCCTATCGGAAAATACATCTGAAATGCCTATCGGGACCTATTTTTAAAATGCCTATCGGAAACTACATCTGAAATGCCTATCAGCACCTATATTTAAAATGCCTATCGGCAACCATATCTGGAATGCCTATCGGCACCTATATTTAAAATGCCTATCGGCTTCTATATCTGAAATGCCTATCGGCACCTATTTTTTAAATGCAAATCGGCAGCTATATCTAAAATGCCTATCGGCACCTATTTTTAAATGCGAATCGGCAACTATATCTGAAATGCCTATCGGCACCTATTTTTGATATGCCTATCGGAAACTACATCTGAAATGCCTATCAGCACCTATATTTGAAATGCCTATCGGCAACCAAATCACGAATGCCTATCGGAACCTATAGCTGAAATGCCTTTCGGCATTTTTATCTGAAATGCCTATCGGCACCTATTTTTGAATTGCCTATCGGAAACTACATCTGAAATGCCTATCTGCACCTATATTTGAAATGCCTATCGGCAAACATATCTGGAATGCCTATCGGCACCTATATTTGAAATGCCTATCGGCTTCTATATCTGAAATGCCTATCGGCACCTATTTTTAAAATGCGAATCGGTAACTATAACTGAAATGCCTATCGGCACCTATATCTGAAATGCCTATCGGCACCTATTTTTGAAATGCCTATCGGAAACTGCATCTGAAATGCCTATCAGCACCTATATTCGAAATGCCTATCGGCAACCATATCTGGGATGCCAATCGGCACCTATATTTTAAATGCCTATCGGCTTCTATATCTGAAATGCCTATCGGCACCTATTTTTAAAATGCGAATCGGCAACTATATCTGAAATGCCTATCGGCACCTATTTTTGAAATGCCTATCGGAAACTACATCTGAAATGCCTATCAGCACCTATATTCGAAATACCTATCGGCAACCATATCTGGAATGCCTATCGGCTCCTATATCTGAAATGCCTATCGGCTTTTATATAGGAAATGCCTGTCGGAAACTACATCTGAAATGCCTATCAGCACCTATATTTGAAAAGCCTATCGGCAACCAAATCAGAAATGCTTATCGGCACCTATATCTGAAATGCCTTTCGGCATTTATATCTGAAATGCCTAGCGGCACCTATATTTGAAATGCCTATCGGCACCTATTTTTGAAATGCCTATCGGAAACAACATCTGAAATGCCTATCAGCACCTATATTTGAAATGCCTATCGGCAACCATATCTGAAATGCCTATCGACACCTATATTTGAAATACCTATCGGCTTCTATATCTGAAATGCCTATCGGCACCTATTTTTAAAATGCCAATCGGCAACTATATCTGAAATGCCTATCGACACCTATATTTGAAATACCTATCGGCTTCTATATCTGAAATGCCTATCGGCACCTATTTTTGAAATGCCTATCGGAAACTACATCTGAAATGCCTATCTGCACTTATATTTGAAATGCCTATCGGCAAACATATCTGGAATGCCTATCGGCACCTATATTTGAAATGCCTATCGGCTTCTATATCTGAAATGCCTATCGGCAATTATTTTTAAAATGCGAATCAGCAACTATATCTGAAATGCCTTTCGGCACCTATATCTGAAATGCCTATCGGCAACTATTTTTGAAATGCCTATCGGAAACTACATCTGAAATGCCTATCAGCACCTATATTTGAAATGCCTATCGGCAACCATATCTGGGATGCCAATCGGCACATATATTTTAAATGCCTATCGGCTTCTATATCTGAAATGCCTATCGGCACCTATTTTTAAAATGCGAATTGGCAACTATATCTGAAATGCCTATCGGCACCAATATCTGAAATGCCTATCGGCACCTATTTTTGAAATGCCTATCGGAAACTACATCTGAAATGCCTATCAGCACCTATATTCGAAATACCTATCGGCTACCATATCTGGAATGCCTATCGGCTCCTATATTTGAAATGCCTATCGGCTTCTATATAGGAAATGCCTGTCGGAAACTACATCTGAAATGCCTATCAGCACCTATATTTGAAAAGCCTATCGGCAACCAAATCAGAAATGCTTATCGGCACCTATATCTGAAATGCCTTTCAGCATTTGTATCTGAAATGCCTAGCGGCACCTATATTTGAAATGCCTATCGGCACCTATTTTTGAAATGCCTATCGGCTTCTATATAGGAAATGCCTGTCGGAAACTACATCTGAAATGCCTATCAGCACCTATATTTGAAATGCCTAACGGCAACCAAATCAGGAATGCCTATCGGCACCTATATCTGAAATGCCTTTCGGCATTTATATCTGAAATGCCTATCGGCACCTATATTTGAAATGCCTATCGGCACCTATATTTTAAATGCCTATCGGCAACTATATCTGATATGCATATCGGCATCTATTTATGAAATGCCTATTGGCATCAATTTTTGAAATGCCTGTCGAAAAATACATCTGAGATGCCTATCGGCACCTATTTTTAAAATGCCAATCGGCAACTATATCTGAAATGCCTATCGGCACCTATTTTTGAAATGCCTATCGGCACCTATTTTTAAAATGCCTATCGGAAACTACTTCTGAAATGCCTATCAGCACCTACATTTGAAATGCCTATCGGCAACCATATCTGGAATGCCTATCGGCACCTATATTTTAAATGCCTATCGGCTTCAATATCTGAAATGCTTATCGGCACCTATTTTTTAAATGCGAATCGGCAACTATATCTAAAATGCCTATCGGCACCTATTTTTGAAATGCCTATCGGAAACTACATCTGAAATGCCTATCTGCACCTATATTTGAAATGCCTATCGGCAACCATATCTGGAATGCCTATCGGCACCTATATCTGAAATGCCTATCTGCACCTATTTTTGAAATGCCTATCGGCAACCATATCTGAAATGCCTATCGGCACCTATATTTGAAATGCCTATCGGCTTCTATATCTGAAATGCCTATCGGCACCTATTTTTAAAATGTGAATCGGCAACTATATCTGAAATGCCTATCGGCACCTATATCTGAAATGCCTATCGGCACCTATTTTTAAAATGCGAATCGGCAACTATATCTGAAATGCCCATCGGCACCTATATCTGAAATGCCTATCGGCACCTATTTTTAAAATGTCTATCAGAAACTACATCTGAAATGCCTATCAGCACCTATATTTGAAATGACTATCGGAAAATATATCTGGAATGCCTATCGGCACCTTTATTTGAAATGCCTATCGGCTTCTATATCTGAAATGCCTATCGGCACCTATTTTTAAAATGCGAATCGGCAACTATATCTGAAATGCCTATCGGCACCTATATCTGAGATGCCTATCGGCACCTATTTTTGATATGCCTATCAGAAACTACATCTGAAATGCCTATCAGCACCTATATTTGAAATGCCTATCGGCAACTATATCTGGAATGCCTATCGGCACCTATATTTGAAATGCCTATCGGCTTCTATATCTGATATGCCTATCAGCACCTATATCTGAAATGCTTATCGGCACCTACTTTTGATATGCCTATCAGAAACTACTTCTGAAATGCCTATCAGCACCTATAATTGAAATGCCTATCGGCAACCAAATCAGAAAAGCCTATCGGCACCATATCTGAAATGCCTTTCGGCATTTATTACTGAAATGCCTATCGGCACCTATATTTTAAATGCCTATCAGCAACTATATCTGATATGCCTATCGGCACCTATATCTGAAATGCCTATCGGCACCAATTTTTGAAAGGCCTATCGGAAAATACATCTGAAATGCCTATCGGCACCTATATTTCAAATGCCAATCGGCCACTATATCTGAATTGCCGATCGGCGCCTATTTTTAAAATGCGAATCGGCAACTATAACTGAAATGCCTATCGGCACCTATATCTGAAATGCCTATCGGCACCTATATCTGAAATGCCTATCGGCACCTATTTTTCAAATGCCTATCGGAAACTACATCTGAAATGCCTATCAGCACCTATATTTGAAATGCCTATCGGCAACCATATCTGGAATGCCTATCGGCACCTATATTTGAAATGCCTATCGGCTTATATATCTGAAATGCCGATCGGCATCTATTTTTAAAATGCCAATCGGCGACTATATCTGAAATGCCAATCGGCACCTATATCTGAAATGCTTATCGGCACCTATTTTTTAAATGCCTATCGGAAGCTACATCTGAAATGCCTATCAGCAACTATATTTGAAATGCCTATCGGCAACCAAATCAGAAAAGCCTATCGGCACCTATATATGAAATGCCTTTTGGCATTTATATCTGAAATGCCTATGGGCACCTATATTTGAAATGCCTATCGGCTTCTATATCTGAAACGCCTATCGGCACCTATTTTTAAAATGCCAATCGGCAACTATATCTGAAATGCCTATCGGCACCCATATCTAAAATGCCTATCGGCACCTATTTTTGAAATGCCTATCGAAAACTACATCTGAAATGCCTATCGGCACCTATATTTGAAATGCCTATCGGCTTCTATATCTGAAATGCCAATCGGCACCTATTTTTAAAATGCCAATCGGCAACTATATCTGAAATGCCTATCGGCACCTATTAATGAAATGCCTATCGGCACCTATTTTTGAAATGCCTATCGGAAACTACATCTGAAATGCCTATCAGCACCTATATTTGAAATGCCTATCGGCAACCATATCAGGAATGCCGATCGGCACCTATATTTGAAATGCCTATCGGCTTCTAGACCTGAAATGCCTATCGGTACCTATTTTTAAAATGCGAATCGGCAACTATATCTGAAATGCCTATCGGCACCTATTTTTGATATGCCTATCAGAAACTACATCTGAAATGCCTATCAGCACCTATATTTGAAATGCCTATCGGCAACTATATCTGGAATGCCTATCGGCACCTATATTTGAAATGCCTATCGGCTTCTATATCTGAAATGCCTATCGGCATCTATATCTGAGATGCCTATCGGCACCTATTTTTGATATGCCTATCAGAAACTACATCTGAAATTCCTATCAGCACCTATATTTGAAATGCCTATCGGCAACTATATCTGGAATGCCTATCGGCACCTATATTTGAAATGCCTATCGGCTTCTATATCTGATATGCCTATCAGCACCTATATCTGAAATGCCTATCGGCACCTACTTTTGATATGCCTATCAGAAACTACTTCTGAAATGCCTATCAGCACC
Organism: Venustoraphidia nigricollis; assembly: GCA_034508555.1. Classification (NCBI taxonomy): domain Eukaryota; kingdom Metazoa; phylum Arthropoda; class Insecta; order Raphidioptera; family Raphidiidae; genus Venustoraphidia; species Venustoraphidia nigricollis. The sequence continues at coordinate 470,570 of JAVRKA010000167.1, forward strand.
TATAATTGAAATGCCTATCGGCAACTAAATCAGAATAGCCTATCGGCACCTTATCTGAAATGCCTTTCGGCATTTATTACTGAAATGCCTATCGGCACCTATATTTTAAATGCCTATCAGCAACTATATCTGATATGCCTATCGGCACCTATATCTGAAATGCCTATCGGCACCAATTTTTGAAAGGCCTATCGGAAAATACATCTGAAATGCCTATCGGCACCTATTTTTGAAATGCCTATCGGAAACTACATCTGAAATGCTTATCAGCACCTATATTTGAAATGCCTAACGGCAACCAAATCAGAAATGCCTATCGGCACCTATATCTGAAATGCCTTTCGGCATTTATTACTGAAATGCCTATCGGCACCTATATTTTAAATGCCTATCAGTAACTATATCTGATATGCCTATCGGCACCCATATCTGAAATACCTATCGGCACCAATTTTTGAAAGGCCTATCGGAAAATACATCTGAAATGCCTATCGGCACCTATTTTTCAAACGCCAATCGGCCACTATATCTGAATTGCCGATCGGCGCCTATTTTTAAAATGCGAATCGGCAACTATAACTGAAATGCCTATCGGCACCTATATCTGAAATGCCTATCGGCACCTATATCTGAAATGCCTATCGGCACCTATTTTTCAAATGCCTATCGGAAACTACATCTGAAATGCCTATCAGCACCTACATTTGAAATGCCTATCGGCAACCATATCTGGAATGCCTATCGGCACCTATATTTGAAATGCCTATCGGCTTATATATCTGAAATGCCGATCGGCATCTATTTTTAAAATGCCAATCGGCGACTATATCTGAAATGCCTATCGGTACCTATTTTTAAAATGCGAATCGGCAACTATATCTGAAATGCCTATCGGCACCTATTTTTGATATGCCTATCAGAAACTACATCTGAAATGCCTATCAGCACCTATATTTGAAATGCCTATCGGCAACTATATCTGGAATGCCTATCGGCACCTATATTTGAAATGCCTATCGGCTTCTATATCTGAAATGCCTATCGGTATCTATATCTGAAATGCCTATCGGCACCTATTTTTGAAATGCCTATCGGAAACTACATCTGAAATGCCTATCAGCACCTATATTTGAAATGCCTATCGGCAACCAATTCTGGGATGCCGTACGGCACTTATATTTGAAATGCCTATCGGCTTCTATATCTGAAATGCCTATCGGCACCTATTTTTAAAATGCGAATCGGCAACTATATCTGAAATGCCTATCGGTACCTATATCTGAGATGCCTATCGGCACCTATTTTTTATATGCCTATCAGAGACTACTTCTGAAATGCCTATCAGCACCTATAATTGAAATGCCTATCGGCAACCAAATCAGAAAAGCCTATCGGCACCATATCTGAAATGCCTTTCTGCATTTATATCTGAAATGCCTATGGGCACCTATATTTGAAATGCCTATCGGCTTCTATATCTGAAATGCCAATCGACACCTATTTTTAAAATGCCAATCGGCAACTTTATCTAAAATGCCTATCGGCACCTATATCTGAAATGCCTATCGGCACCTATTTTTGAAATGCCTATCGGAAACTACATCTGAAATGCTTATCAGCACCTATATTTGAAATGCCTAACGGCAACCAAATCAGAAATGCCTATCGGCACCTATATTTGAAATGCCTATCGGCAACTATATCTGATATGCCTATCGGCACCTATATCTGAAATGCCTATCGGCACCAATTTTTGAAAGGCCTATCGGAAACTACAACTGAAATGCCTATCGACACCTATTTTATAAAAGCCAATCGGCAACTATATCTGAATTGCCGATCGGCACCTATTTTTAAAATGCGAATCGGCAACTATATCTGAAATGCCTATCGGCACCTATATCTGAAATGCCTATCGGCACCTATATCTGAAATGCCTATCGGCACCTATTTTTCAAATGCCTATCGGAAACTACATCTGAAATGCCTATCAGCACCTATATTTGAAATGCCTATCGGCAACCATATCTGGAATGCCTATCGGCACCTATATTTGAAATGCCTATCGGTTTATATATCTGAAATGCCGATCGGCATCTATTTTTAAAATGCCAATCGGCGACTATATCTGAAATGCCAATCGGCACCTATATCTGAAATGCCTATCGGCACCTATTTTTGAAATGCCTATCGGAAGCTACATCTGAAATGCCTATCAGCACCTATATTTGAAATGCCTATCGGCAACCAAATCAGAAAAGCCTATCGGCACCTATATATGAAATGCCTTTCGGCATTTATGTCTGAAATGCCTACGGGCACCTATATTTGAAATGCCTATCGGCTTCTATATCTGAAATGCCTATCGGCACCTATTTTTAAAATGCCAATCGGAAACTATATCTGAAATGCCTATCGGTACCTATATCTGAAATGCCTATCGGCACCTATTTTTGAAATGCCTATCGGAAACTACATCTGAAATGCCTATCTGCACCTATATTTGAAATGCCTATCGGCTTCTATATCTGAAATGCCTATCGGCACCTATTTTTGAAATGCCTATCGGAAACTACATCTGAAATGCCTATCTGCACCTATATTTGAAATGCCTATCGGCTTCTATATCTGAAATGCCTATCGGCACCTATTTTTGAAATGCCTATCGGAAACTACTTCTGAAATGCCTATCAGGACCTATATTTGAAATGCCTATCGGCAACTATATCTGGAATGCCTATCGGCACCTATATTTGAAATGCCTATCGGCTTCTATATCTGAAATGCCTATCGGCATCTATATCTGAAATGCCTATCGGCACCTATTTTTGAAATGCCTATCGGAAACTACATAAGAAATGCCTATCAGCACCTATATCTGAAATGCCTATCGGCAACCATATCTGGAATGCCGTACGGCACCTATATTTGAAATGCCTATCGGCTTCTATATCTGAAATTCCTATTGTCACCTATTTTTAAAATGCGAATCTGCAACTATATCTGAAATGCCTATCGGTACCTATATCTGAGATGCCTATCGGCACCTATTTTTGATGTGCCTATCAGAAACTACATCTGAAATGCCTATCAGCACCTATAATTGAAATGCCTATCGGCAACCAAATCAGAAAAGCCTATCGGCACCATATCTGAAATGCCTTTCTGCATTTATATCTGAAATACCTATGGGCACCTATATTTGAAATGCCTATCGGCTTCTATATCTGAAATGCCAATCGGCACCTATTTTTAAAATGCCAATCGGCAACTTTATCTGAAATGTCGATCGGCACCTATATCTGAAATGCCTATCGGCATCTATTTTTGAAATGCCTATCGGAAACTACATCTGAAATGCCTATCTGCACCTATATTTGAAATGCCTAACGGCAACCAAATCAGAAATGCCTATCGGCACCTATATCTGAAATGCCTTTCGGCATTTACTACTGAAATGCCTATCGGCACCTATATTTGAAATGCCTATCGGCACCTATATTTGAAATGCCTATCGGCAACTATATCTGATATGCCTATCGGCACCTATATCTGAAATGCCTATCGGCACCAATTTTTGAAATGCCTATCGGAAACTACATCTGAAATGCCTATCAGCACCTATATTTGAAATGCCTATCGGCAACCATATCTGGAATGCCTATCGGCACATATATTTGAAATGCCTATCGGCTTCTATATCTGAAATGCCTATCGGCATTTATTTTTAAAATGCCAATCGGCAACTATATCTGAAATTCCTAACGGCACCTATATCTGAAATGCCTAACGGCACCTATTTTTTAAATGCCTATCGGAAACTACATCTGAAATGCCTATCAGGACCTATATTTAAAATGCCTATCGGCAACCAAATCAGAAATGCCTATCGGCACCTATATCTGAAATGCTTTCGGCATTTATGTCTAAAATGCCTAGCGGCACCTATATTTGAAATGCCTATCGGCACCTATTTTTGAAATGACTATCGAAAACTACATCTGAAATGCCTATCAGCACCTATATTGAAATGCCTATCGGCAACCATATCTGAAATGCCTATCGACACCTATATTTGAAATACCTATCGGCTTCTATATCTGAAATGCCTATTGGCACCTATTTTTAAAATGCCAATCGGCAACTATATCTGAAATGCCTATCAACACCTATATCTGAAATGCCTATCGGCACCTATTTTTGCAATGCCTATCGGCAACCACATCTGAAATGCCTATCAGCACCTATATTTGAAATGCCTATAGGCAACCATATCTGGAATGCCTATCGGCACCTATATTTGAAATGGCTATCGGCTTCTATATCTGAAATGCCTATCGGCACCTATTTTTAAAATGCAAATCGGCCACTATATCTGAAATGCCTATCGGCACCTATATCTGAAATGCCTATCGGCACCTATTTTAGAAATGCCTATCGGAAAGTACATCTGAAATGCCTATCAGCACCTATATTTGAAATGCCTATCGGCAAACATATCTGGAATGCCTATCGTCGCGTATATTTGAAATGCCTATCGGCTTCTATATCTGAAATGCCTATCGGCACCTATTTTTAAAATGCGAATCGGCAACTATATCTGAAATGCCTATCGGCACCTATATCTGAAATGCCTATCGGCACCTATTTTTGAAATGCCTATCGGAAACTACATTTGAAATGCCTATCAGCACCTATATTTAAAATGCCTATCGGCAACCATATCTGGAATGCCTATCGTCGCCTATATTTGAAATGCCTATCGGTTTCTATATCTGAAATGCCTATTGGCACCTATTTTTAAAATGCGAATCGGCAACTATATCTGAAATGCCTATCGGCACCTATATCTGAAATGCCTATCGGCACCTATTTTTGAAATGCTTATCGAAAACTACATCTGAAATGCCTATCAGCACCTATATTTGAAATGCCTATCGGCAAACATATCTGGAATGCCTATCGGCACCTATTTTTGAAATGCCTATCGGCTTCTATAACTGAAATGCCTATCGGCACCTATTTTTAAAATGCGAATCGGCAACTATATCTGAAATGCCTATCGGCACCTATATCTGAAATGCCTATCGGCACCTATTTTTGAAATGCCTATCAAGAACTACATCTGAAATGCCTATCAGCACCTATATTTGAAATGCCTATCAGCAACCATATATGGAATGCCTCTCGGCACCTATATTTGAAATGCCTATCGGCTTCTATATCTGAAATGCCTATCGGAAACTACATCTGAAATGCCTTTTAGCACCTATATTTGCAAAGCCTATCGGCAACCATATCTGGAATGCCTATCCGCACCTATATTTGAAATGGCTATCGGCTTCTATATCTGAAATGCCTATCGGCACCTATTTTTAAAATGCGAATCGGCAACTATATCTAAATTGCCAATCGGCACCTATTTTTGAAATGCCTATCGGAAACTACATCTGAAATGCCTATCTGCACCAATATTTGAAATGCCTATCGGCAACTATATCAGGAATATCTATCGGCACCTATATTTGAAATGCCTATAGGCTTCTATATCTGAAATGCCTATCGGCACCTATTTTTAAAATGCCAATCAGCAACTATATCTGAAATGCCTAACGGCACCTATATCTGAAATGCCTATCGGCACCTATATTTGAAATACCTATCGGCTTCTATATCTGAAATGCCTATCAGCACCTATTTTTAAAATGCCAATCGGCAACTATATCTGAAATGCCTATCGGCATCTATATCTGAAATGCCTATCGGCACCTATTTTTGAAATGCCTATCGGAAACTACATCTGAAATGCCTATCAGCACCTATATTTGAAATGCCTATCGGCAACCAAATTAGAAATTCCTATCGGCACCTATATCTGAAATGCCTTTCGGCATTTATATCTGATATGCCTAGCGACACCTATATTTGAAATGCCTGTCGGCACCTATTTTTAAAGTGCCTATCGGAAACTACATCTGAAATGCCTATCAGCACCTATATTTGAAATGCCTATCGGCAACCATATCTGGAATGCCTATCGGCACCTATATTTGAAATGCCTAACGGCTTCTATATCTGAAATGCCTATCGGCACCTATTTTTAAAATGCGAATCGGCAACTATATCTGAAATGCCTATTGGCACCTATATCTGAAATGCCTATCGGCACCTATTTTTAAAATGCCTATCGGAAACTACATCTGAAATGCCTATCAGCACCTATATTTGAAATGCCTATCGGCAACCATATCTGAAATGCCTATCGACACCTATATTTGAAATACCTATCGGTTTATATATCTGAAATGCCTATCGGCACCTATTTTTAAAATGCCAATCGGCAACTATATCTGAAATACCTATCGGTACCTATATCTGAAATGCCTATCGGCTTCTATATCTGAAATGCCAATCGGCACCTATTTTTAAAATGCCAATCGGCAACTTTATCTGAAATGTCTATCGGCACCTATATCTGAAATGCCTTTCGGCATTTACTACTGAAATGCCTATCGGCACCTATATTTGAAATGCCTATCGGCATTTATATCTGGAATGCCTATCGGCACCTATATTTGAAATGCCTATCGGCTTCTATATCTGAAATGCCTATCGGCACCTATTTTTAAAATGCGAATCGGCAACTATATCTGAAATGCCTATCGGCACCTATATCTGAAATGCCTATCGGCACCTATTTTTGAAATGCCTATCGGAAACTACATCTGAAATGCCTATCAGCACCTATATTTGAAATGCCTATCGGCAACCATATCTGGAATGCCTATCGTCGCCTATATTTGAAATGCCTATCGGCTTCTATATCTGAAATGCCTATCGGCACCTATTTTTAAAATGCGAATCGGCAACTATATCTGAAATGCCTATCGGCACTTATATCTGAAATGCCTATCGGCACCTATTTTTGAAATGCCTATCAAGAACTACATCTGAAATGCCTATCAGCACCTATATTTGAAATGCCTATCAGCAACCATATCTGGAACGCCTCTCGGCACCTATATTTGAAATGCCTATCGGCTTCTATATTTGAAATGCCTATCGGAAACTACATCTGAAATGCCTTTTAGCACCTATATTTGAAAAGCCTATCGGCAACCATATCTGGAATGCCTATCCGCACCTATATTAAAATGGCTATCGGCTTCTATATCTGAAATGCCTATCGGCACCTATTTTTAAAATGCGAATCGGCAACTATATCTAAAATGCCTATCGGCACCTATTTTTGAAATGCCTATCGGAAACTACATCTGAAATGCCTATCTGCACCAATATTTGAAATGCCTATCGGCAACTATATCTGGAATATCTATCGGCAGATATATTTGAAATGCCTATAGGCTTCTATATCTGAAATGCCTATCGGCACCTATTTTTAAAATGCCAATCGGCAACTATATCTGAAATGCCTAACGGCACCTATATCTGAAATGCCTATCGGCACCTATATTTGAAATACCTATCGGCTTCTATATCTGAAATGCCTATCAGCACCTATTTTTAAAATGCCAATCGGCAACTATATCTGAAATGCCTATCGGCATCTATATCTGAAATGCCTATCGGCACCTATTTTTGAAATGCCTATCGGAAACTACATCTGAAATGCCTATCGGCAACCAAATCAGAAATTCCTATCGGCACCTATATCTGAAATGCCTTTCGGCATTTATATCTGATATGCCTAGCGGCACCTATATTTGAAATGCCTATCGGCACCTATTTTCAAAATGCCTATCGGAAACTACATCTGAAATGCCTATCAGCACCTATATTTGAAATGCCTATTGGCAACCATATCTGGAATGCCTATCGGCACCTATATTTGAAATGCCTATCGGCTTCTATATCTGAAATGCCTATCGGCACCTATTTTTAAAATGCGAATCGGCAACTATATCTGAAATGCCTATTGGCACCTATATCTGAAATGCCTATCGGCACCTATTTTTGAAATGCCTATCGGAAACTACATCTGAAATGCCTATCAGCACATATATTTGAAATGCCTATCGGCAACCATATCTGAAATGCCTATCGACACCTATATTTGAAATACCTATCGGCTTCTATATCTGAAATGCCTATAGGCACCTATTTTTAAAATGCCAATCGGCAACTATATCTGAAATACCTATTGGCACCTATATCTGAAATGCCTATCGGCACCAATTTTTGAAATGCCTATCAGCACCTATATTTGAAATTCCTATCGGCTTCTATATCTGAAATGCCTATCGGCACCTATTTTTAAAATGCCAATCGGCAACTATATCTGAAATGCCTATCGGCACCTATATCTGAAATGCCTATCGGCACCTATTTTTGAAATGCCTATCGGAAACTACATCTGAAATGCCTATCAGCACCTATATTTGAAATGCCTATCGGCAACCATATCTGGAATGCCTATCGGCACCTATATTTGAAATGCCTATCGGCTTCTATATCTGAAATGCCTATCGGCACCTTTTTTTAAAATTCCAATCGGCAACTATATCTGAAATGCCTATCAACACCTATATCTGAGATGCCTATCGGCACCTATATCTGAAATGCCTATCGGCACCTATTTTTGAAATGCCTATCGGAAACTACATCTGAAATGCCTATCAGCACCTATATTTGAAATGCCTATCGGCAACCATATCTGGAATGCCTATCGTCACCTATATTTGAAATGCCTATCGGCACCTATATTTTAAATGCCTATCGACAACTATATCTGATATGCCTATCGGCACCTATATCTGAAATGCCTACGGCACCTATTTTTGAAATGCCTATCGGAAGCTACATCTAAAATGCCTCTCGGCACCTATTTTTAAAATGCCAATCGGCAACTCTATCTGAAATGCCTATCGGCACCTATATCTGAAACGCCTATCGACACCTATGTTTGAAATACCTATCGGCTTCTATATCTGAAATGCCTATCGGCACCTATTTTTAAAATGCCAATCGGCCACTATATCTTAAATGCCTATCAGCACCTATATCTGAAATGCCTATCGGCACCAATTTTTGAAATGCCTATCGGAAACTACATCTGAAATGCCTTTCAGCACCTATATTTGAAATGCCTATCGGCAACCATATCTGGAATGCCTATCGGCACCTATATTTGAAATGCCTATCGGCTTCTATATCTGAAATGCCTATCGACACCTATTTTTAAAATGCCAATTGGCAACTATATCTGAAATGCCCATCGGCACCTATATCTGAAATGCCTATCGGCACCTATTTTTGAAATGCCTATCGGAAAGTACATCTGAAATGCCTATCAGCACCTATATTTGAAATGCCTATCGGCAACCATATCTGGAATGCCTATCGGCACCTATATTTGAAATGCCTATCGGCTTCTATATCTGAAATGCCTATCGGCACCTATTTTAAAAATGCCAATCGGCAACTATATCTAAAATGCCTATCGGCACCTATATCTGAAATGCCTATCGGCACCTATTTTTGAATTGCCTATCAGAAACTACATCTGAAATGCCTATCAGCACATATATTTGAAATGCCTATCGGCAACCATATCTGAAATGCCTATCGGCACCTATATTTGAAATGCCTATCGGCATCAATTTTTGAAATGCCTATCGGAAACTACTACTGGAATGCCTATCAGCACCTATATTTGAAATGCCTATCGGCAAACATATCTGGAATGCTTATCGGCACCTATATTTGAAATGCCTATCGGCTTCTATATCTGAAATGCCTATCGGCACCGATATCTGAAATGCCTATCGGCACCATTTTTTAAAATGCCTATCGGAAACTACATCTAAAATGCCTATCAGCACCTATATTTGAAATGCCTATC